>CM032231.1:49537500-50137500 GCA_019009955.1 Riptortus pedestris | reverse complement strand
TCCTAGATGCCCACCGAGACGATTTACCCACACAGACGCACTCCACAGCCTTCCAAATCTATCCCGATTGGCCTACGCTCTACTTCTCGTCGAATCATTCCGCTAAGAACCCGGTCGAAGGATGAGCTTAATGTGAATCTAATGAAATTTTAATATACTTACCAATTTTTTGTTTTTGATGTTTCAGTAGCTCATCGAAATAAAGCAGATTTCAGCAGCGAGAGGTTTACATGTTCAGCCACTATTATTCATTACCAAAATATTCTTTAATCTGAGTGATTCATAAAATTGTTTCTATTATTTTATTATACTTACTTATTTGCATTATTATTGCTCATTGTTTTAAATTATTTGTTTAAAAACGTCCCTTCAGGAAATATGGGTAATGTGCATTCTACCAGAAAAAATCACAGAATACGACTTACATTCGTTCTCTGTTTTTTAATTATTTTTTTTATATACAATAACTTTTAATTCCTTCTTTTTATCTATTTTATGTATGACTATACGTAGTCGATTCCCTGCTTCTCTATTTACAATATTAATTTTTAACTGTTAATTATAATGTACATCATTCATGGCACACTTCATATGCAAGTTAGTTTTCATATGCAATTTTATATCAGTATCTGCTCTTTTTATAAAAAGTAATAATAATAATCCTAAATAATTCATTTTCTGTACGATAGATAATTGTTTTTTTCTTTTTTTCTGAATGATATAACTTACGAAATAATTTTTTTCCTAACCTCATCAGAATATATTTTTATATTTTGCATATAAATCATAGATGAGAACGACAAGAATAACGAATCGGGCATCAAGGGGTTTAAGGGGATGTAGCAGACAATTGTTATTATAGAATAATTATTATTATAACGATATTATAATAATGTATAGTATTGGATTTATTTGTTGTGGACCATGCACAGTATGCCTGTACAGAATTTCATCATTTGTTTTTTCTACAATTGTTAAGGTGATGTAATTTTTTTTTCCATAAAAAGCTATATGTATTTGATTATTTAGACCTCTTGAGCGAAGAAACAACTATCAAAAAATTCAGAAAATTACTCACAAATCATTGATTCTCCCATTTGTGTAAGTTTAGTAGGAGTTTTTAAATGTGAAATATGATTTGTTAGCACTAATAAGCATATGTATTGTATATAAATCAAGGCAAAGAAAGTAGTCCGTTCGAATATTTTCTACGAATTCCTCAAAATTCATTACCAATCATTATTCAGTTAAAAGTCGATTTCCCAAGCCAATATGAATTAAATTATTATAAATAATTATTAAATGCCATTATGTCAAATTAGGACGGAAACTGGTTACCACCTTTTTATAGCAAGGATGGGGCTAATGACTCGTTCAATATGATACTATTTATTAATGAACTCACTAAAAATATCATTAGATATAATCATTATTATAGTTAGAAAAATGTTGTTAGAACAATGGATGGACCCACTTAATATGAACATGAAAACAATGAAATTGTAATTACTCCCATGTTAATAACAATTTCCCAAGCCCATACAAACATGGACTGTGATATTATATTCAGAATAAAGAGACGTTTTCCTGTATGCTTATTCAAATTTTAATTAATTAATTAGCACCACGTGTGACCAGGCAATGTAAATGTGTCTATATTCTGTGAACTACCCCAACACAACAATTAACTAACGATTTTTGCAGAAGAATTATGTATGTAGTCCTCGATCGTTTGTGTTAAAATTCCACCTTCAATAATTGTGTGTGTGTGTGTGTGTAAGTAGTGCAGACAGTTTATACCTTGTTGACAAGCCTCGCAACCCCTCCCCTAATTGTTAGTATATTTTATTGTTTGTAGCAATTAGCCTTCACTTAAATGACATAAACCACCATAGATAAAAATATAATTTCTACAGACAGAAAAAAAAATTTCACGAAATTTTAAATGTATTTATCTATTTGAACACTTCCATTGAACGAACACTTGATAGGGTTTTATTAACATAACTCGAACACAGACATCTAGTAAGAATTATGCGTACATACAGAACACGATTTTAACCTGTTGTTTTAATTGAGCTTTAACATTAACTTCCTTAATTTTTAATTTGTTGGTCTTGAAACATGAAACAAAGTTACCTAAAACGTTGAAGAAGCTGGACTTCTAATTTTATTTTAATAGGACCGCGTATGTACTTCACCTTCCTAATATTGTATCTCGCCTAACTATTTTTAATTGTGAAGTTGTATTTATTATATATATTTAAAGTGAATCTCCAAAACAACGTATCTTGTACGTTATAGCACATTTTCAGTTTTTCCTTACATGTTTCAATGAACAAAAAAATTTGTCGGTGGAGACCGTCGTCACTGGCTGATGGTCGAGTACATCTGGCAAGCGCTTTCGATGCAATGGCACCATCTTCAAGCCCGTCAAAAAGTTGTTCTGAGTTAGATGTCTGTTGGTCAGTAGGTTTTATGCGTCTGGTCACCGCATTAGTATGTTTACGTGTAGTTGTTTACGTTTAGCCCAAGTCTGTTTACCCGGCGGTCGTGGTCCAGGCTACGCAGCTTTAATCAGCAGGATGGAGCGTTGACTCCGAAAGTGCACTCTGCATAATAATAAAAAACAGTAGAGTACTTGGACTTGATGTATACCAACAATTGTACACATATCACATTACACCTGTATCTACAAATTAACAAACTACACCAGACCAACACACAAACAAAATACTAGAAACGTTGGTATACATCAAGTCCAAGTACTCTACTGTTTTTTAATATACATACCCCTTCAGTCTCCTCCCAGATTGTCCAATGTACGTGTTGTTGCAGCTGCACATGGTTTTATATACTCCATTCATATTGTAGACGTCCTGATTCTCGATATCATTTCTCAGCTTTTGTCGTAGTGTGTTGTTGGTTCTGAAGGTGGTGTGGAGTCCTTATTTTCGTAGTACATTAGTGATTTGGTATGTGTCAGGTCCTGTGTAGGTAACGGCGTGGCGTTTGGTGAACGGTTCTGTTGGGGTGTTTGCATCTCGTTTAGCGGTGCTGGTTAGTTTCTTGAGTAGTTTTTCGATCGTGTGTCGTTTGTAGCCATTGTTGTAGGCTATCTGGTATATTGTCGCTAGCTCCTTGTCGTAGTTGTCCCTTGAGAGTGGCAGTGTGTTCAATCTGTGTAGCATGTGTCTTTTTGACGGGCTTGAAGATGGTGCCATTGCATCGAAAGCGCTTGCCAGCTGTACTCGACCATCAGCCAGTGACGACGGTCTCCACCGACAGGTATGACAACAGTATCATTTATATTGGCGGTTCTAACCCTTTATTTGAATTAACAAAATAATTAATCGAAATAATATTTGTTAAGGCACACATTATCGGGATTGGTTACCCACTGGTAAATTCCAATTGTCCTCACGATAACGGAGTCCACTATTGTAGTTTTACCTAAAGGACTAAGACCAACAACTGTGCGCAAATTCCTATTCAGAGTTCCAATTTTGTTTGTGCAATCCAAACCAACAACTACCATTGAAGGTACTTGGTACCCAACGGAACAGAACATGTAATATTCATCTTTAGGCATTTTTCTTAATGACAGAGCTAAGGATTTAATGTAATATGTTCTCTATAATTCATAAAAAAGAATACTAAAGACATTTTCTGCCTTCTGATTTTTTTTTTTTTTTTTTGAATAGGTCCTTTATATCACAGCCCAAATTTGTATGGTCATGGGAAATTGTTATTAACATGGGAGTAATTACAATTTCATTGTTTTTATGTTCATATTAAGTAGGTCCGTCCATTTTTATTAATAACATTTTTTCTAATTATAATAACTTAACAACAATGCAAGCATATATACAGCTGAGTTACAAGCTATAAATATTGCTTTTTCAAAATTTCATGACGTTCAAAATTCCCAGATTTTCTTATTTACAGACTCTTTAAGTTCTCTATTCTCCTTGGAGAACATTTACAGTACACATCCTATTATAACCCACATCTTAGAACAGTCCATTCATCTTCGAAACAATATTACACTAGTATGGCTACCAGGACACAAAAATATTGGACGAAGTAATGAAGTTGATGAACAAGCAAAATTAGCGACTCAGAAACATGACGTAGACTCAAATGAACTAACAATAGACGACTTAGTACATTCTGTAAAATCTAACGTACTACTAGACTGGGAACAAAAATGGCAACAAACAGACAATAAATTACGACAAATTAAATCTACAGTATTCACACGGACTAGTAAAAATTCAACTTATACACGGAGGGAAGAAGTGATTTTAACAAGGCTCCGCATTGGCCACTCTCTCCTTACTCATAGCTTTTTAATGAAAAAAAGAGAGCAGCCCAAATGCCATGTATGCAATTTGACTCTTACAATAAAACACATACTGACAGACTGCAAGAGACGAGATCATTTACAGATACCCCACGACCTACATGACTTACTCACAGAAGGTAGCCCATACATACCCACTATACTACAACATCTAAAAGACATTAACATATACTCAAAAATTTGAATATACAATACTCACAATTAATACTTGCATTTTAAAAGAGATTTTATAATTTTCTAATAAATGTATGCTGCGATTCTAGTCTTTTTGTGAATGTTTTGTCTGCGAGCGCGCGCGCGCGCGTGTGTGTGTGTGTGTGCGTGTGTGTGCTTGTATGTTTGCTGAGCCCTTTATAAACTCTTTGAATATATGTAAAGTAAATATTTCACCGTTTCTATTTGTCTAGCAAAAATGAAGGCTTTTCCCCCTTCCTGCCATAATGCAATTCATGACTTACGTTGTTCAGTAACTCACATTGAGTATGCAACTCCGCTGATACGAGCTTTATATCTGATCTAAATCTCAATTATTTTAAATTCATTTTAGACACATATTCCATTTTATTCAACAATTTATATATTTTATTATATCTTGTTTAATATTTTTTGTTTTGGATTCTTTATTATGTTTGTCAATTTGTTGTGTTGGATTTCCATTTATTGTTTGATTTCTACTTATTGTTCAATTTCTATTATTTGAGTTCCATTTTTGTTTTCTATTTCTGTTTTGCGTTCCATTTCTGTTTTTGTTTTTCCATTTCTGTTTTTATGTTTCATTTCTGTTTTTGTTTCCCATTGTGGTTTTGTGTTCCATTTCTGTTTTTGTTCTATTTCTGTTTTTGCTTACCATTTCTTCTTTTTTTGTTTCCCATTTTAGTTTTATATTCCATTTCTGTATTTTGTTTTTGTGTTCCATTTCTGTTTTTGTTTTTCCATTTTGTTTTTGTGTTCCATTTCTGGTTTTTGCTTTCCATTTTGTTTTTGATTTCCATACTGTGTTTTTGTTTTTCTATTTGGTACTGTGATCCATTCCAGCCCTGTTTTTCGTATCAGTTGTTTGTCTGTTTCTGTTCTTTGTTCCATTCCTGTTTTTGTGTTCCATTTCTGTTTCGTGTTACTTTTCTATTTTTCATGTTATATTTCTGTTATGTTATTTTATGTTCGTTTAAATTAATTTTGTTGCGTTTCGTTTTTTTTTTTTTTTTTATACAGTTTTTTTTCCCGAGCAACATCGCCAAAGCTGCGAAGCTCCAAATAAATAAATAAATAAATAAATAAATAAATAAATAACGATTGTATCAGAGAATATTTTTAGTGAGTTCATCAATAAATAGTTACATATTGACCGTGTATTAGCCCCTTCCTTGCTATAAAATGGTGGTATCCAGTTCCATCCTAATTTGACATAATGACATATAATAATTATTTAATTAATATTGGCATAGTGGGAATTGACTGCTAACTTAATAGTGATTGTAATGAATTTTGATGATTTCGTAGAAAATATTCAAACATCATAAACGGGCTAATTTTTCTCCTCGGTAAATATAGAGAAGTCCGTCACGCAGAGGCTGCGTTAACGAAGTAGATTTCCCACTTGCGTCCCGTATTTGCATTTATCTCATGACGTAAAAGTTCAATGAGAACAATATTTGATATTTAGGCTTCAAATAAAGTGCTTCATAATATAACAGCATATTGTTGATTTGACATAAGCAGGAGTGGGGGTTTACTAAAGGACGAAAACTAAAAAATGCAAATATCAAGTTAATATTCAAGATAGAGAATAAATGTATATAACAATATTTATAGTAAATATAATTCGCAATAAGAATGGTTCTATATAATTTTTTCATCCGACGTATGGTAACGAAGATATTTCGTATTTTCGAAAATCCCCCCTATAACCCCCCCCCCTCCCACTAGTCCGATCTCAGCCATTAAATAACTTGATATGTCTTTTTGTATAAAACGTTTAATATCGAGTTTGGTAACGATCAAACAAATATTGCGACCGCTAGAGCGTTAAAAGACACACACACATGTATATATGTATATATATATATAATATATAAAAATATATACATAATATATATATATATATATATATAATTTTGAACGGACCTCATTTTCGTCATCTCCTGGGTAGGATCGATGAACATTTGAAGAAATTTTTCGAAAATCGCGTCATGAGTACGACCTCAATAGCTGATTTCCCTTGAGGGCTCACCGCTAAAATACATTGCTTATTAGTGCTAACAAATCATATTTCACGTTTAAAAAATTCTATTAAACTTACACAAATGGGAGAATCAAAGAATTGTGAGTTATTTTCTGAATTTGTTTATGGTTGTTTCTATAAATAATAAATAACAGTGGCTGAACATGTAAACATGGTGTATTGGCTTATTGTTAACGTCCCACAACTAAACATGAGGCTAAAACTAAAAAATGCTAATATCTCGCTTTACATGGGAGGAAACATTTTTAGAAAACTTTCAATTCATAATAAGAATTGTACTATACATTTTTTTTCATCCAACACATGATGTCGGTGGTATTTCGAATTTTGCATTTCCCTCCTCTCTAACAATCTACTTCCCCCTGGCCGATTTAAGCCATTAATGATCTCGTTCTTTAGTTTTACGTGAAACGCTATCACAATTTTAAAGTTGTTTGAAGTTAGTATACCTACTTATTTTTTTTAGCGTTAAAATATGAACTGTAGTAGCTATTATCTGTATTTAATAAAAAGTCCGTCACGCAGGGGCTGCGTAAACTAAGCAGATTTCCCAAGTGAAGGCTTACAATTGATAAATAAACAGGTAACACAGCCGTGAATGCTCAGTAAATGTACAATGAAGGCTGAATTGTTAACAATAGGCAAGCCAACCTCTTAGCGCTGCATAAATAGACCGGAAAGACAAACAATTAATAAAATATATTTGAATATAACTATTAATTTTATTGAAAACAATTTACTAAAGCTAGTGGTGTAATTTGTAATGAATCAGAATCAGTTTTATCTCATTTACTCAAATTTTAGTAATCCAAAAACAAAAGAAGGGGGGGGGTCAACAGAACGTATTTGCATATATCTCACAAAGTAAAAGTTCAATGAAAACAATATTTGGTATTTAGGCTTCAATTAATATCTTATATTATACAACAGAGCATTATTTATGTAACACTTGTAGAAGTGGGGGGTTACTTAAGGCTGAAAACTGAAATATGCAAATATCTCGGTTAATATTCAAGATAGAGAATAAATATATATAACATCATTTATAGTGTATTTAATTTTCAATAAGATTGATTCTATCCTTTTTTTCGATCCGACTTATAGTAACAGAGATATTTCGAATTTTCAAAATTCTCCCCCTCTAAACCCCCTCTCCCCTGGTCCGATTTCAGCCGTTAACGAACTTAATCTTTCTTTTTACATAAAACGACTAAATATCGAGTTTGGTAACGATTACACAAAAATTGCGACCGCTAGAGCGGTAACAGACAAATATATAGATAGATAGATAGACAGATATATATATATATATATATATATATATATATATATATATATATATATATATATATATATATATATATATACAGTTTTGAACGGACCTCATTTTCGTCATCTCCTAGGTAGGATCGATGGACAATTGAAGAAAAAAGTCGAAAATTCCGTCATGAGTACAACCTCAATAGCTGATTTCCCTTCAGGGAAATCTGCTAAAACTCAATTTCTTATCGCTAGTAAATTATGGAGATATTTATTTGGTGATTGTTGAAATACACTTTGAGATGTGATTACATTTAGGGATAGGAACTAGAGCGTGAAGATACGAGACATACTAGTTAATATCAGCAGGTCGTTCCCCCAGATAACGCACCATATATCAACTAAAACCAATCGCTATCATAGAATCGCATTAAATAAGAGAGATAATCCGTTTGTAAATTTGAACGAGTCGATCTAGAACAAATACATTCACACCTTTCACTACAATAGTAATCGTCAAATGTAAACCAAAGTCCCTCATGCCCTGAAGAAAAAATCCGTTGAGTATAAGTGGGGGTTTTCTGAAGGCTAAAAACAAGCAAGAAAGAATAATTCGCTTAATATTTAAGCGACGGGAAAATGTATATAATAACAATTGTAGACCAACAATAGCTTCTATAAGATTGGTTCTATAACATTTTACGAACCGATTCATTTTTATTTTTTTTTATTGAGTATATTACAGCCTACATTTAAATGCATTTGGTAATGTGCGATAGGTACAATACAATAGTTCCTCCATCACTCTTAGCAGGAGCCACACCACTTCACCACAATGAGAGGAACAGCCTCTCCCTTCCTGGAAAAGAAGAGCTAAGGAGGAATGGCACTTGATAAGAAAATAGCCACTGCTGTCACTTCATATAACACTTATAGGAGATCTTTGCGACATTGTCTCTTGTGGCGCCGTGGAGGGGAATAAGGATGAGTGGTACTGGAAAGGGCTAGGACTTCTGAATTAGGAACATTGGATAGCCTGCTGTGGAATTTACTGAATCTTAAGGGAATTAGGTCCTTTACAAATTAGATATTAAGGTCGTTATGGAGAGTGTGGTTTGTAACATAATATGGAGCATCTACTATGGTGCGCAGGACTTTGGATTGGAAGGTCTGGATGCGTCTGATGTTCGAAGGTTTTCGAACCCCACACTTCTATTCCGTATGACCATATCGGTTTTAGTAGTAGCTTGTATATTGTTAGTTTGTTTTCGGTAGACAAGTGAGATATTCTATTCAGCAGTCCGTAAAGTTGTCCGAATCGTCTGTTTAGTTCCTGTCTTTTAATTATTGTGTGGGATTTCCATGTAAGTCTGGTGTCCAATTGTAGTCCGAGGTATCGTACACAGTCTGCTGGTAGTAGAGGAATATTGTTGAAATGAACAGGAGGGCATGGTGATTTGGTGAGATTTCCTTTCGTTGATCTTTATGCGCCAAGCATTGCACCATTCGATTCATATTAACGAAGATATCTTGAATTTTCAAATCCCACCTCGAAGCCCCCCATTTTCCATATCAGATTTCAGCCAATTACTAATAAGATCTTTAGTTTTGACTGAAACGGTTAATTATCCAACATGGCGTAGATCAAATAAACATTTTTCACACAAAAAACGTAAAATCTTGTCACCATCTCAAAACGAATTTCATCTACTTAGCATAATAAAGGTCTCTTTAAAACAATATTTTGAATTTAAGTTTAGAATAAAGTGGTTCAAAATGCAACAGCTAGTTGCTTATATGAAATGAAGAGAAGTGTTTAGGCTGAAAACTAAAAACATGTAAATATCTCGGTTAATATTGATGATAGACGAAATACGTAAATGGCAAAATTTATAGGTAATTCAATTTACAATAAGCCTAATATTTTTATTCAACTTATTTTAAATTTTTCGCAGTTCCGTCCGTTTAATCTACTTTCCCCTAGCGTAATTTCAGACTTTAACGAACGCCATCTTTAGTTTTGCATGTTAAAATGTTTAGTTATATATCTAGTTTGGTAATGATACAACGAAAATTGTGGTAGGGTGGTAACAGACAGGTATATATATATATATATATATATATATATATATATATATATAATTTTGAATATTATCAACTATTGAGGTCGTACACGTGACACAATTTTCGAAAATTTTATCTATTGTCCATCGATCCTTCCTAGGAGATGACGAAAATGAGGTCTGTTTGATACTATGTATATATATTATCAAGTTTGGTGAGGGGTGGCGAGTGTAAAACCCCCCTGTGTAGAGGGGGGAATTTCAAAATATATCTGTTACTATAATTTTGATCAAAAAATTGTATAAAAATCATCTAATTGATAATCGAATAATCTATAAATATCGTAATATACATATTATATGTATCATGAATATTAACCGAGATATTTGGATTTTATTGTTTTCGGCTTTCAGTAAACCCCCACTCTTATTTATATCATATTAGTAATAAAATGTTATATAATGGATCACTTCATTACAAGAATAATACCAACTTTTCTTTTCATTGGACATTTACTTTGAGATATATGCAAATACGTTCTGTTGACCCCCCTTTCTTTTATTTTTGGATTACAGAAATTTGAGTGACAGGTATAAAAATTATTCTGATTCATTATGATCTACAACACAAGATAGAGTAAATATTTATCAATAAAATTTATGTGTTATATTCAGATATATTTCATTAATTATTTTTCTTCGCGTTCTAAAATATTTCAATCTATGCTGTTGCGAGGTTGGCTGATCTGCTTGTTTACAATTCAGACCCGTTGCGTAGTAAAGATTATTATCTTGTAAATTGACTGAAACATTTCTCATTACAGCTTGTATTTATACACAGTGGTGTTAACAGTATGTAGTTTTATCTATTGTAAACCTTCGCGGACTTTTCCAGGTATGATCGATGGAAATTTGGGTAAATGTTTGATAGACATCGTGACCTAAGTACAACTTCAATAGCTGATCTCCCATGAGGGTATCTTCTTAAACCGCAATGATCTCGACCACCAGGAGAAGACATAATAATATGGAAGATATAGAAATAAACTATCATTTCTATATCTTCCGTTTTATTATGATATTTTACTACCCCACTCTGAACTTCTAACTATTTCACTCGATTGTCTTATTTATTGGATAATCGGGGAATTATTGTGGGTAATAAATACTACCAAAACCGCTGGAGATACGCCAAATACCCAATGAGAGCCCAGCAACGTAGTTTGAAACCGCTTATTATTTTAATTATGTATACAAACTTCGGGCATGAATGACTTTGATTTATTTATATTAGCAGATTTCCCTTAGGGGAAATCAGCTATTGAAGTCCTACTCATGACTCGATTTTCGGAAAATTTCTTCAAATGTCCATCGATCCTATCCAGGAGATGACGAAAATGAGGTCCGTTCAAAATTATATATTTATATTTGTCTGTTAACGATCTAGCGGCCGCAATTTTTTTTTGATCGTTACCTAACTCAGTATTTAAACGTTTTATGCAAAAAGACAGGTAAAGTTCGTTAATGGCTGAAATCGGACCAGTGGGAGGGGGGATCGGACCATACGTCGGATCAAAATATTGTATAAAATCAAGCTTATTGAAAATGAAATTTACTATAAATATTGCTCTATACATTTATTCTCTATCTTGAATTTTAACCGAGATATTTACATGTTTATTAATTGTAGCGGACGAAATGAGATCGGCTAACTTCGGGTCTAGTCGTCAGTTTCCGTCAAAAGCTAGTTCGGCCGTTTCCGTAACTGTTCGAATCTCGTGAAATTTCTCTATTGTAAAACTTCACGTGGGAAATGTGCTTAGTTTACGCTGCCCCTGCGTGACGGACGTTTTTAAAAATCTTACATTTATCGCGGTTGCTATTCGTTTGACGGTAGCAATATTTGTTAGTTTTGACTATGTGAATGGTGGATAGAGAGTTAGTAGATTCCCGATGGAGTTGGTATAATACATCATGGAGAGGACGATGAGAGGGAGGTGAAGGCACCGACCTACCGACCCAAATGTGTCCTTTCGGAAGCCATACATCATCATCATCAACCCCACTGCAGGTCTTGTTAACCTTCCTACCTTGCAACAATCTAACTAACCTATACCCGCCTACTAGTCATTTCCCAACGACTAACACCAGTACCATGTTAAATATAATGTTAAATATAATGTTAAATATACAATTAAGTTATAATAATATCTTTCCTTATACTATATATAACATACATAAACATGGACTCATAAGTCCGTCTGTTGAGTTCAGCCATTATTTACCAAATTATTAATCAGCATGAATAATTATTGCTATATAGATATATAAACATAACATTAACATAACATTACAATATTCTAAATAAAACAAATAATCTTTTATAAAAATTCTATCTTTAAAAATCAACAGAAATAAATAAACTAATTATTAATATTTAAAAGAAAAAAAGAAATAATAAATAGAAAACTTATCCATTATACTCAGCCAGAAGTAACTTTCTATATCTCTGTGCATCACATAGATAAAGGGCCTGCCAATCTTTGCCATTCATAAACAAAGTAAATTCATTTGGGCTAAATTTTGATGAGCCAAGGAATTGTTTTCTAAATTCACTAAGCACTGGGCATACTGCTATAAAATGATATGTATATTCTAATTCATTCATATTACATAAGGAGCATATCCATAGGCATTCAGTTCTACATACTGAATAATTCAGTCTTAACATGTCCCCCCTTGCTTTCATTATAAGGCTTGTGAAAAGTAAACTATTATTGCTGTTCAAATAACTATTACTACCTAAAATTACATCGAGATTCTTGTAACTCTCTGAACTAGATTACTTTAATCTAACAATACAATTAACTCTAAATACTATCAATATTTTGAATTAAAACTAATCTGCTAATTTGGATGATTATACGAATCATTCGCCGCTCCAATAAAGAAATAGGAGCCTTTATTCCGTGAAGCCGCCGCAAATCAGCTGTTGTCACGTTTCCTGAACTGAGTAATTAACTGCTAAATTTCTAAAAGTCCGTCATGCAGGGGCTGCGAAAACTAAGCAGATTTCCCTCATGAAGATTAACAATAGATAAACCTACATACTGGTAACACAAGAGCACCGTCAACAACAAGTGAATAAATACAAACGATAATAAGGAACCTCCAGACGGGAAGCACCTGAAAGTTAAACAAACAGGTGTGCCAACTTCTCAAAGGAAAGAAAAACAATTACTAAAATATATCAGAATATAATATAAAAATTACATTGAAAACTACTTACAATATCTAGTACTGAAATTTATAAGAATAATTTTTATCTCAATCAATCAAATTTTAGTAGTCCAAAAACTCAGGAGGAGAGGGTCACTTTAACATATTTACTATTATCTCGTATTATAAAGGTCTCTTGAAAAATATAAATGGTATTTAAGCTTCGAATAATGTGGATTATTACATAACGGAGTATTGTTTATGTAAAATGAGTAGTAGTGGGAGTCAGCTGAAGGCTGAAAACTTAAAAATGCAAATATCTCGGTTAATATTGAATATAGAGAATAATTGTATAGAAAAATATTTATAGTAATTTTAATTTGCTATTAGATTGGTTTTTATTTTACGATCAGACGTACGGTAACTGAGCTATTTCGAGTTTTTGAAAATCCCCCTCTAAACTCCCCCTCCCACTGGTCCGATTTCAGCCATTAAGGTACTTGATCTGTCTTTACATAATACGTTTAAATCTCGCGTTTGGTAACGATCACACAGACAGCTTAAAAGACAAATATAATATATATATATATATATATATATATATATATATATATATATATATATATATATATATATATATATATATAATTTTGAACGGAACTACTTTTCGACATCTCCTGGGGATCGTTGGACATTTGAAAATATTTTTCGAAAATCTTGTCAAGAGTACGACCGCAATAGCTGATTTCCCTTAAGGGAAATCTGCTAAAATGTGAGTCTCCTTGCGCGAAATCTGTAATGTGTGAATAAAAGTAGTTGAGGACTTCCTGATAACCTGAGTGCGGACAAGATGTTAGTTTTTGGTTATAACACAATTGGTTATTTATTTAATATGATAGATTTTCTAGAAATGTCTATGTTTTTTTTTTTGTAGCTAGTTATTTCATTTTATTCAATAACTCTGCGGTTACTCTTATCTCATCCGTGAATATGCAGTGAGTAAATACAATTGATAACGAGTAATGGTTCTGCCAATTTACATTTTGATAACTTCCATAACAGGAAACGTCTGACTTGTAAACAAACAGGTATCAACCTCTCATAGCTGAATATATAGAAATATTCTTAATCGGAAAGAAAAACAATTTCTGAAATATATCCGTATATAATATATTAATTTTATATATAATGTATTAATTTATGGAAAAAATTGTATCGAACCAATCTTATTACAAATGTAATGATCTATTTATGTTGTTATGTACACATTTCCTCTATATTGAATATTTACTGAGCTATTTCTGTTTTTTAGTTTTCGGTCTTCAGTAAAGCCCCACTCCTACTTATCTCATATTTTCAATATTCTATTATGTTATGAAGCACTTTATTTGAAACTTTAATACCAAATATTGTTCTCATTGAACTTTAAGTTTTAAGATAAATGCGAATACGTGGCGCACGTGGGAAATCTGCTTAGTTAACGCAGCTCCTGCGTGACGGACTTTTTTTATTATATCTAGTACTGTAATTTGTAATGAATCAAATTAATCTCAGCCTAGAATAAAATACGTCAGGGGGGGATATTTGGAATTTCGGTTTGAAATAAGACGGTTCATAATATATTAGCTTATTCTTAATGTGCGATGATTGAAAGTAGAGGTTTACTGATGCCTAAAATCTAAAAAATGCCAATATCTCGGTTAATATTTAGGATAGAGAAAATAGGAATATAACAACATTTATAGAACATTAAATTTTCAATAATATTGACTCTATTCAAATGTTCGATTTGACATATAATAACGGAGATATTTTGAATTTTTGATATTCCCCCTCCTAACCCCCCGACTTGGACTGTAAACGTACTTGATCTTTAGTTTTACATAAAACGCTTTAATATAGAGTTCGGCAGCGATCAAACAAAAATTGCGACTGCTGGAGCCGTAGTAGACATTTATATGAATATAATTGCTTAAGGGATATCTCCTAAAAGGAAGAAGGGTTCTTATTCGATACTTACTAGTAATAGAGAGCACTTGAATTTCGTTAGTTCATTCTGTAGAGTTAGCCTTTACTTTAGTTCGCAATAAAGAACTTTAAGTAGAATGAAGCTACTTAGATGCTTGTGGTTGGAAGCTCAAGAAAGAGAGACGTTTGTGAGTATTTTCTTTATATGAGTAGAGGAAGTTGATGAAAAGATCCGGCCATGGAATATGGGGGCAAGGGAAGGTATTCCGGTGTAAAGATATTCAAAAGGGGTGGTTGAGCAGTGTGGTTGAGGGTAGAATGAGCCCAAGTCACAAAGGCCCCGTATAGAGAGAGAGTCACAAGGTCAGTGAAGTGTGACTCGTCAGCTGATCCATTCTAAGTGGACTTTTGCCTTTGCCATTGTCTACCACACCACTTAGCTCTGCTCACTCATCATTTTACAGCCTGACACACACTCCACCTTTCATAGTCTCTCACTCACCTTCAGGCTCAACTATATTCACTTTGCCTCTCTCAGCATTTCACTGAGTCCTCAACCAGCCACTATTAACTTCTGCAATTGTTTGAACTTCATTTTATTTCCGCTATTTTATGATTCCTTAACCAGCCACTATTAATCCACAGCAGTGTTGTTGGAAGTAAAGAATATTTACTTGGAGAGAGAAAATGACGTCCAATTCTTCACAAATTTTGTGAAGAATTGGACGTATTTTTCTCTCTCCAAGCCACTATTAACTTCTGCAATTGTTGGAACTTCATTTTATTTCTTCTATTTTATGAGTCCTCAACCAGCCACTATTAACTTCTGCAATTGTTGGAACTTCATTTTTCCACAGCAGTGTTGGAAGTGAAGAATATTTTTCTCTAATCAAGGAACTTCATTTTATTTCAGCTATTTTATGATTCCTCAACCAGCCACTATTAACTTCTGCAATTGTTGGAACTTCATTTTTCCACAGCAGTGTTGGAAGTGAAGAATATTTTTTCTCTAATCAAAGAACTTCATTTTATTTCAGCTATTTTAAGAGTCCTCAACCAGCCACTATTAACTTCTGCAATTGTTGGAACTTCATTTTATTTCAGCTATTTTAAGAGTCCTCAACCAGCCACTATTAACTTCTGCAATTGTTGTGACTGTCTTCACAGAGGCGGCATATGATACTTAGAGGTTCCCGAGGTAGGTTAAGTCAGCTGATTAAAAATCGATTATTTATAAGTCAATCTTGAACTCGATTATTTCGCGTCATAATTTAAAATCGATTAATTTAAGGTAAAATGTTATAGAATATATGGCTGAGGTATTTGAAATCTGTTTTTTTTTGTTGGTTTACTGCTCTTTTTCCATTTTTTATAATATGAATGTTCTATTTTCTTCCGTTTAGTATTATTTCTTTCTTTATCAATTATTTGAACTTTTTCAAAATTGAAGGTGTGTTTCCTGGAGATAGAGGAAAATAAATAGGCGTTTTCTTTTTCTTAATTGTGTATACACAATAATAATAAATTGTTACCTCTCTTACAATATGATAATTGCTCAGGGGTATGTTTTTCTATTCCTTCTGCTCTCTGAACCTCGGGGGAACAACTTAGAGCTAACTTAATCACACAGTAATCCACCAAAACGCTTTGAAGAAAAGTCCCTAGAAGAGCTCAAGGTGGACGCTTGTGCATATCTGCCTACTCGCTTGTCCCGGCGATCGCCTCCAGTCTTCGTCATTCGCGCAGCCAGCTCCGCGCAGGATTCTCCAGTCTTTCTTCTATCTCCATCACCCTTCTTCGGCGACGGTAGAAATGGGCCGTAACATACCCCTACCCTAAACCTCAACTTATCCTGGTTAACTTTCAATAACTAACGAATATGACCTTTAGTTTTTAACAAAATATTTAAATGGTTTTGTAGCTATCAAATAAAAAAAGTCCGTCACGTTGGGGCTGATTTTACCATATGTTCTATATATTTTCTATTTTTAAGTAAAAATCCAATTAGTAGAAATAGGGGGTATAATAAAAATTGAAAACAAGAAGTAAAAATAACTTGTTTAATTTTTACGAGTTACAAAAAACATGTACATAACAACAATTGTAGTGCATCGATAGTTTAACAAGGTTGGTTATATGACATTCTTTGGTCGGACTCAAATTAACGCGAATATTTTGAATTTTCGGATCCCCCCTCTAACCCCCCTCCACCTTCCTTCTTCGTTTTGAGCGATTAACTAATATTACCTTTACTGTTGAATACTACAGTTGAATATCGAGTATGGTTTAAATCAAATAAATATATTTAAGTTAAAAACGTAAAACCTTAGATGAAGGCTTCATCTCACACAGTATAAATTCAATGAAAACAAAATTTGGTATTTAAGTTTCGAATAAAGCGTTTTATGATATAACAGGTCATTGTTAATATGCCATGAGTAAGAGTGGAGGTTTGAAATTAAAAAGTGCAAATATCACCGTTAATATTAACGATAGAGAAAAGACGAATATATAAACATTTATAGACTTTAAAATTTTCAATAAGCTTTGTCCTATAAAATTTTTCGACACAACGTATAATGACGAAGATATTCATTCAAGTAATGTCGCCATTCTAAACCCCCAGGTCCTATTTCAGCTGTTAACGAACTTGTTCTTTAGCTTTACATAAAATCGTGTTTGGTAACGATTAGACCAAAGTCACGAAAATCTGGTAAAAATAAGTCTTCCTGAATTTATGATGGCTGTAATATATCCACGTATCTCGCATAATAAGATTCTCAGGGAAACAATTTGTCTTATTTAAGTTTGAAATAAGTCGTTTCGTAATACACTTGCTCATCGCGACTGTGAGATGCGTAGGAGTGGAGTTTTAAAAATGGCTGAATACTAAAATACTTAATTATTGAATCATAAAATGAGAGCGAGAAAAAAACTAATAGAACAACAAGTGAAGAATACTAAATTTTCAAAATATTTTTGGAACCCACTCATGAGAAGGGATGTATTTTGGAATTTTTATTACACCCACTTATTATCTGACATTTCCCTCATCTGGTCCGATTTTAGCCATTAACAAACTTGACCTTCAGTTTTACATAAAACGTTTAAGAGTTACAAACATTCCTACAGTTAGAGAGATGAGTACAAGCTCAATAGCTGATTTCCATGACAACCTGCTAAAAGGTTTTCAAGAGACCGGGATGTTTTTCAGGGTTACCCAAGCAACTTCTCAGCTTTCGAGGATGATAGAATAGTCGACATCTTCCTTCGCAAATATTTATTCAGGCATTACACCATTCAGAGGTCCGTCCCTACATCTGCGGAGCTTTCACACTCCCTTTACAGCTTCACAGCCGAGAGTCACTTCGAGAAACGCGTAAGCTAAAAAGGACATTCCTGAAAATCCCTGAGCCTGAATAAATATTCTGTCTGTCAGATGTTCGACCTTCTATCCAGTTAAAACGTAGGCTAATTCCCATCGGTATCGAGTATTTCCCCACTGACTCTCAATGTCGTTTACTCGGCTAATAGGAACAGCAAGGAGCAACGTACATTACTGTATCACGTAGTGCAATCAAGAAAGTTAAAAAAAAAAAAAAAAAAAAAAAAAAAAAAAAAAAAACTTCTTCATTTAAGCGTATTTCTACCTCTAGTTCCTCCAAACGAAAAGAGTCATCCCCGAATCTGTCGCTCATCTTCTCGATGCCGCTTTTGCTCAGAAACAGTTTTGTTCTCCCACAGGATCGATTTCTTTCCCCACCCTCTTCATCCGAAGTACTGCAAACACGCCCACGGGAGGGAATTTTTTTTTTATGTTGAAGAATATTGCCCGGAGTGAAGGACAATCAATAGAGAGATGAATAAGAACTCCACTCCTTCACAAGTTATTAGTTTCAGTGGTTCCCTACATCTTCAGAGCCTGGAAATTTTGATAGCTAAAGCCACAGGTGTCAAGCTCTCCTCATATTTAGGCTCTGAAGACAGAGGTATGAACCACTAAAAGCCGATCAGCCTTGTAATAAAAACTAGTGAAGGACTCTGAGAGTTCTCTATATTATTTTTATAATTTTGTTACGTTTATTACAAAATCAGTAATAAACTTTGTTTTTTAGAGTTCGTTTGGATTACAAAATTAAACACACACACGCTTCAGATTTTTCATCACTGCACAATTTATTTAACAATGCACTACACATTTGGTTAATTATTCTGAACTACTACTCACAGTATGTACTGATAGCTTCACTTGTTATTGCACAGTCCAAGAACTCACTAACGATCACTGAAGTTCACAAAAACATGACACTGCACTGATCTTCGCGAATTTAACGGCACTGCACTGTCTTAAACACGGCACAACACTGTTCTTCACTTAACCGCACTGCAAGTAAGTCTCACTGTTGAACGCAATGATGATCACTTGAAGACAGCTGAGAACAAACTAACTCCGCTGGGGCTGCGTCCCTTTTAATAGCTTGTCGGTAAACATCAAAGCGGAATTGTCTGGACTCTTCTAGATGAGGACTGGTATTGCCGAGAACGAGCTCGAACCTCGGTCAGCTTCTTTGATCTCCTTCGTACTTCCCAAATACGTGACTATCTCTGTTCAATCTTTCATGTAATTAGTTTCCATAACAATATAATCAATTTGGTGTTTATTGAAAAGTGTATTCTGTCTGAACAACGGATGTAACTTTAAGGCTTCTTAAATATGTTTATACGAATTATCAGTATATCTGTTCCGCATTCGTTTCGCTTAGGTTGGTAGAAACGCTGTTAAAGACGTCATAATGGATTCTAGAACTATTGTCCCGCGGAGACAGTATAGGGCTGAATCCACCCCTTATAATAATAAGAGAGAGATATATCAAGCGACTCTGCTTTAGGAGAGCGGTCGGAAACAGAGCGAACCTTAGAATGCTTAGGTGGTAGATTTATTCAGTTCCATAGTATAAGGCAGGCATTAAATTCGGGGGGGACTAGAGGGAGGAACAGGGACATTTCCAGACCCTCCTGCCGTATTTCAGGGACTGCCGGGACAACCATTGCTACATCCCCTGCTTGGAGGTAAATGCTAATTACGCAGTTTTAGTGGGGGCTATAACCTCTCTCTCATTGTCCAACTCCACGAGGGGGAGGGGGGACAACAGACATTTAGATTGTTGTCTCGCTTTGCTACGCCCTCTAACTAGTCACTGATCACTTACAGCCAAATGTTAATGCCACCCAACTACTAAATATACCCATTTTTATTTTCTGCTGCTGGCAAGGGTAATAAGTAACACTTTTGTGGCTCCTCAAAATGTATTCTTACAAACTCTTAGCGCTTTCGGGAATTGCATTCCCATCCTCTGAGCGTCAGACCGAAGGACCTAGAAATGAAACGATTTTACGATGAGTATGTCAGCATCGGCAGGCAATTAAGTAGCTATCAAAGGGGTCTGTAAAGCCATAACAATACAAGAGGACGTGCGTTACAACAGTCAACCTTTCAAAAGATGTTGAGCAAAATAAGTGAATATCTTTTTTAGCAATCGTAGAATGGGTACAGCTGATTTTCTTGAAACCATATCTGTTATTATTAAAACAATTAATTCATATTGCAAATTTCAAAAAAGTTAATCACTAATATTTAATTTCCTCCCAATTTGTATAAATGGCCACAAGAAATAGTCATCGCTTTACTACTTTTGGGTGTGTTTCTAATTTTATTTACTCAAAAAATGAAAGGATTTTCTACATTTGTTGACAAGATCCTTCAAGTGGGGTACCCATGTTAGGTGTTTCTCAAAGGTCATTTCATTGTATGTAATTTTTTTATGGGTTCATTGTTTAAATGTAATTGGTAGTTGATGTCTTTTCGTTTTTGTTCAAATAGTGTTGTTTGTGTTTTTGCTGATGAGAAAGTCAAGTCAACTTTGTCACTCCATGTTTCAAGGAGGTATATTCTTTGCAATTTGTTTACAATCATTTATTTCACCCCAACGCGTTTCAAGTGTCCACTACTCCTTCTCAAGTTGTAATTTCTTTAGAAATTTACGTAAATTTTTTTAGCAGATTTCCCTTTAGGGAAATCAGCTATTGAGGTCGTACTCATGACGCGAGTTTCGAAAAATTTCTTCAAATGTCCATCGATCCTACCCAGGAGATGACGAAAAATGAGGTCCGGTCAAAATTATATATATATATATATATATATATATATATATATATATATATATATATATATATATATTTGTCTCTTAACGCTCTAGCGGTCGCAATTTTTGTTTGATCGTTACGAAACTCGATATTTGACCGTTTTATGTAAAAAGACAGATCAAGTTCGTTAATGGCTGAAATCGTACCAGAGGGAGGGGGGGGTTTAGAGGGGGGATTTTCGAAAATTCGAAATATCTCCGTTATTATGCATCGGATCGAACAATTGTATAGAACCAATCTTATTGCAAATAACATTTACTATAAGTATTGTTATATACACTTATTCTCTATCTTGAATATTAACCGAGATATTTGCATTTTTATGAAGTCTGTGATCGGGTGTTGTTCGGGTTAGTTCGGCCGTTTTCGTAAGTCGGCTCTGGTGGAAGCTTCTAACCTAACCTGTAGTTTCTAACCTTACCTAACCTTCCTTACTTTGTGAGATTTATGCAAATACATTCTGTTCATCCGCCCCACCCCCCCTTCTTTAGTTCTTGTACTACTAAAATTTGAGTTATTAAAATATAAATTATTCTTACAATTCAGAAGCCGTTTCAGTTGGGAGTTTATTAAAATTAACTGAAAGATTTCTCATTACCGTTTGTATTTACTTATGGTGGTGTTGTGTTACCAGTATGCAGATTTCTCTATTGCTAAACTTCACATAGGAAATCTGCTTAGTTTACGCAGCCCCTGCATGACGGACGTTTAATTACATTGCTTTATACTTTACTACAATTTAACTAATTAAAAGGTTTGCTTCTACTAACAGCCATCAGTTCTATTTAAAAAAAATATTCCTTATATTATAATATATGAATATGATAATATATTATATAATAAAATCGTCCTCCTAAATATAATTTCCTGATTAAATTGAATTAATTCAAAGTCAACTAAAGTAATATCAATTAAATCGGTTAAAATTGAAGTATGTTAGTTTAATATTATTTCCTCGCTCAATTGATTTGATTAATAATGACGAACTAAAATGTTTTTAGTCAACTATATTTACTAGGACGACTATATTCTATTATATATTATCATTTAAGGATTATTTTTTAAATAGAGTTGATGGCTTTAATTAGAAACAAACCAATTAATTAGTTAAATAGTATAAATGTATAAAACAATGCAATTGGAATATTATTTTAAAAATTTGTATAGAAATAACCCCTTGAGAAGGAGCGGTCTCTAAACGCGTCGGGGGTGAAATAAATTGTTGTATGAAAAAATCATTATTTTTCTGACCTTATAACTCTAAACCCTTTCATATATATGTATATATATATATATATATATATACTAGCTCAGATACCCGGCATCGCCCGGGAATTCATTTGAGGCTTAATGATGATGGTATTTTTTTGGCAAGGCTTTACTTTCCACAATACTTTGACATTTACCCGTCCCAGTGTTTAGGGTTTATACCAATCGTTGCTGTGGATTTTTTAATAGTAAAATTAATTTTTTTATGTAAGACTTCACTGTCCCCCATATTGTCATATT
The DNA here is from genome assembly GCA_019009955.1 of Riptortus pedestris. Lineage (NCBI taxonomy): Eukaryota > Metazoa > Arthropoda > Insecta > Hemiptera > Alydidae > Riptortus > Riptortus pedestris. Next base: position 50,114,669 of record CM032231.1, on the reverse strand, counting down.
CCCCGTCTCCTGTGCATCATGCATAGATTTGAATTATTAAGAAGAAAATATTAAAATAGATTTGAATTAATTTTTCCAGGTGAGGTACCCTATAGTCTATATTGGAAAGAGTTTTTGAGCATATCAATATTTCTACGCAAATTACTTGCTTCATACTTTGTTCCCGAAAAAATGTATAAAACAAAAATTATTCTAAATAGCAAAGTAAACAACTTTTGTTATGTGTACTTTTGTCGCAAAACAAATAGCCAATGAAATATCGCGAATTTTTATTTCAGGCCTCCCTTATAACCCCCACTCCCATTCGAACCTAAAAATTTTAATATAGCTTATAATCATGGAAGAATTAATGCTAATCGACATACCGAGTCCGAAAAACCAATAGGAAACGAATTATTGCTATTTTTAATTTCAGGCCACCCTTATAACCCCCACTCCTGCCCGTCCCTATAAATGTTGGTATGGCTTGTTATAACGAAGGCGTTAGTGCTAATACACGTACCGAGTTTTATTTAGTTCGGTTGAGTCTTTTGTGCCAAATAAAATTGTTGACATGCGCTATAGTTTTTAGCGTATAAAGCATTTAAAGTTCGGAATACGACGAATGTGTATATAAGAGAAGTTACTCTAAATAACAAAATAAACAACTTTTGTTATGTTCATATTTGCCGAAAAACAATAGGAAACGAAATATCGCTATTTTTAATTTCAGGTCTCCCTTATAACCCCCACTCCTGTTCGTTTTAGAGAATATTAATATAGCCTAAAGTCTAAGTTGGGCTAGTAGTTATATACATACCAAGTTTCATAAAATTTGGTTCAGCCGTTTATGCGTGAAAAGGTAACAAACAAACAGACACGAAAGAAACAAAATGCAGTTAGGTGTCTATGACATGTGAAACAAAAAGTTATAGTGAAATTTTGCGAAAAAAAATCAATGTACAGACAGAGGTTACAATTATATATATATATATATATATAATATATATAATATATATATATATATATATATACTTATAAGGATTAAACAGCTCTTTTGACAATGAGTTCTGACAGTTAGATGTTAAGAGTTCACAAATGAAGACTTCTAAATATTTTTTATAAGTGCAATAAAAGGATAAAAATATATGTGATATGATGAAATGATAAATATACTTTGTTTAGTTTCAATTGTAACCAAATAAATTTAATCAATGTCAAGATGTTAAAAATGCTCATTTATAGATTTTTATTGAGTCCACATAATTCTTATTATGTTCTTATTCGCAATACGTGTTCCGTATTGTTGTACGGTATTTTGGGCTGAGAATTTTTAAATAATTTAATAATAATAATTATTTACTATTAAATTATTTTAATAATAATTTAATAGCGTGTTAAATCTTAAAACAGTGTATTAAATATAATATTTATTACTAAATGTTTGAGATCCTAAAATAAATGGCATCTTCAATTTATGAAGAAGGAGGAGGAAGATTCCAGCTGTAGTGCATTAAACGCCACTTGAAGTAAGATATAAGGCTTCCGAGTTATTGCCGCTCTATAAGATATGGCCGATGATATCTATATGACTCAGTCAATCATCTCCATTCTCCCATAGTCTATCTATGATCCGGAAAATGTCTCTCGTTGTAGCAGGAAGGTTTATCATTTAGGTTATTTTTTTTTTAGGCTATCAGTTATTAAGCCAAAGTCAACTACTCATGAGAGGGAAATATTTAGAAAAAATTAGCTAATAGTGTGAAGAATAAATCGATTAATCAGTATAAATAAAAAAAAATCACTCCGTGGCTCCATGAACAAAAGTCCATCACACAGGGGCTGCGTAAACTAGGCAGATTACTTAAGTGAGTTTTTTTATCATAGATAAACCTACATACTGCTAACATAACACCACTGTGAATATTAGGAGAAAAAATACAACCGGTCATAAGAAACATTTCCCCTCCCGGCGGAACGCGCCTCAAATGTAAACAAACTGGTCTGCCAACGGCTTTCAGTTATTGTTTTTCCAACACCGGATAAAAAACAAGAACTGAAACATATCAGAATATAACATATTAATTTTATAGATAACTATGTACTAAATATATTACTGCAATTTATAATGAATCAGAAAATTTTTAACTCAATCAATCAAATTTTAGTACTCCAAGATATTAAGACGGGGGGGGGGGGGTCACAAGAACATATTTCCATCTATTTCGTATAATAATGGTCTCTGGAAAAAAATATTTGGTATTAAATATTCGAATAATGTGGTTTATTATATAACAGAGTATTGTTTATTTAACCAAAGTAGCAGCGGGGGTTTACTGAAGTCTAAAAACTGATAAATGCAAATATCTCGGTTAATATTCAAGATAGAGAATAAAAGTACATGATAATATTTATAGTAAATTTAATTTGCAATATGATTTACACTATACACATTTTAGATCCGACTTATATTAACGAAGATATTTAGAATTATCAAAATTCTTCCCCTTCAAACCCCCCCCCTGCCCCTGCTTCGATTTCAGCCGTTAACGAACTCGATCTTTCTTTTTGCATACTACGACTAAATGTCGAGTTTGGTATGGTCAAATAAAAATTGCGACGGCTAGAGCGGCAACAGACACATATATACTCGTATATAGATTATTAGATATACAGTTTTGAACCGACCTCATTTTCGTCGTCTACTTGGTAGGATCGATAGACTGGAAGAAAAATTTCGAGAATTGCGTCATGAGTACGACCTCAATGCTGATTTCCTTTTAGGGAAATCTGCTAAAACAATGTTCATTTCAGTAAAGACGTAAAGTCACAGACCACACAAGCATTGTACAATGCGGTTTGCAGTGTTGTAGGTTAGTCAGACTTGAGTAGATAGCAACCCTAACTACCCTGCGATACTGTTGTATACGGAGCTGTATTGCAAACATCAGTGCAAGTCACACACACGTAATGAGATTTGATTCAACACGGTAAGACCACAAAAACCTATGTAATATACTGAGCTCTCGCATTTCCTCGTTCCTTCGCTCTCCCTCACTCGTCCCTTTATGCACCCTCTCTAACATAAAAAAGTCCGTCACGCAGGGGCTGCGTTAACTAAGCAGATTTCCCACGTATTTGCATATATCTCACAAAATAAAAGTTCAATGAGAACATTATTTGGTATTTAGGATTTACATAATGGGCATCACAAAGCAACAGCTTATAGTTAATATGGCCTGAGTAGGAGTGGGGGGGGGGGCAGAAGGCCAAAAACTCAAAAATGCAAATATCTTGATTAATTATCATGAGAATGAAAATACGTACATGACAAGATAAATAGAGCATCGCATTTACAATAAGTGAAATTAATGCATTTGCAAGATTGATATTATACAAATTTTTGATAAAACGCCCTTAAGGGAAATCTGCTAAAATGAGGTCCGTACAAAACTAAATTTTTTTTTCTGCTAACGCTCTAGCGGTCGCAATTATTGTTTGATCGTTACCAAACTCCATATTTAAACAGTTTACGAGAAACTTAAGATCAAGTTCGGTAATAGCTGAAATCCGACATCTGCTTAGTTTACGCAGCCCCTGTGTGATGGACTTTTGTTCATGGAGCCACGGAGTGATTTTTTTTTATTTATACTGATTAATCGATTTATTCTTCACATTATTAGCAAATTTTTTCTAAATATTTCCCTCTCATGAGTAGTTGACAAAAAAAAAAAAAACGTAAATGATAAACCTTCCTGCTACAACGAGAGACATTTTCCGGATCATAGATAGACTATGGGAGAATGGAGATGATTGACTGAGTCATATAGATATCATCGGCCATATCTTATAGAGCGGCAATAACTCGGAAGCCTTATATCTTACTTCAAATGGCGTTTAATGCACTACAGCTGGAATCTTCCTCCTCCTTCTTCATAAATTGAAGACGCCATTAATTTTAAGATCTCAAACATTTAGTAATAAATATCATATTTAATACACTATTTTAAGATTTAATACGCTCTTAAATTATTATTAAAATAATGTAATAGTAAATAATTATTATTATTAAATTATTTAAAAATTCTCAGCCCAAAATACCGTACAACAGATTCTTAATAAGAATTATGTGGACTCAATAAAAATCTATAAATGAGCATTTTTAACATCTTGACCTTGACTAAATTTATTTGGTTACAATTAAAAGTAAACAAAGTTTATATTTTTAACCTTTTATTGCAGTTATAAAAAATATTTACAAGTCTTCATTTGTGGACTGTTAACATCTAACTGTCATTGTTTAATCCTTATAAGCATTTATATATATATATATATATATATATATATATATATATATATATATATATACTAGCTAAGGTACCCGGCTTCGCTGGGGAATTCATTTGAGGTTTAATGATGAGGGTATTTTTTTTTTTTTGGCAAGCCTTTACTTTCCACAATATTATATATTATTATATAATACGCGTGACGGACTTTTTTTTCTTCATCTCCGGAGTAGGATCAATGGACATTTGAGGAAGTGTTTCAAAAATTGCGTCCTACGAACGACCTGAATAGCTGATTTGCCTTAAGGGTCGTCTGTTAAAAATAATTCAAAAGCCATGTGTATCATACTTTAACTTTAATTTACTACTTAATGAATTATGCCTAATTTGATACTATCCCGAATACAGTGCTTAAAAATAGTAGAACTTTATATTAAATATAAACTTCATATACTTGTTTCTATAAGCAAGTATATATTCCTTTAAATTGTCATAACACAGACCCAAGCCGAGAACTTGGGCGGGCAAGATGAATATACAGCCCTTTCAGTTGTTGGGTTTCGTCTAGTTGCTAAGGTTTATCTGTCCATTCAATACTGTCGAATGTGAATAGAAAAATAATACGAAACAAAACATTGAATGTAATCTGAGACAGGAAATGATGACGGGAGACTTTAAAAAAAAAAAAAAAAACACATTTCTTTACCAACATGGCTACAGAAGGAAAAGAATGGAAGAAAATAAATAAACTTATGAACCACTATGAGGGTTTTACTGAAAGATCTGCTCATAAAAGAGACTGCATTTCTCAAGAGTTTCTCTAAAGACATCACCGGCAGACTGAATGAGAAAGCAAAACAACCTGACGGTGAAATTTGGGAGATTAGATGATGAATTTATTTGGACGTTATTGGATGAGAGAATAAGTCAAGGACGTCTGAAAAATCGTATTTTAAAGAGAACTACTAAAGCTGATTTCCTGTTAGCGGTATTTGTTCTAATAATCAAAATCTTCAATGAATGAATTTTATATATCAAGCCAGGTAAACTATGGCAAATACAATACAGCCGGAGGGTATTCCCAAGGAGTACTTACTACTAGTGGGTTACATGGTAGTGGGTGCTCACTCGAAGCAGGTCGACCCACTACCAGGAACCACTTCTTCTGTAATCCTTACGTCAATATTTGTTGGTCTCAAGAATAAAAATAAATATGTCTTCTCTTTTATATATATATATATATATATATATATATATATATTATATATTTTATCTGAAGCCCTAATTTTAGAGTTACAAGATAAGTACTTGAGCCCCTACCCTTAGTATCTGTGGATGCCAAGGTACATCACAAGAGCTGATATTCTATTTGAAGTTCATACGAGGAGAAATCGTTTTTTTTTACTCATAAACATATTTTATTTATTTATTTTATTTTGGAGGGTTCGCAGCGAAGCGATATTGCTCATAAAAAAACAAAAAAAACAATTTATATAAACAAAATACAGAAATGAAAATAGAAACAAGAAAAAATTAAATAATACAAAGTAAGAACGCAAACAAATAACAAAACTCGACTAAATAACAGAACGCAAAAATATAACAAAACACAACTAAATAATAGAACGCAATCAAATAACAAAACAACAATAAACACAAAACAACTAATAAAATAAATAATCAAAAACAAAGCATTAAGTTCAAAAACAAAAAAAAATCTTGTAAGGAAACGAAATAATTAAAAACTGTAAAGACTAATAAAATTACGTATACAATTATATAATTTCAATGGATAAAAATTAAACTAAAATCAAATAACTATAAATTAGAATGTACAATAAAATGAAGATTTCTAACACCTAAAATATTTACAATCATATGCTCTCACTTTCTTTATCACACATACAAACATGCATACACACACACACACACACACACACACACACACACACACGCGTGCACGCACACACACTCACACGTACACACACACACGCGCAAACACACACTCACACACACACACACACACACACACACAACACATACACACACACACGCAAGCACACACACACGCAAACACACACACACACGCAAACACACACACACACGCGCAGATACACACACATAAACATACAGTAAAACAGTTTAGCTGGTATTTAAAATATTTAATTTAAGAAGGATTAAAAAGGATTTTAAAATGTAACAATTCTAAATTTGTGAGTATATGTTAATGTCATGTACTCACAAATTTAGAATTGTTACATTTATGTTTATGTTAATGTCATGTAGGGGGCTCAGGTTAGCCATGCGAGTTAAAGCGTTGACCTTTATCTCACATGGCAAACCTAGAGTGGCGAGTTCGATTCTAACCTGGGCAAAGGAAATTATTTAGTGACGAAATTCATTAAACAACATCTTAAAGTTCCACCCTGGCTAGAAAAGGGTGGTAACCTGTAGATAACCCGTCCCGATTAGCCTAAGTTGCAAAAAGTGGACGTTAATAAATAATAATAATAATGTCATTTAAATGTTGGAGTATTATGGGAATGTGTGGGCTACCTTCAGTAAGTAAGTCGTGTAAGTCATGAGGGATCTTTAGATGGTCACGTCTTTTGCAGTCTAAAGTATGTGTGTTAGTATGTGTTTTATTGTAAGCGGAGCATTACACACATTGCAGTTAGGCATTCTTTTCTTTTGAAATAGGTAACCATGGGTAAGGAAAGACTGACCTATACGTAGTCTCGTAAGGACTACTTCTTCTCTCCGTGTAACTACTTCAAATTTGTCACTCCATGTCTTAACTGTAGTTTTAATTTGTCTCAGTTTGTTGTCTGTTAGTAACCAGTCCTGTTGCCATTCTTGGAGTATCTTAGTTTTAATGTAGGTTTGTAGGTCGCCCGAAGTTATTTTTTTAATGTCACTATTGGTGTTATTTGTCGTTAGTTTTGCGAGCATGTCAACTTCAGTGCTTCGTCCAATATTCTGATGTCCTGGTAGCCACACCAATGTTATCATAAACATATGTTCTTCCAAGAGTTTTTTGAACAATGATTTATAATCCTGACATTGTATATATTCCACGTTAATGATAATCGTAATATCCTGAAATAAGTGATTCATCATTGAAATTATATGTTTATTTATGTAATTGGCCTAACTATAATCCTATAATTTAAATCAAAATATATCAAGCAAACCCATGATTCCGTTATTCTCAAATAAGTCCAACATTTAATTTACGTTTAACAAGGTGATACTATAAAGGAATAAAGTAATTGGGAGGATTTGGTTGGTGACAATATTTCTCCGGCTCTAACCTCACTTTTTCCCATCTTTATTTCAAAGGCGGAGCCAATTTCCCTTTCTATGAATAAACATGAGAATATGAATAAATATAAAACCGTTTGTATAATTGTCTGACCAATGGAAGCCAATTTAAGTTGGACTTTATTTGCGAAAAGTAATGAAAGGGGAAGAGCGAATAGAAAGGATGGTTGGAGGAGGGAAGGAAAAATTACACAATCGGAAAGAGTTTTGGATTGATTAGGCTAGAACCAGTAAAACGAATTTCCTAAAAAAAATACGTGGCAATTCTGCTGAATTTTTATGAACTATAATATTCTACAAAGACATAAACTACTATAAGAATAATCTCGATTGACTGATTCATATTAAAATTATTAAGAGTTCTAAGCCTTGTAAAATGAGCTTCCCAATTTTCAGTATTAAAACAAATTTATGTATAGATTTTTAAAATTGGAGTGTGGAATTTTTTTTATTTATTTATTTAAATGAGTTCCGCAACACCGGCGATTTACTCATAATTAAATCGTGCACAAAAAAGCTAATAGCAAAAAAAGTAAAAAGAAGGAAACGGAAAAGGAGTGAACAAAGGTGGTTTTTGATTGGTTCATTGGAATACCATTTTTATATGAAAAAAACAATATTGCATGGAAACATCAGGGTGGTGAAAACAATATAAATGAAAATGTAAGATTGACTGGGGGGGGGGAGGGTAAGAAATAAATAAAAAAAAATAATAATAAAATAAGGAAAAAAGAAAAGCAAAGAAATGAATAAATAAAAAAAAAGAAAGAAAAAAAATAGAAAAAGAGAAAACCAAAAAAAATGAATAAATAAAAAAGAGGAAGGGAAAGGGAAACCAAAAAATAAAAATAAAATAATATGCGAACATAATAATAAATAAAATTAATGTTTATACACCCTGCTAGTGTAGAATTAGAGGCTATCTAAAATCATTGCACTCCAAATTAAGAATTCTCGACAAGTCTGAATTTATTAACATTCATAACAAGATGGTTTGTAGTTTTCACGGAAACGCGAGTCAAAAGCATTGCAAGCACATAAAAGAATGTTCTCTGGCTTATGCATGAGATTAATCATGAATGAAAGCAACAGAATGAAGTGTTCGAGGGGGAAAGAAACAATACAAACAGGGGGGGTAAAAAGCAATTTAAAAAACTTTTTGAATTAACATTCTTATTGATATCCGCTGTTCGAGCTACCCTTATGTGATGTGGTTGTCGGTCACTAAGGTTAAAATAAACTATCTCAGCTTCCCGAAGTTTTAGTGTAATTTATTAACTTTTTCAAGGAGAACTAAATGTTGTACAAGATCTGAATACTGGAATTGAGTTAAATGCTAAAAGAAATGCCCAAAATATAAATCATAAAACGCTTTTTCGGGAAGGAGACTCGGTTATAGTGCGTGAACGAAATCAGATTGTAGAAATTCGATTGTCTGATTTCATCCATGCACTATCTACGACACTCCTTCCCGAAAGGGAGTTTTATATTATGGACATTTATTTCAGCAATTAACTCAATTGCAGTATTCAGGTCTTGTACAACATTCAATTACAAAGGTAATAAATTACACCGAAACGTCGCCAAGCTGAAATAGTTTTATTTCGAATTAAATTTCATTAACATTTTTTTCTCTGAATATTTTAACATGTACCAAGATAATCATACTTTGGCGAAAGTCAACATCTCTTTAACCCTCCAGAAATCACGCCGTGAGCAAAATACTCACACCCCGAAGAAAAAATGTATATCTATTATTACACGTGTTTGGTGATAGTGCTACTCTCTCTAGCTACACCTTATAACCTTCTCTTACCACCCTCGTTGACTCCCAATCATTATCATCAGCTAACTGTCGCCAGGACAAAATTAATCAGCCGGAGCAAGTTAAGTGTGAGTGTTTTTCTCACAGTGCGAGTTCTTGCGCGACGTTTTTTTTGGTTTATTGTGAGTGTTTTTCTCATCAAGCGAGTTCTGATGGAAGTTTTTTTTTCTTTTTTTATACGAAAAATATTCTCATCAAGCGAGTGCTTCGGTGATTTACCGAAAACTGTTTTTTGGCTCTGGAACTTATCAAGCCTCACCTGATCAATCATTTACAACTGACCGCCACGCCCCTATTAGAAAGAAACAAAATGAAGAGGATTGCTGGTGTAGAAGTTGTATCTATTGTCAGGGAAGAAAAAAACAAAAAATCAAAAAAGAGTTGCCGAACATGTAGAAAAAAGATTTGTAATGAACATTCCTTTGTTGTATGTCATTCTTGTGGATAACAAAAGTTTAATTAGTTAGGTGGCTTTTTAAGTTGCTTGACATAATGTTTCTTCAAAACGGAACACCTGTACGATACATTTTGAATAACATTATTATTTTATATTAGTATTTGATGTTTATAATAAATATAATTTTTTTGTGTTGAAAATATTTTAATTACCAAATTTTTTTTAGGGAAATAGGTGGTGTGAGAAAAATTCTCACGCGCGAGTTATCAGGTCACTCATTTTGACGCGAGTTCTGGAGGGTTAAAAGAAAGAATGAACTGTCAAAGACATCTTTGGATTTTTATTTCCTTAAGCGGGTACCCCTTCCACCATGATATTTATCAAACCCTTCTTTTCTTGATCTGTACTCCAAGTTCTTCTTTTCTTGCTTCATCTATTCACGTTAACTACCAGACCCATGTCCAATGCACTCTGTTTTATATTTGACTTAATATATTCTCCCTCCTTACTTTAAAATTTAAATAATTAGTTCTAAACAATTTTATCATTGATTGAGCGACCTCTAAACTGATGATATTCCTTTAGCGTTTTAGGCAGAAGGTATAAAAAACTTGCTTTAATAACCGCTCCAACGTTTTCATATACTTTTTTGCATCACCGGAGAAATTTTTACATAAATGTTTTACTTGCTTCGCTAGACAACCTTTCTATTGACTCCTACTTGGTATAGACGTGGCTTCGCTAGTCAGGGACTCGTATAATGAAATAAAATGATGGGACATCAGAGTAAGAGAAACCATTAGAGCATTAGTATATTAGATAAAGAATTGAAGTGAATTTTTGCCAGTTTTGACCTTCTACCAAAAACTCTGAATACACAATAAATAAATATTCTAATTTATCCCTATCATTCTAATGGAGTTTTCTGGTCACGTTTCTGACACTACCAGACCCCGATAGTACTCACTCATTGAATTTATCACTCAAAAGGAAATATAATTCTCCTTAATGGATTTCCCTAGCGCCAAACAAAGGGCCTAGCTACTTCAGTAATTGATTTTTATAGTGACAAAGTATTGAAAATAAAATACAAATTTCCATAATCTGTTGATGGGCGTTATATGGCAGAAACTGACTGGTGACTCCATTAATCAAGAGAGGCAGACTGGTGGCACGACAAGCTTCAATAGCTCAGTCATTTTATGCTACATTAGACAGGTATTTCTCTCCACCTCGCCATTCGCCACTTCCCACCTCCCACCACCCACACTCTCTACTTCGACATCCTTTCATTTCCATTATTCTATGACAGCCACTTCCCCCTTGCTTTTTTCACACCTAATATATGATCCATAGGGAAGTGACACTTATTTTACCCGCCCGTTTCACATATCGATAGATTTTTTTTTTTCCTGCCCTAAATTTTATCCAAACATTCAACTATGGAGCTACACTGCCAATAAAATTGATTTTAATTTAGGTGACTTCAATGTAAATATTTGTAGAATTTTCCAATGTATCAAATTGTATGTATTTTAAATTTGATGAGGTATTAAACATTAATATAAAAAAATAAGCATCACCTTTAATAATAATAATTGAAATAATTCACTGAGACCACATCCATAGCTTATTCAGAGTGATATATTAATTGCTGTTTAGGCTTCGCTTAACACTACAGTCCCTCCAGTGATTCATTGTTTGTCTTTTACGATTTATAAAAACTTTCATCGATTCATCAACAATGTTTTAAGCTTTTGTACATATTTACTGGGACCTTGCAAATTAATGTTTCTCCATTTCTTAAATTTATTTTCATTATAGGTATATTTCTTCAAAACATACTTTACTTATTTTCTATTTTGTATTTTAAAAGTGCCAGACAATTTATTTATTCATTATCCTCGAAACTGACAGGACGAGTGCTAAAGAAATTGCATCGCTAAGAAGAGAGATTATTACTACCTATCTACTACCAATACAATCAAGCACTTGAATAGGAAAAAAAAAGCCCTCCTAACTGGGGCTTTGTAGTAATAGCGCATTTACCCGAGACAGAAACAATTTTCAGATAGCGACATGGAAATACTAATCTCTATTTGTCTTGAAGGCTTTCTGAAGGTGAAAAGGAAACAACCTCATCAACTTTCGAGTTTGCGAAAAATTTATAGAACAAGAGTTGTAGTATATTGATACAACATAATTGATTATATTAAACTTTATGATCTTAAGAATATCAACAAAGATAATTCGGAATTTAAACTGCACATTCTCTTAACTTCTCCCGGTTCATTTCAATCGTAAACATGTTTTATATTCCTCCGGCGGGCGCGGTGCGGCATTTGGACCGCAATATGAACATCTGTCAAAATACTTGGAATGGAAATGACTTCAGCGGGCTGGAGGTTCCAGGTATTTGTATATCAACATGTTCTGACATGTTGAGTCGGTTTTCTGAGGGCTAAAAAAATTTGCTACCTTTGTGGGACACATTGAATTTTTGCCGAAATCACAGTATCCATCAAGTAACGTGCAATAATTGTCAGGGAAATGCCTTATACGAGGAAGAAGAAGTGTGATTTTTGTTCTGTAATATAAAGAAAAAGTTCATTTTTTCTAGTTGGTAATTGATAAATTAATTTTTTTTTCTTACAATTTTTGAACCGAATATTTCTTCTGTATTTGATCATTTTTAACCTTGAACTTATTTTTGAATATACTATTTCTCTGTATTACAACACAAAACACAACAAACTGTATAAAATGTTTGTTCAAACTTTATGAAAATAATTAATAGTTTTACACTATTTTTAGTCTGTAAAATAATATTATAAAACATAAAATTATTGTTCCTATACCACTATTCCTTTGTTCCTGAATATCCTATGTTGGTGGTTATTTATAATAAACAATTTATTATTAAAATATCACAATCATTATTCTACCTATTGCAATGTTGTTTTTTATATTCCAAAGCTATTTATAAAATAAGTTTGTAGCCATCCTTTACTTAGCAATACAATAACGTATAATTTTCATGCTTTAGAATTACTGTAAAACCAAAGCAAAAATGAATAAACAACATAAATAAGTAAGTTATCCCTTATTTTCTAATAAAAAATAGAAAAAAAACAAAATGCGGTCCAAACACCGCACCGCGCCCGCCTACGTAACTCAAATAGGCACGCCCGCGGAAGGTTTAATTCTGCATGAAACGTTAAAATAACGTGTTTGACAGCGTCATATACACACACACACACACACACGGACACTATTTTTTAATATCACACAACGGACTAGATAGAATGCGTGGAAACTTACAGAAAGTATTTTTCGCGTAATAAGTACGGCGTTAAAAACTGATTTCTCATAAGTAAAATAACTATTAATCACATACTAGAATTCTGAAAATAATAACTGATCCATCACCAATTATACTCATCTCTAATTTTTTTTTTATTATTTTCTTATTTGTAATATTCTGATTAAAATTACTTTAATGTAGCACTATATTTATTTGTAAAATGTTTATTTATTTATGGTTATTTCTGTTATTTTTGACTGTTACTTGTTGTTTCTCTTCTTATTTATTTTACTTTTTATATTTGACTTTGTACAATTTTTGACTTTCTAAAGGGCAAGTCACCTTTGATATGATGTCCATAAATTAAAAAAAAATTCATAAGAAAAATCTTCATCTCGGTTAAAAATTCCCTGTAGAATCCACGCAAATAACGATTACACTTCAAACATCGATCACATGCTTTCCCCACAGCGTGGACCTCTCTGCGCAACAGGAAATGGTAATATTCAAAAATAAATTCTTAATAATTAATAATAATTAGAAAGAAAAAATACATAATTATATCCCGTATTCGCAGCATGGAGCTATGTAGTAATAAATTTATTTATTTATTTATTTATACAATAAGAGCATTTCGCAACTGGGGCGATTTAGCGACGAAACAGTTATTTAACATGTAATATTATTACATTTACGTAAGTATGCTCATTTCTGCAAATATTTTCAGTATTGCCCTATGTAATTTTTGAAAATGTTGTTATGTTCCAAGTAGTGTAATACGCGGTCTATATACGGGCTACAGTCATGTAGTAATTCAATCAAAGTGTATGGTAGGTCTATGTGAGTCCTTAGATAGCAGTCAGTAAGTATATGTTTTATAGTAAGTCTACAGTTACAGTGTTGGCAGTAGGGTTCGTCTTCTCCAATAAGTAGGTAAGTGTGAGCTAGTCGTGAATGGGCAATTCTCAACCTCGTTAAAACTACTTCTTCTCTTCTAATTAGCCTTTTTGAGGAAGGCCATTCACCAAGTGTATGTTTCAGTTCTTGAAGTTTGTTATCAGTTGTGGTAAACCAAGTTTTCTGCCATGAGTTGAGCATCATATGATTTGCTTGATCTAAAATATCTTGATTTATACAGCATGTGTTGTGAATTCTTTTTTGAGTAGCTGATTTGGCAAGTTCGTCTACTTGTGTGCTTAAGATGTTACTAAGTAATCAATCTTCACAGACTATAAAATGACAAGCATTAGCCATTGAATAAATAAATTGAGAAATTAGAGGATATAATCAATATTTCTATTACCTTTTGTACTTATTCGCCGTGCATACTATTACTTCGAATATCATTAACAATATACGAATTTAAAGAAGAAAAAGAACTTTCACTTGAAAGCCCTTGTTTTCAAAGTTTAATTTTTTATCACCCTAATAGATTTCATTGAGAGACCTGAACGTATTTTGCTTTTGAAGGAACAAAAGGGAAAATAAAAATAAACATAGCATCAACAGGTGTGGGGCAAATAAAGTGCTAAGTTACTAAAAGGAGAAAGAGAGAATCACAGATTCTTGAATTTGTACGTCCTGGTATTAGAATTTCAAATTTTCGTTTGACTACAAAGATCTTGTAAATATGTTCTCGAGGACAATAAAACTCCCCACTCTACTCTTGTTATACAGCTTATTTGTTCATCCTCGCTAGGTGAAATCCCTTTCAAATTTTGGTACTGTCCATATTTTTAGCAATACTACATTTTAATTCTGTTCTTTTGATAAATCATCTTTAGGTTTTTTAGAATTTTCGTTTAAATGCAGTTTCTCAAAAAGGAAAATTCCATTCGTGCTATATGACTTAATATTCATAAATGTTCCTACGGAATATGGATAATATGTTGTTAAATAATACGTCTTATTTTGTAAACTGTAATATTCACTAAATAGCAAGAGGAGAGGTATCAAGAGAAATGGTTGCAGCGGAAAGGTATCAAGAGGAAAGGAACAAGAAAAAGGAAGTAAGGGGAAAGGTAGCAAGAGAGAAGATAGTAAGAGGGAGGATAGTAAGTGGGAAGGTAGTAAGAGGGAAGATAGTAAGAGGGAGGATAGTAAGTGGGAAGGTAGTAAGAGGGAGGATAGTAAGTGGGAGGATAGTAAGTGGGAAGGTAGTAAGAGGGAAGATAGTAAGAGGGAGGATAGTAAGTGGGAAGGTAGCAAGAGGGAAGATAGTAAGAGGGAGGATAGTAAGTGGGAAGGTAGCAAGAGAGAAGATAGTAAGAGGGAGGATAGTAAGTGGGAAGGTAGTAAGAGGGAAGATAGTAAGAGGGAGGATAGTAAGTGGGAAGGTAGTAAGAGGGAGGATAGTAAGAGGGAGGATAGTAAGTGGGAAGGTAGCAAGAGGGAAGATAGTAAGAGGGAGGATAGTAAGTGGGAAGGTAGTAAGAGGGAAGATAGTAAGAGGGAGGATAGTAAGTGGGAAGGTAGCAAGAGGGAAGATAGTAAGAGGGAGGATAGTAAGTGGGAAGGTAGCAAGAGAGAAGATAGTAAGAGGGAGGATAGTAAGTGGGAAGGTAGTAAGAGGGAAGATAGTAAGAGGGAGGATAGTAAGTGGGAAGGTAGTAAGAGGGAGGATAGTAAGTGGGAAGGTAGCAAGAGGGAAGATAGTAAGAGGGAGGATAGTAAGTGGGAAGTTAGCAAGAGGGAAGGTACCAAGAAGAAAGAAGAAAGGGAAAAGGTAGTAAGGGGCAAGATAGTAAGAAAAAAGGTAATAAGTGGGAAGATAGTAAGAGAGATGTTACCAAGAGGAAAGGTATCACGAGAAATGGTTGCAAGCGGGAAGGTATCAAGTGGGAAGCAGCAAGAGGAAAGAAATCAAGAGAAAATATAGTAAGGGGGAAGGTAGTAAGAGAGAAGATAGGAAGAGGGAGGGTAGTAAGTGGGAAGGTAGTAAGAGGGAAGGTAACAAGAGGAAAGCAATCAAGAGGAAAGGTAGTAAGGGGGAAGGTAGTAAGAGAGAAGATAGGAAGAGGGAGGGTAGTAAGTGGGAAGGTAGTAAGAGGGAAGATAGGAAGAGGGAGGGTAGTAAGGGGGAAGGTAGTAAGAGAGAAGATAGTAAGAGGGAAGGTAGTAAGAGGGAAGGTAGCAAGAGAGAAAGGAATCAAGAGGAAAGGTAGTAAGGGGGAAGGTAGTAAGAGAGAAGATAGTAAGAGGGAAGGTAGTAAGAGGGAAGGTACCAAGAGAGAAAGGAATCAAGAGGAAAGGTAGTAAGGGGGAAGGTAGTAAGAGAGAAGATAGTAAGAGGGAAGGTAGTAAGAGGGGAGGTAGTAAGAGGGAAGGTACCAAGAGGAAATGTATCAAGAGGGAAGGAATTAGGAGAAAAGGTACCAAAAGGAATGGTGTCAAGGGGAAAGGTGTCAAGAAAGAAGATAGTAAGTGGGAAGGTAGTAAGAGGGAAGGTAAAAAGGGGAAAGGCAGTAAGAGAGAAAGCAACTAGATGCGAGTTATCAAGAAGAGAGGTATATAGAGGAAAGGAAGCAACAGGAAATATATCTACAGAGAAGATAGTAAGAGGAAAGGTATCAAGATGGAAGGAATCAATAGGAAAAGTATCAAAAGGAAAGGTGTCAAGAGAAAAAGTGTCAAGGGAGAAGATATCTAGAGGGAAGGTAGTAAGAGGAATTGTATCAAGGGGAAAGGTATCAAGTGGAAACGCATCAAGGGGAGAGGTAACAAGAGGAAGGTATAGCAAACATTTTTAAAAATACAATCAATGAATGAAAATGTTAGTGAGAGCATATTCGAAGATGATAAGAGAATTACCATTGAATGCAACCCAGGGGCATAGTGAAAGAGAATAAGTGGAAATTCTAAATTATAGAAAACAATTTATCAATGAAAGTGGTAAACTGGAATAATAAATTGAAGCTATAACAAGAATGGGAGACAATGACACCAATTATATCAGGCTGGAACTGGGTTGGGAGAGGTTGGCTGCACTGGCCAATATCGGCCGATGGTGGTGTGATCTATTGGCAACAGAAATTAGTTTTCCCCAGGCCAATCTACCACTGCTCGCGTCGCTCCCACCAATCATCAATGTGTTCATGATAACTACCCTTTCCACAATCAATTCATAAACCATTTTCCACCCCTGATGAAATATCGTAGGCCTTAAGCCGATTTATCTGCCCCTTGAATGTAGCACTTTGCTGGAGCTCAATCAGGGGAACCAATTTTGGCGACATTTTCTTGAGCAATGGGTAGGGCTTGTGGGGTTATTGTCCAAATTCAGAGTTACTACGAACCTAAAGTCCCTTAGAAAGGAATTCATGACGTCAAAATATTTAGTATTCAAAGGAAGAACAAATTTAACAATACAAACGTATAAAAAATTTATTAAACACAATGGTCTTTAGTAAATGTCATTAGTGTAAGCCTTTCGGTGGACGGAATATAAAAGATACATAATCTTTAGTCATCCCGAGTGGCTGTTAGACGTAAACACAACCTGGCTCTTGAGAAGTTAACAGTATAAACCGAGTTATAGTGATGTCCAACGTTGGGATGTTGAGATGCAGGTATGACCAGTGTGAGATATATCGAAATTTCCACTAGCAGATAATTGATTTTAATATGAACAGCTTAGGAGTCCAAGAGCTATAGTACGATACACCTAAAAGACTTTAAATAAGGTTTAGCCACAACAAACAATTTAAGATTCAGACTTCGTAGGCGAACAAACTTATTCTTTGAATAACGAAGAAACAAAACAGGTAACCCCTACAACACAAGACCTCAGAGGAAAGAGAAAACCAACTTCTGATGTATTGAAAAATGTGAGTATACAAACAATTTTTTTCAAATGACCATGATATATAAAAAACAAGACGAAATAATCAAATACTAACACTAAAGAAACTAGTTTTCTGAAGTCCGTCTCGCAGGGGCTGCGTAAACTAAGCAGAATTCCCATATGCTGGTATAACACATTCCATTTGCAAGAAGATTAGTTCTACTCATTTTTGAGATGAGTCGTGTAGTAACGGAGATATTTTAAAAGATTCTGAATTCGCCCCTCTTAACCTCCCTCGCCAAACGAGAAGAGATGAATGAACTTGATCTTTATATTTAAATAAAAACTCGGTAATGATCAAACAAATATTGCGAACGGTAGAGCGTTAACAGACAACTGTATAAAATTTTGAATGGACCTCATATTCGTCATCTCCTGGGTAGTATCGATCGCCATTTGAGGATTTTTTTTTCCAATTAAGGGGAATCTTCTGAAAATCGATTCATCAAAACTTCTAATTGGAGATGTTAAGAAATTTAATCCTCGATGGATTAGTGTCAATAGTATGGATAAATGGACACTCGAAAAATATAGGAAATGACACAGCATACCAACTTGCAAAAACAGCTTCAAGAGACGAACCTATACCTATTACATACTCTAAACTGACTAAACAGGCCATTTAAACACCTTTGAGGCACAAAGCTTTTAAGAAATGGGACGAAAGATAGACAAATACAATTGAATAGCTAGTTAGTTACATAGTACATACCCACTGTATACCAGAGACAAACAACAACACTCAATTCTTAACTAATACAATTTAGATGAAGATATAGACCTGGTAACAGCTACTTGTACAAATTTAAACTAAAAAACAGAAATACATGTAAATGTGACAATGAGACTGAACAAACATGAGACCACCTCTTATATGACTGTACATTACTTGACAGACCAAGTACAAAACTCATCAAGTACATTACATAACAAAGCGGAACTTGGCCGACAGGCAAACCGAAACTATTACTTACATACATCAAGGGATTAATGCATTTATACAAGAATTGGACAAACTTGTTTAGTTCTACAACTACTGTTTACAGGCATATGTTATGTTTACATTTTTTTTTTTTTATTGCTTTTATAACATTTATAATCTAATTATTGTATACAGACGATTATGTTTAAATATCGAAAGATGCGTAGTATCCAAGGGATAGAGTACTCAAAATTTAAATAAACTCCCACTTAAGAAGGATACTCTGCTTTGGAAGCAGGAGGAAGTAATTAATCCCAAAAATAGTGGTTCTTTTTATCAGGCAAAGATGTTTTTGTGATATTGAAAATGTTCGAAAGGCTAAACGGATCATCCTGTTAAAAAGAGACTTAATCCCTTTTCACTGCCACTAATAAAATTCTCACACATTGGGCAATACTGCTTAGTTCTGTTTGTTTGAATGTTTCTCTTTTACAAGTTAGTTTTGGCATAGTTTCTTGCTATTGGAATCCTTTTTAATGCAGAGATGCGTTAACAATTAATTCTTCATAGCCTTTGGCAATAGGTACCGAATTTTATCAGAAGAAACGGGACACAAATAGTTAATTCAATGTTTGCACAGATTACATAATTACAAAAGAAAAGAGTTGTGTTTTGGACAAGCTTTACATGAGCAGAGTTTGCCAGCTTTGTCAAGCACTAATAAACATGAAATATTAAGGTAGTTTTCGATGAGTGCCGGGGGTATGTATTAATAATGGATACATCCTCGTCACTCTCTCTACTACAATCCACAAGTAAGTTAATATTTTATTGCCAAATCTGATGAGCGCAAAACTCTATGCTGCAAATATATTTGATGACTTCACGCAAAATATTGCCTCTGACAAACATGATGTTTGAACATTTAGACATTTCCATTAAGTTAGCCATATTCAAAGTGTGCTCTGCGGAAAACAAGTGTTCCGCGAAACCCCAGAGGGAGCTCCGCAGAAATTTAAAAAAAAATCCAAAACACCTCTCTCTGGTCGACAGTTCCTCGATACTGTGCGCTCGGGCGACCCTTTGAAGTATACGTATCATGAGGCGCAGCCGAACGTAGTTGCCACTACAGTACAATCGTACTATGCCGGCAGCGATAGGTATATAAAGTCCCTTTGATGAAACCCGCCTCTGAGATTAGGCACAATAGTCGTGGACAAGCAACATTTGGTTCCAACTCTAAGACAAAGTCAAGAATTGTTTGCACCGCCAACTTGTATTTCTATTTTTATTTCTGTTTATTTATTAATCAAAGGACTTGAGTAACGTTGAGAATTTTCAAGATCGAGGCCAGGACTATATAAGCTACCACTTACGCCCAGCGAGATATATGAATCATTTTTGAAATGGCATCACGCACAAGTATGGAGTCACTGTTCAAAACGATGCCTCTCAAAGATTTTTTGGAGTAGAATCTCTGAGGAATATCCAATGCCTGCCAAAATGGCCCATTGTGCGAAAATGACCCAAAGTGCGAAACAGGATTCTCATCATACGTAGCAACGAAAACAAAATACCGCAATAGACTGGACGCCGAACCTGATATGAGACTCTTCTATCAAACCTGATGTTAACCAATGGATGAAAATTAAAAACAGGTTCATATCTCACATTTAATTTTTTTTTTATTTCTTCTATTATTATATTTGTTATGTAATAAGAAATGGTTGCATTGTAGGCGTATGATTATTAATAAAGAATGCACATAAAGACATTTTTGTTGAATTTTATGGTTCCGCCAAGTGTTTCGCTTTCCAAATGTGATGTTCTATGAATGTCGTTATATTCATGTTTTCGCTAAACTGAATATTTTAGTTGAGTTTTGTTATTTGGTTGCGTTCTATTATTTATTTGCGTTTGGGTGTTTGGTTGCGCTCTGTTATTTAGTTGTGCTTTGTTATTGGTTTGCGTTCTTAGTTTGTTCTGTTCTAATAGTATTGTTTAATTTTTTCTTGTTACTCTTTTCATTTTTGTATTTAGTTTATACTCATTGTGTTTTTGATGAGCAATATCGCCTCGGAGCGAACGCTCCACGATAAACAAATAAATAAACTGAATATTTACCGAGATATTTCTATACTATAGTTTTCGACTATCAGTAAACTCCCACTCCTAGTCATGTCATTTAACAAAAATCTGTCATGTTGCGAAACACTTTATTTGAAGCCTAAATACCAAATATTGTTCTCATTGAACTTTTAGTTATTCAGATAAATGCAAATATGTGGCGCAAGTGGGAAATCTGATTAGTTAACGCAGCCCCTGCGTGAAGGACTTTTTACTGTGAAATAGCCACAAAAGTTGTTGGCTTTCGGTAAGCTGCTGGGCTAAGATCTCTGATTTAATGGACCAGCTTGTCTTCCAGTTCCATCCATTGAATTGGTCAACTGTGTCTACTCAACTATTGAGGCGGATCCTTTAATGAAAATATTGAGTCAAAAATAGATTGCAATAGACTAAAATAAACGTTTGCCGCTCAATTTGATTCCGAGCCACAACACGGAGGCTGAAAAAATATTGAATTTGAAATATGGCAGACCAATTCCAGAAGGCCTGGCTGTGGGCTTTCCTTATAAACTATTAGAGTATGGAGACGGGGAGTTGTTTGCCTAAGATGCGGGCAATGTGCTTGGGACGGTGTGGTTCCCCGTTGCCTTCCTCTCTGGCAATATTTGCCCTTTGCCTTCCCTAGATCTCATCGAGTGCCCTTCACGCTCTCCCTCACCCCCCGTAATTCCTAGTCACCGTTTTCATCTTTGCCGTGCGTGTCTCTCGGTTACCAAAGCATTCTCGACTAGGGGCAACACAATTTACTCCGAATATTGGTTGGCTGATGGAAGCCCATCAGGCTGGATTGTATATAGAATATCAATTGCAACAGATCATCATCAGATAAATCATTTATCTGTATGACCTTGATACAAAACACTTCAAAAAACAGTCAAATGCTTTTACACAAACCAGATAACATGAAAGTCCATCACGCAGGAGCTACGTTAACTATGGTAAGCAGATTTCTCACGTATTTGCATTTATCTCAAAAAGTAAATGTTCAATGAGAACTTTATTTGGTATTTAGGCTTCAAATAAAGTGCTACATAATATAATAGCTTATTGTTAATATGAGATGGATAGGAGCGGCGCTCTACTGAAGGCCGAAAACTGAAAAATGTGAATATCACCTTTAGCACATGACAAAATTTATAGAACATTACTTTTGCGATTGTTTTTGACACTATTTCGATCCGACCCATAATGAAGAAGTTCTAAGGTTTTTCGAATTCCCCCTCTTGACCTGCCCCCTCCCACTGGTCGGATTTCAGCCGTTAATGAACTTAATCTTTAGTTTTATTTGTATTTACAGTTTTGAACGGACCTCATTTTTGTCATCTTCTGGGTTGGATCGATGGATATATGAGGAAATGTTTCAAAAATCGCGCCATAGTACGACCTCAATTGCTGATATCCTTTAAGGGGGGTTAAAATAGTCACGTTATCGGTTCGAAAGGAGCGTTACCCTTGAAGTATAACCAAATAGGATAGAGATAGTCAATAAACCGGGGTTCATTACACTTAATCATACTATATAGTTCCGCTAAAGATGATAAATGTTTTTGAACCGCATGATAAATGACGAATCTTCCTGTTCAACTTGCTGCTGCTCGTATGTTGGTCAAAGTGGAAGAGTCTGGGCAAGAGGTCATCTCCCTAATTAGAATTCAGAAGCACATAAAAATGTTCTATATGAAGTTTATGATGCTACAAAAATAAATCGGGCGATGCGGGAATGATCCGTTCCCGCCTTTGGAGGGCCTTCGGTATTAGAGAAAATCCAGCAGGTATTCATTGAACTAAGTATTCAATATAAAGCGTTTCGTATTGGTATGAGATTTCTGATAATAGGATAAGAAAAATGAGGTTAATGATAAATATAATTCCAAATGTCTTAGATTGAGTATGGAATTAAGATAGCTTCAGAGGAGGCCTGCAGATGTAGAAAGTGTAGTAATACCACTCCCTATAATATTCATGAGAGTAATGTTATACCATTCAGAGTGATTCGAGATCTTCTAGGTAAAATTTTAATGGCAGCTGGTAAAGTAGCTCATTATGCCTTACAAATTATCTTCAGTATCCGAATAGCTTGAGATGATGTCCATAGAATTTCGTTCCATGACCTTCCTTGCAAAAGAGAAAGAGCTCTTTCATCCTACGAGGCATACTATCTTTCTCTGGAGAAAAAATAAGTTCAAAAGTTTTGACGAGAAATGATTATTTTTTTTTATATTACAGAAATACCAATGCCAACAAAAAAACCATATTGTTGCAATAAAAATAAATTAAAGTTAGCACTCTATAACTTCAGCTTCCATATTTTCTAAAGGCAGTAGCTGAGGATCATCTGGGTCGTCTTTCAGAAATAATTTAACTACTGAAGTCAGCATTGTGGGAGCCGGGGTAGACCTTGTGGCTCGGCGAAACTGGTTGATGAAAAATTCACGAGGGGGAGGCACCTACAGACTCCGAAGATCAAATGTGATTTTATACCTCGCCGTTAGAGCTCGCTCTCCTCCCGGCACATTCACATCCAACTCTTCTTTGTTCGTTTCATCTCATCACGCGGATACTCAATTTTCATACTCCTACATATATTTTATTTTGTTTCAGAACGTCGCACTACACTTCAAAAAAATTGTAATATATATGATATGTATGACAGATTTTTTTAATGCTTATAGTTCGAATATCAGCATACAAGCAGAAGCAGTGAGTAGTGCAGTTTCAATTTCGTGTACAAAGGTTAATAGGCTCATATGCGATTTATAAAACAAATACTACTATAAATTATAAGTTGCAAGTCAAGTGGATTATTAAAATCCGTCACGCAGGGGCTGCGTAAACTAAGCAGATTTCCCACATGATGTTTTAAAATAAAGAAATCTGCCTAATAATAACAGCAGTAGTAACCTATTCACGAGGACGAATAGTTACGGAAACGGCCTCACTAGCTCTCGGCGGAAACTCCGGAACATAGACGACTCCTGCCTACCTCACACACAATACAAATGCAAATATCTCAGTTAATATTCAAGATACAGAATACATGTATAGAACAATATTTATAGACAATTTAATTTGCAATAAGATTGATTCTATACAACTTTTCGATTCAACGCATAATAACGGAGATATTTCGAATTTTCAAAAATCCCACCCTAAACCCCCCTCCCACTGGTCCGATTTTAGCCATTAATGAACTTGATCTTTCTTTTTAAATAAAACGATTAAATATGAAGTTTGGTAACGATCAAACAAAATTTGCGTCCGCTAGACCGTTAACAGATATATATATATATATATATATATATATATATATATATATATATATATATATATATATTATATATAATTTTGAACGGACCTCATTTTCGTCATCTCCTGGGTAGGATCGATGGACATTTGTCAATTTTTCAAAACTCGCGTCATGAACGACCTCAATAGCTGATTTCCCCTAAGGGAAATCTGCTAATAACACAAGATCTTGGATATTCATGATATAGTCTAGATTTTTTGCCATGCCAAAAGTCTTTATTATTATTACGGCATAAGATTATTTGGTGGAGAAATCCCACTTCTCTTCTTCAACTCATTTTTTAATTCTTTCTACATTTTTCAAGTCTTAGGTCTTCGGGAGATTTGCAGAAACCTAACACATAACTACACTTCATTTCGCTTCAGGGTGCCACATTAATACTAAGATTCAAGTGATTGATCAAGTGTTTCTTGATCAATGCAGTGGCTATCTTCTATAGCAGATTTCTCACACTCTGAACCACACCAAAATGTCATTTTGCGTCTACTAAATTAAACAGGCATTGCATTATTATTTTACAAAAATACCTCAGCAACATCGACTATTCAATTAAATATTCAGTTGACCTTAAGTATTCTAGTCCACAATTATGAAAATCATATCACTGATTTAAAAAGTCAGTCATCAGGGGTTTCGATAACTTTATCCAGATTTTCCACGTAATTGCATTTACCTCAAAACGTAAAAGTTCAATCAGACCAATATTAGGTATTTAAGCTTCAAATAATGTAATTCATAATATGACACCGCGTTGTTAATATTGGTTAGTACGAGTGGGGGTTTGCTGAAGGCCGAAAACTAAAAGATACAAATATATCTGTTAATAATCAAGATTGTTAAGAAACGTAATACCTTTGCAATAAGATGGTTGTATACAATTTTTCGATAAAACTCATAATAACGAAGGTATTTGGAATTTTCAAAATTCTCTCCCTCTAACCCCCCCCCCCCCCTCTCCAACTGGTCCGGTTGGTACCGGAGTTTGGTAATGGTTAAACAAAAATGACGACCGCTAGAGCGTTACAGTTTTGAACGGACCTCATTTTCGTCATCTCTGGATAGAATCGATGAACATCTGAAAAAAAAATTTCGAAAATCGCTTCATGAGTACGTCCTCAATAGCTGATTTCCCTCGAGGGACATCTTCTAAAAGTACAATAAAAACACGCAGTGGTAAAACGAAGGAATTTCATAACATACTAAAAGTGGAAATAAAACATACTGGATACTTAATATAGAATATTCTAAAATAGGAATTCACACCATTGCATTTATCAGTAGTATCGTAAACAAAGAAATTAATACCTACATCATTTTCTGCTGTACAGTGTCCGAGTAGGAAAATATTTATTAGTTTAATAAAAATAGTTTTTATCATATTTAGATTTTCCTGTCCAACGCTGAGATGTTTTTCAAATACTACTTCTTACTTTTTTCAATCGATCGAACTGGCCTTCTCATGGTAGTCAAAATATCAACAAATCTTTATCAACCCTCTCTTATTTTGGTTATACATATGCCCAATGATACTAAGCTCATTCAAAATTTGTTACTTATAAAATAACGAGATATAAATACATATATATAAATATACAGATAATGCACAATGAATTGATAACTAAAAAGTCCGTCACGCAGGGGCTGCGTAAACTAAGCAGATTTCCCACGTGAAGTTTTACAATAGAGAAATCTGCCTAATAACAACTGTAGTAGTAAGAAACCTCTAAACCTAAAACATTATTTAGGGCGTAATAACCCAGTAGTTTCTAGCCCCAAAAAACAGTTAACCTAACCTCTAAACCTATTCACGAGGGACGAATAGTTATGGAAATGGCCACCAGAGCTCTCGGCGGAAAGTCCGAACATGCAGATTACAAATGCAAATATCGCGGTTAATATTCAAGATAGAGAATAAATGCATATAACAATATTTATAGTAAATTTAATTTCCAATAAGATTGGTTCTATACAATTTTTCGATCCGATGCATAATAACGGAGATATTTCGAATTTTTGAAAATCCCCCCTCTAAACCCCCCCTCCCACTGGTCTGATTTCAGCCGTTAACGAACTTGATCTTCCTTTTTACATAAAACGATTAAATACCGAGTTTGGTGACGATTAAACAAAAATTGCGACCGCTAGAGTGTTAACAGACAAATATATATATATGTCTATATATATATATATATATATATAGTTTTGAACGGACCTCATTTTCGTCATCTCCTGGGTAGGATCGATGGACATTTGAAGAAATTTTTCGAAAATTCCATCATGAGTACGACCTCAATAGCTGATTTCCCTTAAGGGAAATCTGCTAAAATAACCATGAGCAGAAAAAAGGATCATTTGTAGGGCTCTTTCTCAGAAGATTATATACCGAAATCTTTTAACAATGGAATTTTTCAACGAATGAAACTCCACTGGAGTAATGTGAATTCTCTCTCTTGGAAAACGTTTTATGGCGCATTCATGTGGAAGCTTATGGTGTATCCCAGTTTTTAACATTCACTAGAAAACGTAGCACCTCTTTTCGAGCAAGTTCAATGCTTCTTAGACCAACAAAAGGTTTCAAAATACCGCTTAAAACCATTGTAGAATGAGCTATTCAGTTATTTAAAGAAAATTTTAGGAGTACTGGAACCAACAGGTGTAATGATAAAAGAGGGAGTAGCAGGTTGGTGCGTGGGAACTACACAGCTGTAGAGTAGAGATCCTTAACGTACCTACAAGTAATAAGCTGTTTAGGAACTAGACATAGTTCGTGGCACCTGAGTTCACTCTCTGTATGGTTCATGAATGCCGATTATGTCAAAATGTCGTCATTCCTTAACCACCCAACCATAATCATGCCGCACTCACTTTGTCGGCTGTCAAAACTTAAAGGCACTTCTGCTCTCTTTATCATTTATCTAATTCATTTGACAATTGAAAAAGATAATTAATTTTATCATGCCATTTAACCTAGGACGTACCCTTGGGAAATCTGTTATTCAGGCTTTACACATGACGCGATATTCGAAAACTTTCCTCAAACACCTGTCAATCCTAACCAAATGAAATGACTTCCGTTCAAAATTATATGTATATGTTGTTTCCTTAAATAACTGCACATATTAATAACATGAATGTTCTTTTTAATTCAAAATGTAAACACAGAAAACAATGTGGTTTAACTTAACAGTAATATAACCTCAAGAGAAACCATGTGGTAACAAAAGAAAAACACTAATCATATGTTCACAAGTTTAAATCAATATTCATATGTAACACCTCCTCGTCTATTTACAGTGTTGTGGTGCCTTACGTAGGATGAGCTGGTCAGCATGTCTTAATACTAAAAAAGTGGACGACAGGAGTCTCTCAACTTTCTGCTGTATATTAACCATGACGCAACTATTGATCCAAACATTTTAGCAGATTTCCCTTAAGGGAAATCAGCTATTGAGGTCGTACTCATGACGCGAATTTCAAAAAGTTTCTTCTAATGCCCATCGATCCTA
Organism: Riptortus pedestris; assembly: GCA_019009955.1. Taxonomy (NCBI): domain Eukaryota; kingdom Metazoa; phylum Arthropoda; class Insecta; order Hemiptera; family Alydidae; genus Riptortus; species Riptortus pedestris. The sequence continues at coordinate 50,086,849 of CM032231.1, read as the reverse complement.
CCCAGGAGATACGAAAATGAGGTCCGTTCAAAATGATATATATTTGTCTGTTAACGCTCTAGCGGTCGCAATTTTTGTTTGATCGTTGCGAAACTCTATATTTAACCGTTTTATGTAAAAAGAAGGATAAAGTTCCTTAACGGCTGAAATCAGACCAGTGGGAGGGTTTAGAGAGGGGAATTTCGAAAATTCGAAATATCTCCGTTACTATACGTCGGATCGAAATATTGTACAGAACCAAATTGCAATTAAATTTACTACAATTATTGTTATATACATTTATTCTCTATCTTGAATATTGAGCAAGATGTATGCATTTTTTTAAGTGTGCAGATAACGGACGAGATGAGATCGGCTAAATTCGGTTCTATTCGTTTTGGCTGAAAGCTAGTTCGGATGTTTCCGTAACTGTTCGGCTCTCGTATGGAGATTTCTCTATTGTATAAATTCAAGTGGGAAATCTGCATATTTTATGCAGCCCCAGCGTGACGGACTTTTTAATCTTCGCAATATTATTCCTTTAACAAGAATGACCAAGATATTTCCTGTAATTTGAAGTTATAAATACTTAGATTGGAAACGTCTAGCGCTTATTTTATTTTTATTTTTGTTGTTGCTATTTTTTAAGAAAGTAAACTCCATGGTCTGTTGCTTCCTCCTTCAGATGGAACCACGTCATGAATTGTATAGTGGGTCCAGTAAAGAGTATTGTCGAAATTAAAGTAATTTTGAGGGATTAGATTGATTATCAAGTTTCACGTATCCCATTTTCCCTTACCACTTCGTTACTGAAAAGAGAATTAGCCAATCCAAAAATGAGTATTTATTCAAATGGGACTTATTGGGACACCGGTGTGATTAAAAGCGCCGGTTATAGGATTGACAAGCAAATGATGACGCAGTCGATATCCAATTAAACGTGATTCAGTCGTTAAATGGAAATTATAAATCCTGCGAGTTCGGTCCTCGGTAATTCTGATTGACACAGCTCCTTCAATTCTGTCGCTAGGGCGGGCTCATATAAAGGCTGCACGTGTATGATTATAATTGACGCTCGCCCGACCAGTTTTATTCATAATTTATTTAATAATTATATATTTATAAATATAAAGGAAGTTTCTGAATAACAAAGTGGTCATTCTATTAGCAGATTTCCCCTTCCAGAAATCAGCATTGCGGTCGTACTCTTAACGCGATTTTCGAAAAATTTCCTGAAATTCCCATCGATCCTACTAGAGCTGACGAAAATGAGGCCCGTTCAAAATTATTTATATATATATATATATATAGATATATATATATATATATATATATATATATATATATATTTGTCTGTTACCGCTCTAGCGGTCCCAATTCCTATTTGATCGTAACCAAACTCGATATATAAGCGTTTCATCTAAAACTAAAGGTCGAATTCGTTAATGGCTGAAATCGAATCTGGGAGTTCAGAGGGGAAGAATTTCGAAACTTCAAAATATCTCCATTATAATAGGACAGTTCGAAAAATTGTACAAAGCCAATCTAATTGCAAATAAAATTTACTATTAATATTTGTATACAAATTTATACTCTATGTTTAGTGTTAACGGAGATATTTGCATTTTTTTTAGTTTTTAGGTTGGTTTGTTAACCCACTATTACAGCATACCATAAAACACTTCTCTCCAAGCCTTAATATCAAATATTGTTTTACATTAAACGTTTATTGTGAGAGATACATGCAAATACGTAGAGCTATGAAGTCATCAATTAAGATTTTGAGGTCGCGAAAATATTTATTTATTCAATAACCATACTCGATGTTAAATGTTTCACTAAAGATACTATTAGTTAATGACTGAAGGTGGAATAAAAGGGGAGGGTCAGATTGGGGAATTTTGAAAATTCATGAGTCGTATCGCAAAATGTTGTAGAAGCTATCTTGTTAAGCTATTGATACTCTACAATTGTTCTCCTATGCATTTTTTTTTCTAATTGAAGTATTAAGCGAGTTATTTGACCTTTCTTGTTTTCAAGTGTTGGTTCAGTAAACTTTCCACAACCCTTTTATTCATCGCTTTTCGAAGTAGAAATGTATAATGAGATCACAGTTGTCTTATAACAGCTCCAGGGAAATCTGCTTAGTTTCCGCAGCACCTGAGTGACGGATTTTCCTTTGCAGAACGTTGTGCAGTTTATGAATAATTTAAGAGAAGAGTTTTTAGAACGTGTGGGCATAATGAAACGCTGCTGACTTACAAGTGAAGTTATATACTGAAAGGCAAGGGGAAGACGACTGGTGGAAGCTAGATATTGCAGTTGGTGAAACCTAGACGGTGATCTATAACCTAAGGTAATAATGGCAAGGGCCCAGACCCTAAAACGTCTAAGGCCAATTTATGTAAATTCATTTATTTTGGAGCATTCGCTACGAAGCGATATTGCTCAGTTTACAAAAGAGAAAAAAAAATAAACATGAACATCAATAACAATAAAATATATTAACACCAAAAACGAAAAAATCAACTGTAGCAAAAAAAGAATATTAACATTAATAGTAAAAAAAACAAAAAAATCTTCAACAATAATAAATATATAATGAATGATTTAAAATAACAAAACATCTCAACAACAGTTACAAGAAAACAAATTGAATAATAACTTTAGTGGGAAAGATTAGATCTAAGAGAAAAAATGTGCTAATGTGTATACGGAACAAAAAAGTAGGAACCCAACAATGGAAATGAATAAAAAAAATATAATATTAAGTTAATAAATAAGACATTAAAAGTATAAATAGTTGATTATATTAAAAAAAGTAAAGAATAAATTTGATAAAAAGGGAAGATCAATAATATAAATTACTTTGTGTATGCTGATTAAAGTAATGAATTATTTGAGAAGAAGGAAATCAAATATTTCACAGGAGTGGATATAAAAACAAATAGAATACTATATTTTTGAGAAAAAGTGTATAGTTTTAAGATGATGAAGTATTGTGTGAATATATCGACTTTTTCTCTTTCATCACTTTTTTTCTCTTAAGAATTAATTAGTACATTTATTAAGAAGAACACTCGTCAGTCCTTGGGGTGCCAAAACCAATGTTGAAACTGATTTTAAAAATGCTGAGAAAAAAAGCACATTTTATCGGAAGGTTCTCGGGCCTTTGCTATTGTACAGTTTCAGCTTTTCGGAGATATTTAAATCAGATGAGCTGAGATAAACTCGATTTGATGATCTTGAGCGGCAGGAATGGCTTTCTAGCCCTTTGAAGTTTTGAATGAACCTGATCACAGCCATTCGCTTTGCCTCATAAACATCAGCCTGGTTTCTGTACCCGCATGTCCTCTCTGTTGGCATCGCACCTTTAGACTGAACATAACTAACGTTTGATCACACCGGCGACACGGGTTTTTCCTATCAACAATGTATTCAGAAAACCGGACTTGTTATGAACTTGGCATGGGGATAACGTGAGCCCTGAGTATTGCCATCTATCTACCGAAAGAACAATTTAGATTACTTAAATATGGCTTGTTTTGATGTAATCTGGACCGTGTAGAGATAACTATTATAACTATTTACTTGTAAAATTCGTAAAAAAAGTAATTTAAAAAAATGGATCTACCTGTTATTATTCCCAACGCCTCAAAACTGTTTGATTCCATTTACAAATCATAAAGGCTTTTTTCCATTTACTTTGGGTAATATTTTGTTTAATATTTATAAGAAAAAAAAAGCAATAAAGTAAGATAAATAAGATCAATTTTAATGGTTAAATCCTTGTAGATTATTGTTGTGTACTAGGTTTTTTATAAATCTATACTTGTCTAACTTTATGTTCCTTAATTTAAAGTTTATTTGTACCAATTGGAATTAATTTCTTGGACGCCAAAGAGACCAATTAATAAAAAAGACAAACTATTTTTCTGATTTCTCATAAGGTTTTTTTTTGTTTTTTTGCATTGGTGACCTCAGCGGATCTAATACATTATTTTCCTGAACATATATTTCTTTATTGTTATTGCAGTACCTGTATCGTCTTAAAATAATATACACAACGGTATTTAAAATACATTTCAATATGTCGGCCAACTTGGATCACGTTTGACACAAACGGTAGATGTAATTATTTTAGTTATTGCGGTTTGGCCTGTATACTCTGTATGCTAATTTCAAACTCATAATGAACTGCTAATCATAAAGGTAATTTTTCTTTTTGGTAATATTATAAATAAATTAAAAATAGAGGACCAAAGGGCCACATTTAAATTTCATTGCATATATACCAAGCTATAATAGAGCGACAAAGCATCAGGGTTTATAGCCGAATAAGGAAGTTACGGGCTGTGTTGGAGGCGTAATTGGCCAGTTAATGTGCCTCAAGACTAACAGGGCTTTTAGGGTTTACCAGAGCCACTAGACTATTACGGTGTACCAGAGTATTTATTTTTTATATTTGGTTTTATTTGTATTGTTATTTGCTTTTTGCTTTTAGAGAACTTCTACCAGAAAATATCCTGTTGATTAACAAGGCACAAAGTTACAAATACTTCCTTAAAATTACACTAACTATAGTAATGCGTGCTAAACAAAATATGTTCTTGAAACTCTACATTTTTTTGTCTTTGTACTTGTTCCGTATAATATCCAGCACCAAGTATCTGTCCTCAATTTCTGCATAATACCTATACTAATATCAATGCATGCCACACTATTGTGTCATATTGGAACTACTATTTGGGTCTAGAAGAGGTATCGTTTAATAAATGACCCCGTAACACAAGGGGTTTCCCTCATTCCCACATCTATTTCACTCTAGCTAGTCCTGAGATTACGTCAAGAATTACTGACTGGGCTGCTCTACAGGATTTGATTGGAAACAACCACAACGCAGAATTATCTGAGCTGAATAACATAGGGATAACTAAGACAGAGGTGCAACTTTTTCAACATGAACACCAATATTCTGGGGCAAATGTTGAGTGGCACCTGGAGTTCTTGGTGGATCACAAGCCCTTGTGTTTTGTGACTATCCAGTTATCATCACGACGGTATTTACCGGACTTGCGATTAAGCTCTTATAAGGGATATTGTTCAAGAGCCCAGTACTCGATATTAAGAACCAAGCTCTGTCAAATGATCAAAAAGCAGGGCAACAATGGTTGGAAAGAAAGCTTCAAAGGATGGCCCATGTGGTATAACTTATAAATTTGCACAGCGAACATTTTCACCAATAATTACTATTTATCAGCTAGTTGATATCGGTGTTATTAAAGATAACCACAGACCAGTCATTAAATGCTATCTTCAGCACTCCATTCCACACGATCAGCCTGACGCTGACTTGTCTTTTCATTCAGAGCTGAGGAGATCAAACAATAATCCCATCGACGTTAAGCATAGGAACAAAGACTTGTGGCTGCACCACGAACGTTACCTAATTGTCATTGCCAGACAATATCGTACCCGTTGCAATCAAATCTAAGGCAGTCATCCAGTCATCTTGCCCATTACAGTTATCCTTTTTAACAGGTGCTTAAGTGAAGAGGGGGTGGGGTCAAACGTTGTGAGTTGGAGTATTGGCCCCAATTACCTAATATGACTGATCCCTGCGGGAAGTTAGACCATTACCTTTCATGTAGGGGAAGCCTTCTGAAACACACCTGTAAAAAAGGTTTACAAAAAAAAAAAAAAAAAAAAGGATATTTTAATTTGTATTATAGCCGAAGTCGTAGCTATCCCGAAGCAATGGGAAAGGGAAGCACCTGGGGTCTTCAGATTGATCTGTCTCCTTCCAGGAATGGACAGGAAGCTTGAAAATATTTTAAGGCCATTAAAATTAATTATAAAAGAAACGATCTCTCCTTATCAGCTGGGGCGCGTCAAAAGGAAAGTCTACCACGAAGGCTTTAATTGCTATCAAAGAATCTGTTGCCAGGAGCGAAGGAAAATATTTCATGGGCGTATGGTGAATATCTATCCTGGAGTTTATAAAAAAGGACTTAGAAACTTGTACCGATTTATTTAGAGCTTTACGAGTGAGGAGGGGGGGGGGGGCAATGCTGCTCTACCAAGAAGGAAAGTCGCTCCTCAAAAGACTAAGGATTGCCCAGAAGTCTATGTTCTGGCCCCAGTCTGTGGATGCTGGTCTCCAATTCTTTACAGTTTGTTAAATCATTTCTATAGCTTATAGTTTCTTTTTTTGGTTTACGGGCTATCTATTATAATGGTGAACGTAAAATCTAAGATTATAAATTGGGAAAATATGTTAGTATGGGTCCTCCTAAGGTCCTCTGTTTTACCTAAGGGCAACCCATACAAAGAGAAAGTAGAGCGAGAGAGAGAGAGAGAGAGAGAGAGAGAGAGAGAGAGAGAGAGAGAGAGAGAGATAAAGAGAGAGAGAGAGAGAGAGAGAGAGAGAGAGAGAGAGAGAGAGAGAGAGAGACCCCAAAATTTAATCATTTTCATACAACACTTATGTAGAAAACTGTAAATATCTTTACATCAACAAGTTATATGGTATTCCCTAAGGGTAAATATGAGGTATGAGTTGAAGACAATTGAAAAATAACGAGTAAGGTACTGGTTAGGGGATTTGGGGGACACACACACTCACATACACATACACACTCACATACACTATAAACAAGCTTATAAAAGAATATGACCAACAATCGAGAAAAAAAATGCATCGCTGTATAGAAATAAAAAAATTAAATATGAAAAAACATATGCACAGCTGGAGCGGAATTTGATCAAATAATAGAATTTATTTTAAAAAAAATGTAATCTGAAGGTAATCACGAACATACAGACACGCTTCCGAAAAATTAACTGAAAGTAAAAGAAAGCTATATTCGCACTGCTGAAGCAGGAAAAAGCGTTTTTTCTTGAGCGCAATACAATTTACGGAATATACTACAGTTACATCATTTAAATCACATTAACGTTTATGATCCCATACCATCCCGAAACATGACTGCCTTGAAATTTTTGTCTCTGTAAAGCACACAATTAGAATAATGTTAAATAAAAATAGAAATCTGTAATTATTTCGATATATACATTCGCTATATTGACAGGTATACAAATACAGAGGCCCACTAATTAGTGACCTACTAAAATTCTAAATATCTGAAGCTCTAAATTCTACTTAAAAGCAATTGTAAACATTTACGTGAACCTCCATCATTAATTGGGTTAATTAAGTAAAGTAAGTCCAAGCTCTCACCATAGAAGCAGTAATAGATTAAACAAAATTTATAACTTAAATCTACTAGAAAACATTTAATTTTGTAACACTCTTCGGCAATGATTTGGAGGAATTTTAGAGATCTTTTGCCTTTAGAGCGACCTCAATATAGAGATTTTTTTACTAAAACCCCTAAAAACACTAAAACACACGTATTTCGTTAACCATTAGTCGTATAAAAAACTAATTGGACCATAGTTATTTTGCAAAGAGATTGATTATATAACATGTTTACTTTTGAATGACTATAAAAGAATTATTTTGAATTTTAGATTTCACGCCCCTCCCACTTGCCCGATTCTGCTAATGAACTATCTTTCGTTTCCGAATAAAAGTTTAAATATGAAGTTTGGTTTAAATATCTCAGAATTTACGAGAACGAACAGAAAAACAGTCTCTAGATAGATAGATATGTACAGAGATATCCAATTTTCATCATCGTAATAAAATTGACTATTTCGTAAAAACTAATTGTGCAAATAATTTAGTTCTGATTAACATCTGGCATTGATAAATATTGAAAAACCGTTTCATTTTTGTGGTTTACATCATTCAGTGTTTTACTTCAAGTATAATCTCTAAGACGGTTTTTACTCCGTGCCGCCAACTCAATAACTATATCAATTATGATGTTTAAGTCTAAATAAGGAAAATTTCGGTAATAAAATCAATGCATTACTTGCAACACAATTTCGAGGACTTTCACACAGAGCTAAATTTAGCGTATTGGTAAAGTACAATACATTAGCACATTTACTTTCAATAAAATGTATTCTTACATTAAGATTTGTTCAATGGATCACTTAAAACAATGGATTATTTCTTCTTAGCTAGGCTGGGGAAAAGTTTGAAGGTAAAATTCAGCAATTTCAAACGAGCTTAAATATCAACAAGCGTAATTAAGCGGTGTAAAGTAAAACCGTACTTTAAACTAATCGGCGAAAGTTGTTCAAAACACAGGCAATTCAATAGAAGTCAATAATTACTTAATCAATGGGCTTTCTTCGGCAATTTCCAAGGAACAAAGGACCACTTATAAAACATTTTGCCAGCAATAATAGGTAATGTTCTCCCGAATTCAAACACTTATTTAAAGAGACTAAACAATAGCGGCACTTTCTACAAAAATTCATTTAAATTAAATTTTACTATGCTAGTATTCTTGGCTGGACAGCATATATTGAATATAGCTCAATTCATTTTTATTATAGAGTTATATATAGTAGCACTCACTGTATGGTGTAATATAAAGCATATTAACGCCTAAATCCCAAAACGAAGCCAAACTAATATCCAAATTAAATCAAATATTTTACGGTTCACCATAGCTCTAAAAAGTAATTTAATTATGTATAATGTATAAACACACATTTTGCATATAAATTAAATATTTTGTATGGCTTAACCCTCAACTGGCCAAGGTGTCTTTAAAGACACCGTTCATATTTAACCCTTTCAGAGAGCAACTGCTTCTATTCTTACCCCTTTTGAGCCACAGTCCACACCCCTGTAACCTCCCAAGCATGAGCATATGCGGCAAAAGTCGATTTATTGTTATTGGAGCTAACTACTAACAATATACTGAAGAAAATCATCATTGTTTACCACCCTACTTCACACTAGTTGCCAGCGAAGTTTCTACTTCAATAAAATATGTGCTATTCGATTTAAATATGAACCAAAATGAGTGAATTAGTTTTAAAGGATTGTATTTATGTTCCTATTTGCTTCATTTTCGATTCTGGAGAGAAATAGAGCTTTAGCATGGATTTTAATGATGGTGTACTTAAGTTCACCCTGGCCTAATACCAACAAATTTGCCCAAGGGGCATGATTTTATATTATTTCTTACTTTTACCATTTTAATTAACAGATACGTATAAAAGTCGAGGTGAAAAGATTTTCTCTTTGCTACCAAAATTAGTATCACTTTTGATGAAGAAGAAAGCGACAATAAAGGAGAAAGTGCTCACAAATGCCCCAAAATGGATGAAGGACATTTTCAAATAGACGTGAATGAAGTATTGGAACATTTCAATATTGAGGATGAAAGAGGGAAGAGGATGCTATGAAGAATACGTTGAGAACAAAAAGTGTATCTGCATGATTAAATGGTATGACAACAAAGTGTTGACCTTAGTGACATGTTCGTTGCACTTTATAGAACAGGTTACCGCTCCCAAAAGTATTGCATGAAAATTTTTAGATAGTTATTTGATTTGATGGTTAATAACGCATGGCTATTGTACAAAAGGAACAATCCCAATAAAAAAATTGACTTGAAAACAATTTCGAAAACACATTGCAGAGGATATTCTGCTGCACCAGCGAGCTAAAAGGGCTAGTGGAGCCAGGCCCACCAATTGTAACCAAGAACTGCTACAGCTCTCATAGCCGATGCAGCAAGACATGATGGGATTAACCATTGACAAGTATTCACTACAAAAGGAAAGTGCAGACTGTGTCACCAAAATCAATTGTTTTATGCCGAAAATGGAATGTGAAACTTTGTAACTCATGTGAAAGGCCCTGGTCTCTTGAATTTCTTGGAGAAGGGAAGGTTTAATGATATTTTTGATGGATTTATATTTTGTTTACAATGTACTTATTTTTTATTTACAACAAGTTTCTTTTATTACATAATAAATTGTTTAATTACATTTTTAGAAACTATGTCAGTATTTTAACATAACCTAAAGAAACTCCCATTGATTTACGGTGACTGGCCAGAGTGTACTTAAAGACACCGCCAAGGTTTTAGGGTAACTGGCCAAAGTGTACTTAAAGACACCATGTAATATTTTTGTTCAGAAAAAAGATATAAAGTAAAACCTTATATATTCTATTTCTTAGGAACACAAAAAGGAGTTTTTAAGAAAATTTTCCATTTCAAGTCATTTTTTGAGTTTCTGGCCAATTAAGGGTTAATATGCGTTTCTAACAAATATTTATTTATTGGTAGCCATAATATGAAGTACAGAATTGTGTAACATCCTTAAGAATGGAATATCCTTTATAACGTTTTTTTGTTATTTTCATACAAATAAAAACCACCCAGGTTTGTTTCCTATGTATCAACTGTTGAAATAGTCTGAAGGACGAAGAAATAGTTACTAGTTTTTTTTTTTTATCCTTAATTCTATGCTTGCCCTATGTTGTTGTTTATTACGGAACTGTAACTACCTTCTTTTAGGAGAGTACGCGTTTCCTATTTACGGCAAAATGAAAAACCAGGGAGAGGAGCAACATGTAAACGGTTATAAAAGCTTGAACCGTCACAGAAGAAACAAATTGTTTTATGACCTGCAGAAAGATTCCCACTTCTATGGACGTTTGTGGAGAAAGGGACTGCTGTAAAATTTGTAAAATTACAAAAGTCCGTCACATAACTGCTGCGTGCACCAAGCTGATTACCCAAATGTTCCGCTAATTCTACACTAAAAGCCTATGAAACTACAATTTTAATTTAAGTAGGAAAAAATTAAAAATTCCAAATCAAGTCGCAGGGGCCACCTGAAGACCGACAATTTTTGTGAACCCAAAAAATAACTCTATTAACCCTCGGTCGGGCGCGTCAAAAATATTCCGCCTTCGGGCGCGGGTATCTCAGAGATACAACCTCGACCGTTTTTACATAAATACAGTTTTTTAATATATATTTTGCACTAAAATGTTCAGTGTGTAATTAGAAATCATATCTGAGGAAGTATTTGTTTGAAAGAAGTAAACAATTTTCAAAATTGACACGTACTATAATAAAAAAAATCATGGTAGATAATATAACCAAGTTGGTTATAGATTCATTGTTATTAAAACCGTGGACGATAATTTTTAAAATATAATTAAAATATACAAATACCAAAAGAAATAGTTTAAATGCACATGTCTTAATTATTCATAATTCATTTCAGTTTGTGAACAATATAAACAAAATATCTAAATATAACTTCATTAAAAAATAAGTAGCACGAAATCACTTTTAGATAAGACTTATTAAAAATCATCTAAATTTTAATGTACCAATCCTTTTAAAAATACCAGTTTAATTATTATCTCTTTTGCAGAGCTGCATTACAATTAGGACAAGGCGTGGAACTATGTTTGAAACAAATTTTAATTTTGCAAATCTCACAAGAATAATGAGTAAACCTACATTTCTTTTCAGTTTTGCTTGGTTCACATCATTTGCTTTAGTTCGTTGTAGTGGAGGGACTTTTTTTATGCTGTTCTGTACTTGAGTTCAATGTATGGTCCAATGAGCCTCTGTACTCTTCAAGTTTCGTCCTTAGTTCGGTTGGTAAACGTCTACTGTTGTCACTGCGTCATACAATATTTTCTTGAATAAGTTCTTCTGAAAGCTAACGTATGAGCAAAATAATAGAAAAATTGGTTTATATAATTCCATTCAATAAAGAGAAAGTTAATTGATGTATATATTTAAGAAATACAGATTTCAAAAAAACTTACGAGATTGGGCGCGTGGTATCTAGGAGATTAAACTGAATGACAGGTGAAACACACGACTCCATCAAACGCAGTGACACTACTGACCTTGCGGGGGGGACCTCTATACGACATTACTCGAAGCACTACACCACCACTCTCTGCTAGGAGGAGTGGCAAATATTTTTCTAGAAACCGTGTATCTGAGAGATCACGCGCCCGACGGAGGGTTAATATTAAAATTAAAAAGAAAAACAGTTTATAGGACAACCATTGTTAGAGTGATGAACAAGATTTATTATATAATATATATAATAATACGATCCAGCTCAAAGTAACGGAGAGATAACGATTTTTATTTAAACCATTTATTACATAAGGTTACTTCTGGATATACTTCAGGACGTGTTCCCAACGTACAGGGCATTTACACCAAAAGAGCTCCTTTAGCTATGACTTATTATATTTATTTTTATTTTTAACATTTGGAACAATTGCGAAGTAGTACGGATAACATACCGACGAAACTACTATGGTGTACGGAGAATAGTAATCTACTTAACTTCAATTTCCCATCCATTTTAATTCAACCATTTCATTTAATGATCTGGTGCTCTTCAACATTCAGAGACTAATGAGGCATGGTTTTGACCAATTAGCAATAAAGCATACACAAAAGTTTTCCATTACATAATATGTCGCCTCAAATTCAGAAATTTGACGAGGACAAGAATAATTCAATCTAAACTCCAGGAAATACCCGTCATTGTAGAAGTATAACTTTACACGATTTGATAAAACGTTCTTGGATGGTTTAAAAAACAAATTAAATTTCCGATAGTCATTTAACTCTATTTGGAGATTACAATTAAAATATTTCGCTCAACTGCTCATAATGGACTGACTTTTATTTACCTTATTTATATTAATTTAATTTTATGAATTTCATAATCATTCTTTTCACGACTACTTACCAACTCTACCGATTGTTAGTGATACTATATAATTACAAAATATAATGATTATAAAATGTTATAAAAATGGATGGTTAAATACATTAATATTTTTATAAGTTCATATGTACACAGAAACATATAAATACGAATTCCTGGAGTCTCGCTTGGGGGCGGCTAAAGATCTCTATTGCTCATAATGCCAAACGTGTGTGTGTGTGTGTGTGTGCGTGTGTGTATATAAGTGAATCAATAATATTGATTCCATTCAAGAAATCAATTCACTAAAATGAAATATAAGAAAAAATAAATTGTGTTGTTTAACATTGCGTAAAATTTTTATACTAAATTTTAAGATCCGCTTTCGCCTTACACCACAGATAGTCTCAAATTATCAGCAAAGAAACACTAATTAACTGTTTTGTGCAGCAAGTCTCTGAAGCAGAGATTCTTAGACATCAGTATACTGGTGTAATGGGAAAACGAAAATAGTCCATTATTAATTTACAAGCCTACCTTAAACCAGATCGTGTTAGGGGTGTCAGGTTCGCTGTGCGTGTTAAGGCGTTGGTCTTAATCTCGGCTGGTAGACCTAGAGTGGCGGGTTCGATTCCCGACCTGGGCAGTAGAAATTTATTTGGTGACGGACACATTAAATAAAATCCTTGGGCCCACCCTGCCTAGAAAAGGGTGGTAACCTGTAGACAACCCGTCCCGATTAGCCATAGTAGCATAAAGTGGACGTAAATATTAATAAACTATAAAATATCGTGTTAACAGGAGACTCTCCCACCCAATGACAAATAATGGATGAAATTGTGCTAAAAATATTAGCAGGGAAAAACGTAAGTCGAATCAAACATTTTGTATTACTGATAAAACATTTCATTTCTGTAGAGCTTGTTCGAATGCATAAAAAATTCTGATCTTGCCAGCACGTGAAGTTCTAGTTTTCCTTTTAAATTAAATATGCAAAAGGTTTTGCTGAACCTCGTTTATATTATATCATTTGAATGTAATATTCGATGTCTCCACAAAATGTTAAAGAACAAAATTTATAGCTGTATTTACGATAAACAAAAATACTTCTGTACAATTGTTTGGTATTTCTAATTTATACGAATAAATGTTATTTTATTTTACTATCTGGTTCACATTAAGTCCCCTCCCTCGTGATGCCAATGATTGTTTTATTCTGCTACAGTTTTTGATATGAAGAACATCCATTTTATTTAATATAGGTAAGATCCCGGGGCCATCCATAAGTCAATACAAGAGTAGTATCATATAACAACGAAGGCAAGGAAGAGTGGGGAGAACCCACACAAGTTGAGAATTGTTGAACTAATATGCACCGAACTACGAGTGTGGAGGCTACAACTTTATTATGCACTGCACTTTGTTCATAGGACTGGAATTCCACTCCAAGTCTAGTCAAGTGGTTGCGAGTGGGAATTATAAAGTCGGATTTAATTAGCTTTAGATTGCTGGTATATAGTCCTAGACAGGAATGTGAAGTATGTGGTATCTGGCTTAAGGATAATAATATCAGTGGATTTTAGCAGGCATCCATTGAGCAAAATCAGCTGATGAGGTTGTACTCAGAATGCAATTTTTGAAACATTCATTAAATGTCAAACCGTCCTAACAAAATGACAAAAATGAGGTTCACATTTTTTGTTTGACCCTACCCAATCTCTATTAGTAAGAGTTTCATGTAAAAATAAAGGTCAAGTTCTTTAATGAGAGGAAAGTTCAAGGTATGGAAAGCTCATAGGGTGGGGTAGGGGAGGGGGGTGCTTAATCGGAAATTCGAAATGTCTCTGCGGGTCTTTTCTACTTTACCCACTCATGCTACTATTTAAATACTTGGTTACTTTCTCAAGTAACAGTTACCTAGCATTAGTGAAAACATATGTTCCACTAGCTAAAGGTTAGGCTTGGTTTAGTGTGCTTTGTGTCTTCAAGGTGTTAAGCATAAAAATGAATCTCATTGAGCTCAGCAAGCAAATTGGCTCAACTCGTAAGGCAGTTCGGTTCTTACAAAAACGTGCCATAATTCACACGAAAAGGAGGTGCCCAAGAAGACACTGGATGAGGCTATATTTTCATCAGGATCGTTTACCAGTATGGCACTGCTATAAGAAAAGTTGCAGGTATGAAATTAGCATTTACAGGGATACTTGGTTATCTCATAGCAGGCTCGGACTGGAAAAGGCTATTCTGTTTATATATTCCTGGACGAAGGGCTACACAACCACAGAGTTTTATAGGGATGAATTAACGATGTCCGCAAATACTTTAACAGACTGGAAGAACTACATGCGTGAGGTGTGTGCTTCAGACATATTAAGCAACCCTATAGTTATTGGTGGCCCCGGTTCTCATGTAGAAATCGATGAAAGCTGCTTTACGAGAAGAAAATACAACCGAGGCAGGTTATACCCCAATCAATGGGTATTTGAAGGAGTGTGTAGAGAAACTAGAGAGGCGTTTTTGTATGCTGTTCCAGATAGAACTGCAGCAACTTTAACAGACTGTATCAGAAGTGCGATCCCACCTGGAACTATGATATATTCAGACTGCTTCAGATCGTATCATGGGCTAAAGAATGTATTACAAGCATTACACAGTAGACCACTCTAAAAACATTGTTGACCTAAAAACAGGAGCGCATACTTAAAGGATAGAGTCTGTTTGGTCTAGTGTCAAAGGAAGAAACAAGGTGGAGTGTGGTACTAGAAGATCTATGTTGGATTCATATCTCTGCGAGTGGATGTGGAGGAGGAGATATGAAAAGGAGGATTTATTTATGAAAATCCTGGAGGGTATTGCTCGTTATTGGTCTCGTAAATGTTAGTTGTTTTATTATCTTTTTATGTTGTTTAATTGTTTCTCTAGAAATAAACACATGTTCTAACCGTATTATATTATTTATAAATCACAGTTGAATCGCTGTTATTCACATTCAGAAAATGAGTGGGTAAAGTAGAAAAGTCCCGTCTCCGCAACTGTGAATTGGATAGAAAAAAGATATATAACAATAGTATTGAAAAATTAGCTTCCTTCGTTCTCAATTATAATATTTAGATTAATAACTTTTGATTTGGGTGTTCATACAATAAATAAACAAAAATAATACAATAAATCATTACCTTACTCAAGTAATATTTTGAGTTACTCAAAACAATTCCTTAAATAAACTGGGGCTCCCTAACCCCAACATTGTCCCAAGGGGACATTATTACTAAAGGTGTAAGCACCCTGAGAAGAAGTCCAGCCCGTCTACTTGCCTAAAAACAAAAACATAGAATAATAATACAGGGTGGGGCAGAATGGACTCCCTGATTTGAAGGAGCATTGTGAAAACAAATAAAGATAATCTCAAAACGTATTTATTTCCCAAAACTACATTCAATGCCATTTTATTCTCATTTGGTTTCCAAAATTAGTTCATCCAGGTGACGACCTTAGCGAGCGACGCACATGTTGAGTCGATCAAAAAGGTTTCCGAAAACTCTTCACAGCATATCATCTCATATTCCAGCGACGACATCTGAAATTGCCTCCAAGGTCTTTGGTTGAACTTTGTAAACCTCAGCTTTGAGATAACCCCTAAGAAAAAAATCGCATGGGCAAAAATCCGGGGGCCGAAGTGGCCATGGAACATCGCCACGTAAGGAGATCAGGCGGCCGGGAGACAGTCTTTGCAGGATTCGCCACTACACTATCATTGTTTTTAAAGAACGTTTCAACGACAAAGCCTCTGTTCTCACCAGAATACTGCATGGCGACTGCTGAAATGAAAATGGTATCGTTTCCCCGACCTAACGCCACTATCCCCACTCCGCTAACCCACCTGCGCGCTCTACAGTGAGTGTTTGAAACTAGGGAGTCCATTCTGCCCCACCCTGTATAATGCATTAAAAAAACAACAAACAATTGCCACCACACATTCTGGCCTTGGAAATCGTTCATCAAGAGGATTTCCTCTTCCAGCCTCAGCCAATGCCTTGTCCTCCACAGTTGTCCATTATGCAGCAGACATGCCCCAGACTGTCCAGGAACCACGAAGTATCAGGATGCTGATCCACTGCATTGCCGTACTGCTCATGCCTAAATCCCGCAATCCGTACTCCAATACTAGAGACAACTCATTCCAGGACCTACTTGGTTAACAGGGACATGTTAGTCGGGTTGATCACTCACTACTATAAACTCTGATCACAAATCCCTCGATTCCTGCTCATGGGCGCCTGAAGATCTCAAAGGTTTAAAATTCCATTAGAAAAAAATATATATGTTTATAAAGTTTTCGATCTTCTGGAAATCTACTTCTAGTGCTCCTATTGACACGAGTTTCAATACGAGCATGTCAGCAACTAAGTATCTCATGTCCTGCTAAATTTCATTTGCTGACAAAGGCTTCTTATACCAGGAAAAGTTTGAGAATAGATGGTGTCAGACTTTTCATGAATGTGCAGAAATAATGGATGCCAGAGAGACAACTTGTATTGTATTTAAAAAAAATTGGGAGCTGTTATCGATCAATAACAATCTTCGTAACAGATAAACTGAATAGCTGATTTACAGATATTACTTGTAGATCAAAAGATAAATACAAATTCAGTTTCAGAAGAAAATGATTACAACATGGGAAAATCTCATTAACGCCCTTTTCTTTTTTGAGAATTAAATTGGTTGAACGAGATTTGGTGAAAATGATTAGACTGTTAATACTCCCTCAGACGTAAGAGAAATTCAATTCAAAAAGGGTTTTAGGGTACTAGGAAGTTGTCTCAGCCCAATGGAGCGAAAAAAACAAACAAAGAAAATCAAGTTTATGAAATCTCTGGCCGGTAATAGGATTTATCACTCGCTAAAGTTTCTACTTAACAGTGTTGCCAACACAATAAATTGCAGGGGAGCAGCCTGGCTGTAGAAAAGTATGGCGGGGGGGGAAGGCTGGCTTGAAAACAGAAGAGAAAGAGGTCCTGGGGTTATATTTCTGGAAAAGGATTGAGGTGGAAACAGCCTAAGTATCCTTTATTAGGGTTTTAGATTTGGGGTTCTAACTTAGCCCAGACTCTACAGGCTTTAGAACCCCGGCAAGAATTTGGATCTCTTCCAACTTACAAGTATTAGTGTATAGAAAAGATATTCCGCCTCCGTAGCTTCACACTTCTTAATATATAAGGCTCCATTTTAGGCCCTTCTCATCCCCTTTTTACTTTTGTGCAGTTTTCTTTATACCTCCAACTTCCATAATAGTAACTTAAAGTGTAACATACATTAGCTATTCACCCTTTAAGCTTAAAAATGTCTTTCTTTTGAGAAGGTAATTCCATTTCACCCTTTTCGGACTTCCTAATATTTTCAACCAAGAGTTCTGTAAACAAAAAACTTTAAAAATAGAAGTAAAAAAACACTTATGTATGTGAGGAAAATAGGAATTTAATAATACAGTGTAATCTATTGCAAAGAGCTTGCCAACCTGTACTTCGTGACCGTACATTTCCTACCACATTTCCCATTTTTATTCATTTACAATGCGAAGGGCATATTTTGTAATTATCATTATTTGAACAAATATATGTGAATTTTTTGTGGAAATGTGATATTGAAAATATATCAAGATAATTATTGGTAGCTTAATGAATCTGTTATAATGATTATTATTCCACAGCCGTTCTCTTCAGGTAGAATCGCGAATAATTCTTCACGAAAATATATCCACAGTACCACTACTTCTGAATGATTTAGAGGCATCTGTAAACACATTTGTTGGAAGTCCCGGTAATTTCTCATTTGCACTCCTTGCATGGCTTTGCCGATTACCCCGAAGGTTTCTTAATTCTTAAATTTAGCCAGTGACAAAATTAAATGTAGCTCGATGATGTAGTCCTTGCGGGAAACGAAGTTTTTTAGTTTCAAACAATGTCTGTCATGATCATATTCAAGTCTAGTCAACTTTTTTGAATTTCGTGTTGGAACGTAACAGTAAGTTTCGGCTTATTTATTTTTTTTCAAAATTCATTGCTTTTCGATACAGTGCAAATTCGCAATTTATTAGAAATTACTACATTATCTCGCTTGACGGATAGGGGTGGTTCTCCTCTTCCGAAGTACAGGCTCTCGTAGTGGGAAAGGCACCTATTGCTAATCTAATGGACACTATGTAGTATTTTCAAAACAGAAAGGCTGGAATTGCCGTAGAGTGCAGATCCGTAATTAATTAATGGACTCACCAGCATCCTATAAATATTGTGGCGAAAAATCTATGCTTAAAAAATTATACAGAGTTAATCTGTATTTAAGTAGGTGCGAAGTATATCAAAGGAGCCGACCGATGGAAGGCCAGTTTTAGCCGGGAGGGTCTCGGCGATGCCCCACACTGGAGCGATCCTTCAGTAATGTTGGACATTGGAGGAAAAAATAAAAGTTTTAATTTGGGATTTTGATTGTATTGTTAGTACCACATAAACCCTTTTCAATTGAGCAGATTGATTTTTAGCCATATTATTGCAATGGTTTTTACATAATGCCTAATTATAATTGCTATGTTAAAAAAAGCCTAGGCTTATTAAATTCGTCGTGAACTCTTATTTCATTTTATAAATTATTGTTGCTTCCAGTACACATTAAGGGTATTATAACAAATCAAAAACTGGCACAAAAGGTTTTTAAAATTCCTCTAATTTTTTTTTTTTTTACTTCGAGCTGAAAATAATTTTATTTAATTGAAATTTTAGAAATGTTAGATATTCTTCCAGCTTACAAATTCACATTAATGAATTAAATACAAAGATTTTTTTTTTTAAAACTTTTATTCTAGATATATTTTTGTTTACAATTTTAGTATTGCGTTTGTGAACTTCAATTTATTAAAAAAATAAAAATTTATAAAACATATGTTGATATTATGTGTCTCAAAATCACAATTCTCTACTTAGTAAGCGATACATAATCTGTTTGTACACATTTAAAATTCATCCTACCGTTATATTGCATCTGGAAAAATTGCTTAAAAAATTGCTGATCAGGTAGTTCAATAGAGTATTCGATGTGCTTTAAAATGACACCAGAATCAATATTCTAGGACCAGTAGAAACGGAGATATTAATGAATGTCCGGCTTACCCTATCACTTGCTCCATTGTTAGGCTGTCTGGGCCATTCACTTTTGATCTTTTCGCCAGTCTATAAAAGCGGCCCCTCAGTCAGTTTGTTTTCAGTTCTCTTCAAGTGAATAGCAGTGCGTTCAGTGTAGCTTTAGTGAACAGTGATTTTAGTTTCGGTACAGAGTTTTATGTAAAGACCAGTGTAGTGCTCTGTTTATTAAAGAACAGTGCAGTGCCGTGTTTTTGTAAACTTCAGTGATCGTGAGTTATTTTACTGTGCAATAAAAAGTGAAGTTATCAGTGCATACTGCGAGCAATAGTTAAGAATTATTTACTAACTATGTACAGCATTTTCAAATAGGATTGGGATTTATTTGATTTGGGCTATCAACAACTAGGTTATTATGACCTAGTATAATGCTGTTTACAAGTCCCTGTTTTACTCTATGTCTTAAATAATATCAACTAATATATTGTAAATACCGCTTTTGTCATATTCTAATTTTCTTTAGAATTATTTCTTAACTATATCTATAAATACATTTTTATTTATTTAAAGATGTGTGCTAGATACACGAGTTACGTTGTACCTATTTACTCTTCTTGCTACTGGTTTAATATTTTAACTGTCTTTATATTTGGCATAATTAATAATTATTGTACATTATTAATACTGACAATATAATTACTTATCCTAAATAATAATAGTAGTATGTTCACTTTTTTCATTATATATTATATTACATAAACATATATTATCTCCCTTACAAGTACAAGCATTGTCAAATAAATTTACAACATTTACAAAAACATATAATACAAAATAGAATAGTTCTACAGCATACCTAAAAAGATTTAAAAGGGTTAACTTTTATTATATTCTTTGGACAAAGCACAAATATGAGAAAGAGTCAGATGTTAAAGAAATATTTTCCATAATATAAAAGTACAAAAAAAAGGTAAGCACACGAAGGAGTAAATATATCATCCAAATAATGCAAATCACCATCGCTATGGGGGTTCAAAACTAAATAAATAAAATAAAAATAAATAAATAAAAAATAATATACATGTACTAGAATATATATAGGAATAATATAGGTTTTTTTATTAAAACCATTTTAAATTATTTTCTTTATTACTAGTCTAATGTTTATTTATGTTTGTTTATCTAATGTTTATTTATGTTTGTTTATGTCTTATGTTTATTGTCTTTATTACTAGTATTTAATTTTTATTTGTTGTATTTAATTTTTTTTTGTTTCAGTTTTTGTTATTTTTCTATAATTTTATTTCCATTTTACATTGTGAAACTTTGAGCCAAATCGCCAAGATGCGGATGCTCCTGTATAAATGAAAAAATAAAAATAAATAAATTGTGCAGTGATAAAGCTTGCGTGTTTAATTTCGCAATCCAAAAAAAACTCTAATAAACAACGTTTAATATTTCTTGTCTGGGCAAAGGAAATTATTTAGTGACGAAATTCATTAAATAACGTCCTAAAATCCCACCCTGGCTAGAAAAGGGTGGTAACCTGTAGATAACCCGTCCCAATTAGCCTCAGTTGCAAAAAGTGAACGTTAATAAATAATAATAATATTTTTTGAATAAATATAACAATATGTAAGAGTGTTTTCAATATTTTTTTAGAAGGAATTTATTCGTTTAATGGAAGTTTGCTAGGTGTCTCTTATATAGTGAATCTATTTTAGATTAGTCAATAATGAGTTCTAAAAACGTAAACTTATGAACGATAGACAAGTTATAATTACAGAATGTTTACAGCTCTTTCTCCGTTAGACTTCCTTACATTTGGACAATTTTATATTTTTGGATGCATCATTAATTTATGTGATTTTCGTATAATGGGTTTGGGATTATTTATTTTTATTTATAGCTTTTAAATCATTATTTTCTATTGTTTTTTTTATATGTTAGTTGTGTACAAATGTTCGAGCTTTGTCACGAGCAAACAGCCCGTTTAAACAGTTAGTCTGAGTGGTATTTTTATTGATTTGTGTTTGAGTACCCCTACTCACGCATCCGTAACAGCCGGGTTTATAAATTGATACGAATCCGAGTGAGTACTAATCCCTCCGTCAGCATGATCCTCTCCTATTTCTATAAATCTTAGGAATAAAAGAGAAAAGTAAAGCTATATCTCGTGACCTTTCCACCTTGCCAGTCTGAACCAAATTCCGCCCGACCTCCCCTCGGGCTAGGTATAATATCTCTATTCAGCCTCGCCATATCTCTCACAATGGATTTTTATATGGAATAATGGAGCATTTCCACTGTATTATTCCCAACAGATATACTAACTACATGTTTTTCTGACAAGTATAGTCTACCAAATATATATTTTTAAACATTTTTTTCATTATCTTATTTTTTTTTCTTGTTTTTACCGGATTACTTTCATTGCTTCAAGATTCATGAAATGTACATCCCATGTACATTTGAAAAAACGTCCGTCACGCAGGGGCTGCGTAAACTAAGCAGACTTCCCATGTGAAGTTATATAATAGAGAGATCTCCATACGAGAGCCGAACAGTTACGGCAAAGGGCCGAACTAGCTTTTGGCGGGAAACTAGTCATCCGTTATCGGCCCACAATTAATAAAAAAGCAAATATCTCGGCTAATGTAATGCAACATAGAGAATAAATGTATAGAAAAATATTTATAGTAAATTTAATTTTCAATAAAATTAGTTCTATACAAATTTTGATCCGACGTATGGTAACGGAGATATTTTGAATTTTCGAAAATCCTCCCATCTACACACCCCCCTCCCACTTGTCCGATTTCAGTCATTAACGAACTTGATCTGTCTTTTTGCATAAAACGTTTAAATAAGAGTATGGTAACGATCAAACAAAAATTCGACCGCTAGAGCGTTGAGACAAATATATATATATATTATATATATATATATATATATATATATTATTTATATATAATATATATATATATATATATAATTTTGAACGGACCTCATTTTCCTCATCTCCTGGGTAGGATCGATGGAAATTTGAAGAAATTTTTCGAAAATCTCGTCGTGAGTACGACCTCAATAGCTGATTTCCCTTAAGGGAAATCTCCTAATAAAACCCAATACACTGCCTATATATATATATATATATATATATATATATATATATATATATACACGCGCACACACACCAAAAATACCACTCAGATTACTGGCTACTGGCGACTGCCCTGCGGTTGTCCAGGCTACACTACTATTATCAGGCACTGACGATGGAGCGCTGACTCCGAAAGGCCTTTTCATTGATCTTATCAATCTTTCATCCAGCATATTCCAGAGATATCACTAAAATTATTTATTAAAGCCAAACTAGACACTAAATTTTCAGATCCTAATGGAACCTTGTTTCCGACATTGGTTAAATATGATTTGTAAAATATTGAAGGTATTTTCGAGCTGCCCTTTCATACGGAAGGCCTCAATTGTGCATATCCTAAACCAGTTTATATTCTTTCAGCGGAATTAATGAGTACACGTGAGACAGAGTATTCAAGGTATTAAATTTACCTCGTTCGGCCATTTTCATCAATTCTCAATATTAATGGAATATCAGTCAATTAATTTGTGGTCGTCACTCGAATAATAACTCACACGGCATTGAATTAAATCTGACACAATTAAATTACCAATTTATTGACGAGCATTAGCGAGCCCTACTGTTTAGAGTGAAAGGTATTTATTTGTCAAATTCGATATTAGTGACAGTAATGGGCGGATTCCCGTGACATTTTATATGGATGCTCAATGCATTTATGCCCATCCACTGTGACTTATAAGAGTTGCATAGGCCTCAAATGACTGCATGAATTAAATATGTTTGTTATATCGAAAGGTAATAGACATATAAAATGAATTACATTGATTAGAAACGGAATAGTGTGTTAAATGTTAAATTCTCGTGATATCACGAATAGGCGATGGGTCACAAATTACATGACCCATTATATAATTATTATAATTTATTATTCCTATAGTTCAAACAAATAAGCATTTTAGCAGATTTCCCTTAAGGGAAATCAGCTATTGAGGTTGTACTCATGACGGAATTTTTGAAATTTTTCTTCAAATGTCCATTGATCCTACCTAGGAGATGACGAAAAAGAGATCCTTTCAAAACTGTATAATATATATATATATATATATATATATATATATATATATATATATATATACAGGGTGTCCCCAAACCAAACGGTCAAACTTTAGGGATCGATAGAGGACCGAAAAACTAAAACAAAAAGACCTCTGGCATATGCCTCGTTTTCGCTTCGTTTTCGAGAAAATCACAAAAACTAAAAATAGTTGTGCAAAAACTAGTTAAGGCCAATGGAAGAGCGGATTTTATTCCTTGAATAAATTTTAGCAATAAATGTTATTCTAATCTTATACTAACAGAAAGGTAATTGAAAAAAAAAGTTATTTTTTATTAAGAAAAAATAATAAATACTTTTTGATTCAAATATTCATAGTATAAAAAAAATTACCTATTTAAAGTAGATAACATTATGAACAATAACTGAAGATTAAAACATAAAAAACGATTAAAAATTTAGAAAATTAATAAAATAATTAAATATTCTTACTTGGAAAACATAAATGTTTCAGTTTTATATATGGGTCTACCTTAGTGAGAAAAAAAAACCCTGAAAAATTATGAAGGTTTTACCTTCTCTAAAATTACATACGTTAAATTTTCTAAAGCGTCAACGTAAAATGTTGTTCGAAGTGCTGGCCTCTCGCTGCAATACACGCATCACATCGCGTACTCACAGATCGCACTGCATCTAAACATTGTTCTGCGGTGAGCTGGTTGCAAACCATTCTGATGCGCTCGATGAGGTCATCCCTTGTGCGGACGGGCTCTCGGTAGACATTTTCTTTCACGTATCCCCCAAGAAATCTAGTGGCGTGAGGTCCGGAGACCGGGGAGGCTAAGGCAACCGGCCCACCTGTCCTATCCAGCGACTGGGTAGTTGATGTCCAACCATCTCGTACGGCCCTTCCGTAATGTGCATTGACAACCATCGAGTTTGAAACCAGCTCTCAAGCCTGTTCCAAAGGGATATCTTCCAAAAGTGCCCGTAAGTCACTAGGAAATAGATGATAACTTTCAGCATGAAGTCGAGCAGGTAAAAATACGGGACCTATTATGCGATTATAACAAAGACCGACCCACACGTTTACAGAAAACTCATGCTGGTAGTGAAATTCTCTAACAGCGCGGGGATTTTCATGTGCCCAAATGTGGTAGTTTCTTTGTTTGAATATGCCCGCACGTGTAAAAGTCGCTTCGTCCGTCCAGATTACTTTCGAACTTAAGTTTACATCGTTTTGTAATTGGTCTTTGTACCAATTACAAAAATTTAATCGGCGGGGATTATCAGCTGGTATTAAATTTTGTACCTTTTGTACATGGTAAGCATGCCTGCGGTCAGCCCTTAATGTGCGCCAAATGGTTGTCTTTGGTATGCTTAGAACTGAAGCAGCTCTCCGGACGCTTGTGCCAGGGTTGGTATTGAAGTGCCTCAGTATCCTCTCCCTCCGCCTCAGGTCGGCTTCCATCGGAGGCGTCATACGGTTTCCACGACGATTACATGAGAAGGACCCAGTCTCTCGAAGCCTTCTGAAAGTGCTGGTAAAAACACCTCTGTGTGGGGTTTCTCGGTCAGGAAACCGTCTGCGATATTCCCGAACTGTCTGACGTGCATTGCCATCGCAGAATCCGTAGACGTAGACTATGTCCGCGTATTCAGCGATGGTAAATCTAGCCATATTTGTTGACTTCACTGAACAGTACTAGCAACACCACTAATGTGAGAATACGAGGCTGGATTCCCCCCAAAAAGGATTAAAATTATACTAAACATTTTAATCCTTTCTTTTTAAGTTTAAACACTCAACCTAGACGTTTTATTGATAAGGAAAGCTTGAGAATATTCATGTTTTCTAAATTTACTCCTCGTAAATTAAAAAATTAAGCTTACTCAAAAAGCCAATAGTTTTTTGTAATTTAAATACATTATTAAAAAAAGTACACTTTTTGCACAACTGTTTTCAGTTTTTTAGTGATTTTCTCAAAAACGAAGCGAAAACGAGGCATATGCCAAGAGGACATTTTTTTCTTAGTTTTTTCGATCCTCTATCGATTCCAGAAGTTTGGCCCGTTTGGTTTGGGGACACCCTGTATATATATATATATATATATATATATATAATATATATAATATATATATATATATATATATATGTTTGTCTGTTACCGCTCTAGCGGTAGCAATTTTTGTTTGATCGTTACCAAACTCGATATTTAGTCGTTTTATGTAAAAAGAAAGATCAAGTTCGTTAACAGCTGAAATCGGACCAGCGGGAGGGGGGGTTTAGAGGGGAGGATTTTCGAAAATTCGAAATATCTCTGTTACTGTACGTCGTATCGAAAAATTGTACAAAATCAATCTTATTGCAAATTAAATTTACTATAAATATTGTTCTAAACATTTATTCCCTATCTTGAATATTAACAGAGGTATTGGCATTTTTATTAAATTTGGGCCCATAACGTACGACGGAATTTTCCGCCAAAAGCTAGTTCGGCCCTTTTCCGTAACTGTTCGGCTATCGTATGGAGATTTCTCTATTGTATAACTTCGCGTGGGAAATCTGCTTAGTTTACGCAGCCCCTGCGTGACGGACTTTTATATTTTTCACGATTATTAATTAAACACTACTTCAGGACTTCATTAACCTTAATACTAAAACGTCCGTCTTACAGGGCAAGCAGGGTAAACTAAGCAGATTTCTTACGTTCCACCAATTCTCTTTTTTTTTCCTATTAGCAGAATTACCTTAAGCGAAATCAGCTTTAGAGGTTGCCCTCATGGCGCGATTTTTACTGGATATATATATACATATATATATATATATATATATATATATATATATATATATATATAAATATATATATATATTCGTTTTGAATGAACCTCATTTCCATCATCTATGGACATTTGAAGAAATATTTTGAAAATCGCATCATGAGTACAACCTCAATAGCTGATTTCCCTTAAGGAAAATCTTATGAAAAACACAAACGGGTACCACATAGCACCATTATCAATAATCCGTTAAAATCAAGCCGTTTAAAGTTAGTATTGTAATTGTCAATTCTCTTAACTGATATCAAATTAAGTGTTGAATAGTGAAATATCCAAGAAAGCGGTACTGGCTAATACCCTTAATTAAGACAGCATCGCAATTATTAAAGATGTTGGGCATCTTCTAAAAGCTCTTTGTTTAGAATTCGCATCTAATTTTCGTTATTTTCGTACCATAAACGTTAATAATTTTCATACATTACATGGAAGAGATGGACTACATTTACAAGTAAGAAGACTTATTGGAAACCATCTACGTATTATTCCTCCAAAATCTTTTACTAAGCTCTTCTCGAACCGGAAACGAATAAGATATAAGACGGCATACAATTTGTTGAAAACAACGTATAATAATACAAACTTAGCTTACAATAAAAACCTTTAAATACATAGTACAGGACCAAAAATAGACGGTAAAACAAAAAAGTCCGTCACGCAGGGGCTGCGTAAACTAAGCAGATTTCCCACGTGAAGTTTTACAATAGAGAAATCTGCCTAATAACAACTGTAGTAGTAAGAAACCTCTAAACCTAAAACATTATTTAGGACGTAATAACCCAGTAGTTTCTAGCCCCAAAAAACAGTTAACCTAACCTCTAAACCTATTCACGAGGAACGCATAGTTATGGAAACGGCCTCCAGAGCTCTCGGCGGAAAGTCCGAACATAGCCTACTGGTGACCACTCGCAGAATACAAATGCAAATATCTCGGTTAATATTCAAGGTACAGAATAAATGTATATAACTTTATTTATAGTAAATTTAATTTACAATATGATTGGTTCTATACAATTATTTGATCCGATGCATAATAACGGAGATATTTCGATTTTTTGAAAACCCCCCTCTAAACCCCCCCTCCCACTGGTCCGGTTTCAGCCGTTAACGAACTTGATCTTCCTTTTTCATAAAACGAATAAATACCGAGTTCGGTGACGATTAAACAAAAATAGCGTCCGCTAGAGTGTTAACAGACAAATATATATATATATATATATATATATATATATATATATATATAGTTTTGAATGGACCTCATTTTCGTCATCTGGGTAGGATCGATGGACATTTGAGGACATTTTTCGAAAATCGCGTCATGAGAACGACCTCAATAGCTGATTTCCCTTAAGGGAAATCTGCTAAAAAGAACTGATATGCTTACTACGACAATTTAGTGATAAAATATATCGCAAACTGTTTATTGGATAATAAATTGTGTCAACACATGTTCATGCACATGAATATCACCAGTCGAGGAAGTAATGACCATACATTCATGATTCAAAACTTTACAAACATAATTTGCCTAAGTAGATTTCCTAACCTATTTTTAAACTACTATTTCATTTCAACACAATGACAGTAATTTGTACTTATACTTAAGTCATATTGACAAAAAAAAAAATAATAAACAAAATTTGCGACCGCGAGTGTTAACAGGCAAATATATATATATATATATATATATATATATATATATATATATATATATATATATTTATATATATATATATAGTTTTGAACGAACCTCATTTTCGTCATCTCCTGGGTATGATCGATGGACATTTGAAGAAATTTTTCGAAAATCGCGTCATGAGTACGACCTCAATAGCTGATTTCCCTTAAGGGAAATCTGCTACTACTAAATAATAATAAGCTCCATCATTTACTAGGTGAACATGGCCTGGAAAAGAAATGTTCATAAACAGTATATATTATTGAATGTGGACATTTTTTGTGAATGACGAACTCAACAAGCATTATCTTTTAATATAAATTCTGTAAGGTCCAAAATAGAAAATAAAGAAAAAATATTACTTTAAAAAATTTCCCTTTAGCGAAAACAGCTATTAAATGTTTGCACACACGATGCGGATTTTGATTTTTTTTTCTCTACATTTCCACCGACCCAATCTAGAATGACAAAAATTTCTTTGGTAATGTCTATTATTTTTCGATTCTTTATGCTGTAACTAGTCAATGCCGCATTTTTTAGCAGATTTCCCTCAAGGGAAATCAGCTATTGAGGTCGTACTCATGGCGCGAGTTTCGAAACATTTCTTCAAATGTCCATCGATCCTACCCAGGAGATGACGAAAATGAGGTCCGTTCAAAAATTATATATATTATATATAATATATATAATATATTATATATATATATATATATATCTATATATTTGTCTGTTAACGCTCTAGCGGTCGCAATTTTTGTTTGATCGTTACGAAACTCGATATTTAACTGTTTTATGTAAAAAGACGGATCAGGTTCGTTAATGGCTGAAATCGGACCAGAGGGAGGGGGAGTTTAGAAGGGGGAATTTTCGAAAATTCGAAATATCACCGTTATTATGCATCGGATTGAATAATTGTATAAACAATATTATTGCAAATTAAATTTACTATAAAATATTGTTATATGCGTTTATTCTCTATCTTGAATATTAACCGAGATATTTGCATTTTTCAGTTTTCAGCAAACCGCCACTTCTACTCATGTTACGTAAACAATACTCTGCTACATAATAAATCACATTATTGGATGTTTAAATACCAAAAATTGTATTCAAGAGACATTTATTATACGAGATACATGCAAATGTCCTGGTGACTCCCCCCCCCCGCCCCATCTTAGAGTTTTGGACTACTAAAATTTTATTGATTGAGATAACAATTATTCTGACTCATTATTAATTACAGTACTAGATATAGTAAATAGTTCTCAATAAAATTAATGTGTTATATTCTGATATATTTCATTTATTGTTTTTCTTTCCGGCGTGAGGCGGGCCGACCCGTTTGTTTACATTTCTAACCTAACGCTTCCTGTCGGCAGGTTATTGAAATTGGATGAAACATTTCTTATTTCCGTTTGAATTTATTCACGGTGTTGTTATGTTACCAGTATGTATATTTATCTATTACTAAACTTCACGAGGGACATCTGCTTAGTTTACGCAGCCCCTGCGTGACGGACTTTTTTGTTTTCTCGTTACCAAAATTAATTTTTAAGCGATTCATGTGAAAGTAACACATCAAGTTTTTCCTGTGTGAAATGGAGGTATAGAGAATGAATAAAAGACAAAATGGGATACATCTTCCTGGATTGAAAATTGTGTTTATGTTCCAAGTGGAAGAATTTTTTAATTACTCTTACCGGCAAAGAAATATTCTACAATAGTTGTCCTATATATTTTTGTCTAAATAAAATATTATTAAGTTATTTTTGGTATTCAGCGACCCTTCTCCCCTACCCATTATATTTTAGTTAAGACTATTATCTCTGTCTCCTATCGAGGCTATAGGTGCGTTCAAAATTATATATATATATATATATATATATATATATATATATATATATATATATGTATATATATACATATACATATATTTGTCTGTTACCTCTCTAGCGGTCGCAATTTTTGTTTAATCGTCACTAAACTCGGTATTTAATCTTTTTATGTAAAAAGAAAGATCAAGTTCGTTAACGGCTGAAATCTGACTAGCGGGAGGGGAGGTTTAGAGGGGGGAATTTCGAAAAATCTTCGTTACAATACGTTGCATCGAAAAAGTGTATAGAACCAATCTTATTGCAAATTAAATTTACTATAAATATTGTTAAATTCATTTATTCTCTATCTTGAATATTAACCGAGATATTTGCATTTTGGTTAAGTGTAACAGACGAGCTATGACCGCTTCTATTCCTTCCCGCCGAAAGCTAGTTCGGCCGTTTCCTTAACTGTTCAGCACTCGTATGGAGATTTCTCTATTGTATAACTTTACGTGAGAAATCTGCTTAGTTTACGCAGCCCCTGCTTGACGGATTTTTTTGTATTGAAGGAGTCCATGCGACTAACCCAACTCAAGCATATGCCATTTTCATGTGTTCATGGCTTTTTAAAAGGGACTCTATGTAAGAAGTAAGAAATTATGAGATACCTCAATCTGTGAGTACATCTAGGACCTTTATTATATTTCTATCTTATGTTTAATTTTCGTGCACTGAAGGAGTGGGACATCATATATAGACTGATTATTAAATAAACGAACTCATTCAAATAATTGCATTTTTAAAAAAAAAAGGTTTAGCAGATGACTATTAAATAAGCAGGTTGTAATAATCTTTTTTTTATTATCAGGAGATAATAATGACTGCTTACCCAGTCAAGCTGATTTTGTGGTACATAAATATTTGGCAGTCCAAACGGGGACTTGGCTTCCTAGGCCACTGTGAATAATAAAAATGAATTCCAAGTCCCAAGAGCATTTACATTTATTGTTTGACTAAACAGAATGTACATTGTGCTGAGGGGACGATCTAGATAATGTTGGTTGGGGGGGGGATTTATAGCTCGATAAAGAGGCTCAATAAACAATGGGAAGCAATTAATCGAGGAGACTGTAACTGGCTTAGGGGAAGCCACCGAGAGATAGCGAGATAAAAATAAACACAAAAAGCCCGCCAATCCTATCTAGTTTTTGCAGGTTCGCCACCCCCTCCCCCCTCAACTTCCGTCACTCCTACTACCTCTCTCGCAGCCCTAAAATCCGCAGAGGCAGAGCTCGGAAAACACCGAACAAACAAACTGTGTCATGGCCCAGGTAATCCGATAAATGGAAAACTCCTCCTCAGCCACTATCTTAAAAATAATGGTCGAGTTGATGAAACAGTGGTGGAAAATCGAAACCGTTTTAAAAACAGAAAAAAGTCCCTCCTGTAGGCTTAGACTGACGAGATTTCCCACGTTCAGGTATGACATACTAGTGATCTCATCTCTATTCTCTTTATCTAGGTATTTCCCTCTACCAGAACATCAGGTTAAAGGCTCACAAGGAGAGTGCACGCCCTCCCCCCCCCCGTCCCCGCGTTTGTCTAAAAAAAAATGTAAAGATTTTCCGAAAGTCTTGAGATGTTAAAAAGACGTACATTTCAAAGAACATCGGTGGCTCAGTTGGAAACGTTCTTTTTTTTTTTTTGTAACCACAAGATCTCGAGATCGAATTTCACCGGAGCGACTTTTCTTTTGAATTTCGTTTTATTTTTTGTTTCTAGGGCGTTCATTTAAAATCAATAATAAAAAAAAAGTTTTTTTTTATTATTGACATTTAATTTTCAACTGCTTTATGTCAAAATTATAATACAAGGAAATATCTAAAAACGATTTGTTGAACACAATATATGATACTTCAGTCATACATTGTGTTCAACAAATAAGACAGTTCATGATTTCTTAGCGAATTCATAACGTGATTTGACGAAGATGGGGATGTCTGAAAATAAAAAAAAATGCAAATATATCGGTTTATATATGAGATAAAGGAAGAATGTATATATCAACATTTATAGGTAATTGAATTTGCAATGGATCCGACTTATAGTTTATATCTTATTATATTTATTTCAAATTTTCGAAATCCCCTATCTCTAAATTCGACCCTCCCACTGGTCCGCTTTCTGCCATTAACGAATTTGATCTTTCCTTTTACATAAAACGATTAAATATCGAGTTCGTTAACAGACAAACACACATTATATATGTCATGGGTAGTAGGATCGATGGACTTTAGAGGAAATTTTTCGAAAATCAAGTCATGGTTGTACGCATATCCCTCAATTGCTGATTTCCCTCAAGAGAAAAAGGCAGACAATTTAATCTCACAATTTTATCAATATTCCATAAAAACCAGAATATTTTAGTATTATTAATAAGCATTCTATATCAAATATGTGTTTAATTTTAAAGTATACTGAAGATATAGACTGAGAATTTTTGTAATATGAAATATTAGAAATCCCCAATAAATAAATAATTATATAGGAGCTATAAATAAAATTAATATACATTTCATATCAAGAGTAGAAAGAAGGGAATTTGGCTCCTGTGTGGAGAATCCAAACATCTCTCTCCCTTCAGTATTTCATAATATATAGAAATAAATATTTTAATTTATAACTCATTAAAATCATCAGAGTAGTTTAAATAGTACAATGAAATTATTTGTAATTGTTGATGTCAGTTTTCGTTTACTATTTTAGAGAAATGGCTACTCTAATGTCCTTATTGTTTGATAAATATACTTTCCAGTGTCGCCCAACCAAGATAAACCGGATCTAAGGCTTTATACGATAAACTGGTTATATATATATATATATATATATATATATATATATATATATATACACATACATATATATATAAAACAGGAAGATGTTGTAGGTCTTCATCTCTAGTTTCACCAAGGAAGATTATTTTTCAACTTCAGGAAAACAATTACTTCTTTTGCTTAAGAGATTTTATTATTTCCTGTTTTTCTCATCAATACTGATCTCAATCTTTGAAAAATTCCCCAAAAAAGTTGTTAATTTTTTTTATTTTTTTTTTGAGTCTCTCTTTTTATGTAGCACCTACAGATTCAAAGATATTTTTAAATGAAAGAGCAGAAAGAATTTCATAAGAATGAATTATTACATTTTACATAATTCCATTAATAAGTCGCATGAAAAATTATAATGATGTTGAGGATACCAAAATTTCGTTCACGTAGGTCAATTAATTTTCAAGATATAAATAAAAAGCCGTTTTCTGGTTCTTTAATAACTTTTTAAGGTTTTTTTAAAAAAATAGATCTCATCTGCATACCGAAACATTTAGGCGCGCTTCAAACGTCCATGAATCGGTAAAGTTGAAAAATAATGCTCTATGGAAAAACTAGAGTTGAAGACCTATAACTTTTTCCTTTGATATTTTTTGATTAAATCATCCGTAAAACCGTGATCTTGATAACTACTAATATAATTTTATTATATTGAAACTAATATATTTTTATTACTTAAGAAACGATTGGTTCGGATACTAGAGCTGTAGTATTTTATACAGTTTCTCTATATTTTACAGGGTTCCTGTGTCCAGACAACTGTCTAGTTGAGGATCAATAGATTTAATGGTCACCATGTCAGATGAAAAGTTGAGTTGTGTCTTCCTTTTTATAGGTTTCATTTTACGTGAGGGACGATTGATGGAATATTTTTGTCTAGTGTTTAATTTTTTGGTTAGCTTTTTGATATATGTTGCTTTAAAGTTTGATTTAGATATATTTTTTTAAAAAAAAAGTAGCTCTTAACACATGCCCTTCAGGAATTAGTGGACTACTTTACCACTGTATTATATTGGTGTTAATAAATAATGGTGAACTATACATATTTTTTTCGCCCAAGCAGATAAAACTAAAATCAATTAAATTATTTATTTACAAAATAAAATAATGAAGCGTAAAAATAAATACATTGGTACATTAAAAGAAAAATAATATAAAATACGTTTGAGTGTTAGTAAAAGGTCAGTCTTGGAGGTTACTTTGTTGCTAAAGGACCTGCCGGAAGTCCATATGATTATAAATTATTACAATTCATCGACCAAATTCTTCCACCGACCCCCCACGCTACCCCCACCAAAGTCCTAAGAAAAGTTTGTCCTTTCATTGTACAGGGGTATATATTGATTCGAAGCCATAGAACCACGGCTACGGCAGCTAGTATAACAATGAATGTTCATATAAAGCCCCCCGCCGTGTGAAACAATTTACTGTAACGATGATTATAATTGTCCACGCGTGCAATCAAACTCACGATTGATATGGTTAACCATGGTTGATAATAATAGCCATTCCTAACATTCTCGAATAACCAATCAAACTTAATTAGCTGATTGGAAATATGACGCGCTATTAGACACCCTACGCCAAATAGCTTGCAATAATAACTTCATATAATTATATTGACTGATGTCACTCTTATATTACGCGGCCGCAGAATAACATAGTTGGTGCAATATAAACCCAACCACAACTGACAAATACGTGGTCTCCTCGGCAACTGTAAGTTGTGGTTTCACCATAAAAAGGGAGGGATCCCAGAGCATTTCATACATATTCTCAATCTGTAAATTAAACTATTTGGCTCAATTACAGAAGTAGATACTTAATAATTTCCAATGCTTAGTTGTACTCTGGAAACGAATAGAAAATCCATTCACAGCACTGTAATTGCACAGAAATAGCTAAAGAAAGAGCTTCGGGTTTCCCCAAGGACTCGAAACTGAATCTGTCAACAGGTTCCTCCTTCACATATCTTTTATACGAAACGGTATTCTTTGATGTGCCGGTTTGCCATGTGAATCTCAGATTGACAAATCTATGTCTGCCGCAAGTATCTATATTTTTTAGCAGATTTCCCGTAAGGGAAATCAGCTATTGAGGTCGTACTGATGACGCGATTTTCGAAACATTTTCCTGAAATGCCCATCGATTGCACCCAGGAGATGAAGAAAATGAGGTCCGTTCAAAACTGTATATATATATATATATATATATATATATATATATATATATATATATATCTGTTAACTCAAAACTAAAGTTCAAGTTCGTCAATGGTGGAAATCCTACCTTTGGGAGGGAGGGCTAGAGAGGAGAATTCCGAAACTTCTTAATCCTCCTTTATCTCCTTACGTCGTGTCGTCTTCTATTTTCCTGAGTAATTTCAACATAGCCACCTCTACAAACCGCACATTTCATCATGTAGACTCCTGAGAGACCTTTTAAAAAAAACTGGATCTTTGACCATTGAGATTATGCCACGAGTATATCCAGAGCTTTAAAAGACATTTTGTACTCTGCCCTATCTAGTAGTTGGCCAATGCTTTGGGATATGTGTCCAAGAGTATAGTGTACAATGGTTGGGTGGAAGCCTACCTTCTGTGGCACTTCAATGAGAGTGCATCACTCTAGATTTCTCAAGTCCACACCAAACCCATTCACTTCAGGTATGTGCTCAATCAAGTATAACTCTTTTTCGTGACAGTTAGTATTCAAAGGAATCTCCATGAGCCGATTTATTAGGAATCTGAATATTTCTAGCATATGGTAAATATGACGA
This sequence comes from Riptortus pedestris, assembly GCA_019009955.1. Classification (NCBI taxonomy): domain Eukaryota; kingdom Metazoa; phylum Arthropoda; class Insecta; order Hemiptera; family Alydidae; genus Riptortus; species Riptortus pedestris. The sequence goes on along the minus strand of CM032231.1, from coordinate 50,050,950 downwards.
AAGGAATTATGCTGTTTTGCCACGTCTGTCTTAAGTGATTTCAGGAATAATGCTAATTCTAGTTATTGGTTGTGTCTCTTTATGGAGTGTCTAGATAATCTAGAGATCTCTCAATTGGTTTACCTTTAAGCCCACTTTCTGCGGAGGTTTACGTGGACAATCTGGCCCAACAAAAACTTCAAAGAGAAGAGGAAATGGTTAATTTGTGGCATGAGGGATTCATATAAAGTTGAATCAAATTATTTTATTCCTGTTAAAGATAAAATAACTGGTAGTAAATAATAAATGTTTTTTTTTCTATATGAAATAAAAATTGATGTATTAAATATCCATCGACCATTCTATCCCTAAAGAATTTCACTGATTACATATGTAGGAATAGCTAAATTTAAATTGTAAATTGTCGATTAATTGTCTCCTTTGCCAAGGATCGTTCGGGTAAGTGGCTTCGAGGTAGCACTTACCGAATTATCCACCGATAGGATTTGTGACGCAGTCGATAGTGCACTTTACTGGATTGCCAGAAGGCTCTCCTCTAAATCCTCACAGCTTCCACAAATGGCTCTAAATAAAAAAATAATTAAAATATCCACAGTCAAAGAATCTTATCGCTAATAACAACACCACCAGAAAAAAGTCCGTCACGCAGGGGCAGCATAAACTAAGCAGGTTTCCCGCGTGAAGTCTAGCAATAGATAAATCTACATACCGGTAACACAACCACTGTGAATATTAAGTGAATAAATACAAACGATAACAAGAGACCTCCCGAAACCATCTGAAATGTAAACAAACAATTATGCCAAGTTCATACTGGAAAGAAAAACGATTACTGTAATATATCTGAATATAACGTCTTAATTTGTTTGAAAACTATTTTCTATATCTAGAACTGTAATTTATAATGGATCAGAATAGTTTTTATCTCAATCAATCAAATTATAGTGGTCCAAGAACTTATGAAGGGAAGGGGGGTCACCATAACATATTTGCATGTGTCTCGTATAATGAAGGTCTCTTGAAAACAATATTTGGTATTTAAGCTTCGAATAATGTGGTTAATTATATAACAGAGAGAACAGAGTTTATGTAACATGAGTAGAAGTGGGGGGGTTTGCTGAATGCTGAAAACTGAAAAACGCAAACAATACGGTTAATATTTAAGATAGAGAATAAATGTATGTAACAATATTTATAGCACATAAATTTGCTAATTTAAAAAAAATAAAGATTGGTTCTATACAATGTTTTGATCCGACGTTTAGAAACGGAGATATTTCGAATTTTTGAAAATCACCCCTCTAACCTCCTCCTGGTCTGATTTCAGCCGTTTGCGAACTTAATCTGTCTTTTTTGCATAAAACGTTTAAATATCAAGTTTGGTAACGTTCAAACAAAAATTGCGACCGCTAGAGCGTAAACAGACAAATATATATCAATATAAAATAGAACAAGGGAAATAGTGTAAGGGAAATCTGCTAAAACAAATGATAATATTAATCACGTATAATACGCATATAATATAAAGTAAGATAGTTATAACACGTAAAATTACTAAAATAACTTATTTTCGTACGCATTTTTTTCCCTATTAATTAAATTCCAAAAACACTAAAATTATCATTGTAGGAAAATGCAATGTCCAAACAATGAGAAACCCCCTAAGTTCCAAGGAATTAAGAAGAAAATCTGGCTTGAAGTATAAGAGAGCATAAACCTCCCAATACAACGAAATTAAGAAGAAACTTAATTAAGGATTGAGTAGAATTATTTCAATGTCTGTAAGTAGCTTTAAGTCATTTTCTAAAATGTTTCATTGTATTGTACTACTGTTCCGAGAGATATTGAGCTTACTTGACTTGGGTTTTGGCTAGTCGGCATTTTGTTCTTGCGAATCCCCTTCACTCTAAACCTTTGATTGCTAGGTCTGTAGAGCAGTGTAAGCAAAAATATCATAATTATAATTATAATAAGTCAGCAAGTTTTAATCTTTTATGTTTCATGATCAAGGAGGAAACACAGTAAAGTGTATCATGGTTTACGACCTGCCTCGTACGATTTACATAAATTTCATCTGCCTCATTTCAGCGCACTAACTTTTCTCCTTGTACAGATTAGAAGCACGTCCAAGAAATCGGCTTCAATTTATTGCTCATTGTTATTCTTAGTTATGTTATCACTAAGTGAATTAGGTAAAATTCGTCTCAACCCCCTCCCTCCCAAGGGAATAACTATGTGTGGCTGTTCTTGGAAAACTTTAATATTTTAATCTGACTATGGAGAGCTCGCATATACTCTTCACAAATATTTATATTTTTTAGCAGATTTCCCTTGAGCTGTCAGGGATCAGCTAATGAGATCGTACTCATGACGTGATTTTCGAAACATTTCTTCAAATGTCCATCGATCCTACCCAGGAAATGATGAAAATTAGGTCCCTTCAAAACTATATATATATATATATATTTATATTTGTCTGTTAACACTCTAGTGGTCGCAATTTTTGTTTAATCGTAACCAAACTCGGTATTAAATCGTTTTATTTAAATAGAAAGAAGAAATCGAACCCGTGGGAGGGCTGGTTTAGGGAGGGAAAATTTCGAAAATTCGATATATCTCATTTACTATACGTCGGATCAAAACATTATATAGAACCAATCTTATTGCAAATTAAATTTACTATAACTATTGAAATATTCATTTGTTCTCTATCTTGAATATTTGCATTTTTATTAAGTGTAACGGACGAGCTATGGTCGCTTCTATTCGTTCCCGCCGAAAGCTAGTTCGGCCGTCTCCGTAACTGTTCGGCAGTCGAATGGAGATTTCTCTATTGTATAACTTTACTTGTGAAATCTGCTTAGTTTAGGCAGCCCCTGCGAGACGGAATTTTTTTTCAATTGTTCCCAAATTCCGGGTTTTACTTGCAAATACTATTAGATTATTATGTAAATAAAATGAAAAAACAATATGAAGATATAACATATTTTGTCATTTTATATGTCATTATGAAAAGAGCTACATTAAGTTTGGTTTTGAATTGTATGGATAACACCGGAATATATTTTTAAAATCATTGCAGCGGTCGTCCAAGTGGTAGTGTTCTGTGTGTCTCCTAAAAACAAGTTAATTTTTAAATCCTACACATACTGTATACACACAGATGTACTCTTCTGTACATCAGTTTTGTACCATATTTATTATTGGCTCTGAAAATAGTCTGAAGTCTTTCTTTATATTGTATGTTGTTGATATTATTTGATAATCATTTTAACCACCCATATATATATATATATATATATATATATATATATATATATATATATATATATTTTCTATCTTCATAAATAAAGTTGTATGAACGCTTAGTCTCTACTCCGTCAGAAAAATTAACAAAGTTAAAAAATTAAATAGTATACTATATAATATAGTTAAAAGAATAATTCATTGCCCCAAAAAAAACCTGCACAATGTTGTGTCAAGGTATACTTTGGGCATTCTGTCCTATGTTAGAGACTAAGTAATAGGACAGACGAAAAAGAAAAGTTTAAAAAATCAATTTGGATACAAGGAGATCAAAGGCATTTTTCTCGACAAGAAATTATATTATGTACTGAAATCCATTTTACAATTTAAAAAATGTATATAATAAGCTGACGTTTTTGAAACGCTGTGTGTGTGTGTGTGTGTGTGTGTGTGTGTGTTGTGTGCGCGTGAAATTTGGATTACTTGTGTAAGATTTTACAAACATTTAAATAAATCCTTCTTTATTTATTATAAATTATTACTAATAATTTATTAACTTTAATAGTTTATTAACTTTTATAAAATATTTTTGTTTTCGTATTTAACATTACGCTTTGTTTAGTTTATTGTCTTTTATCAATTATTCATGTTCTGTTTCTATTTCCTTTTCATGACTTTCCTCGTTTAATAATTTTCTCTGTTTTAATAGTTTTTATTTCATTAGTTCCTATTTTATTTTCCATTAGTGTTATCGCCCATCAGCAACTATGAATTTATGTCAACTATATTCAATAATTGGGAGTAATTCTTACCATTTGGTTTTTTGATAAAGGGTGTAAATCGCTAAAAATTGCGTGACACCAAACAAACAAATAAATAAATGATTAGGTCGATGTGTCCTCCTGAAGCTACTTCTCATGAAGTAAAAACGTCCGTCACGCAGGGGCTGCGTAAACTAAGCAGATTTCCCACGTGAAGTTTTACAATAGAGAAATCTGCCTAATAACAACTGTAGTAGTAAGAAACCTCTAAATCTAAAACATTATTTAGGGCGTAATAACCCAGTAGTTTGTAGCCCCAAAAAACAGTTAACCTAACCTCTAAACCTATTCACGAGGGACGAATAGTTATGGAAACGGCCGCCAGAGCTCTCGGCGGAAAGTCCGAACATAGCCTACTGGTGACCACACGCAGAATACAAATACAAATATCTCGGTTAATATTCAAGATACAGAATAAATGTATAGAACAATATTTTTAGTAAATTTAATTTGCAATAAGGTTTATTCTATACAATTTTTCGATCCGACGCATAATAACGGAGATATTTTGAATTTTCAAATACCCCCTTCTAAACCCCCCTCCCACTGGTCCGATTTCAGCCATTAACGAACTTGATCTTCCTTTTTGCATAAAACGATTAAATTCCGAGTTTCGTAAAGATCAAACAAAAATTGCGACCGCTAGAGCGTTAACAGACAAATATATATATATATATATATATATATATATATATATATATATATATATATATATATATAGATACTTTTGAACGGACCTCATTTTCGTCATCTCCTGGGTAGGAACGATGGACTTTTGAAGAAATTTTTCGAAACTCGCATCATGAGTACGACCTCAATAGCTGATTTCCCTTAAGGGAAATCTGCTAACATGTAGAGTTAAAATATATTGAAAAATAAATTTATTATATTGTGACAAATGCCCTTTCGCCATTATATTCACTTTTGAAACGTGCCAGCGAAGGATTATAGCGAGTGGGATAAAGAAAATGATGTACTTCATATTTCCTAGAGCGCTTATGAATGGAGTCATGTAGTTCGTGCTTCAAGATACTAGAAACAATTGAAAAGCTCTATGAATTGAGAATGAAGTCGTCTGGGCCGGAAGTGGCAGACAAGGTGTTGGAAAGTTTCTAACTCGAGAGCATTCAATAACGATACTCCCAACTTTAAATATCGAAATAGCTCTTTGTTCTTAGCGGGGCATTTAGACTGGAGCAGAGAGGAAGTGCAGAGGCCCTCTCTTCCACTGGAATTCCTATTAAATTTTAAATTACTCCGGAGACCTTTTTACTTTGCTTTTCACTTCTTATTAGCATTGATTCAACCGAGTTCATTGTCTCACCGGAGGGAAGAACTCAATTATAAACTCTATATTTTACACGGAAGGCGTAGTCCTATTATTTAAACAGGAATTTACAACGTAAATATTGGGTTGATGGGAAATTAATGCAGGGTTTTAATATTCATTGAAAATAAGTAATTTCTTCACTTTAACTATATGTCGTTAAATAGTAATCAAAGTAAAGTTAGTTAAGCAAAGTAATTACCGTCAGATTCAATGCACTTTAGCCGCCGTTCAACTAGCTTTCTTATCACAGCGTATACAAAATCTGGATAACTGGATGAAATGATCTCACAAAAAAGAATTTTTCAATTTCATCCTGACTTTGACAAATTTTCTTCCCTAAAATGTTGTCTAGATATCTGTGAAAGTAGGAGGGAGGTCAGGTGGATAAGGTGGTGCGTCGTAGCATAACTCGTGAAGTCGTCTGGCATTATCATGGAAAAGGATCTGCCCCTTCCGATTTGCCAAAGTTGGGCAAATATCCTTACAATTTACACAAATTTAAGGATAAAAAATATTGTTACGTTTTTATTACAAAACCAGTAATAAACGTTGCTTATAAGAGTTCTTTTGGATTGCAAAATTAAACACACACAAGCTTCACAGTTTTTATCGCTGCACAATTTATTTACAATACACTACACACTTGGTTAATTATTCCTAATTACTACTCACAAAATAAGCTCATAGCATCACTGTTCTTGTTATTACACAGTCCAATAATTCACTCATTGTCACAGAAGTACACAAAAAGACGGCACTGCACTGTCCTTTAACAGGGTACTAAACTGTTACTTACAGTCACGGCACGACACTGTTCTTCACATAAAAACACTTTAGAACAGTAGAAAAACACAAGCACGCACTGCACTAAGTCGCACTGTAGCACTGAACGCACATATGAGCACTTGAGATCAAACTAAAACTGACTCGGCCGTGCGTCTTATATAGATTGGCGGGAAAATATCAAAGGTACGGTACACTTAAAATCAGATCAGTTTTAAAAAATGTAATATATATATATATATATATATATAATATATATATAGATATATATATATATATACAGGGTGTCCCCAAACCAAACGGCCAAACTTTAGGGATCGATAGAGGATCGAAGAACTAAAACAAAAAGTCCTCTGGCATATGCCTCGTTTTCGCTTCGTTTTCGAGAAAATCACTAAAAACTAAAAATAGTTGTGCAAAAACTAGTTAAGGCCAATGGAAGAGCGGATTTTATTCCTTGAATGAATTTTAGCAATAAATGTTATTCCAATACAATTATTGTATTCTAATCTTATACTAACAGAAAGGTAATTGAAAAAAAAATTATTTTTTATTAAGAAAAAATAATAAATACTTTTTTATTCAAATATTCATTGTATAAAAAAAATTACCTATTTAAAGTAGATAACATTAGGAACAATAACTGAAGATTAAAACATAAAAAAGAATTAAAAATTTAGAAAATTAATAAAATAATTAAATATTCTTACTTGGAAAACATAAATGTTTCAGTTTTTATATGGGTCTACCTTAGTGAGAAAAAAAACCCTGCAAATTTTGAAGGTTTTACCTTCTCTAAAATTACATCGTTAATTTCTAAAGCGTCAACGTAAATGTTGTTCGAAGTGCTGGCCTCTCGCTGCAATACACGCATCACATCGCGTACTCACAGATCGCACTGCATCTAAACATTGTTCTGCGGTGAGCTGGTTGCTAACCATTCTGATGCGCTCGATGAGGTCATCCCTTGTGCGGACGGGCTCTCGGTAGACATTTTCTTTCACGTATCCCCACAGGAAGAAATCTAGTGGCGTGAGGACCGGTGACCGGGGAGGCCAAGGCACCGGCCCACCTCGTCCTATCCAGCGACCTGGGTATAGTTGATGTCCAACCAGTTTCGTACGGCCCTTCCGTAATGTGCAGGACAACCATCGAGTTGAAACCAGCTCTCAAGCCTTGTTTCCAAAGGGATATCATCCAAAAGTGCCCGTAAGTCATTCTCCAGGAATAGATGATACTTTCAGCGTGAAGTCGAGCAGGTAAAAATACGGGACCTATTATGCGATTATAACAAAGACCGACCCACACGTTTACAGAAAACTCATGCTGGTAGTGAAATTCTCTAACAGCGCAGGGATTTTCATGTGCCCAAAGGTGGTAGTTTCTTTGATTGAATATGCCTGCACGTGTAAAAGTCGCTTCGTCCGTATAGATTACTTTCGAACTTAAGATTACATCGTTTTGCAATTGTTCTTTGTACCAATTACAAAAATTTAATCGGCGGGGATAATTAGCGGGTATTAAATTTTGTACCTTTTGTACAAGGTAAGCTTGCCTGCGGTCAGCCCTTAATGTGCGCCAAATGGTTGTCTTTGGTATGCTTAGAACTGAAGCAGCTCTCCGGACGCTTGTGCCAGGGTTGGTATTGAAGTGCCTCAGTATCCTCTCCCTCCACCTCAGGTCGGCTTCCATCGGAGCCTGCATACGGTTCCACGACGATTACATGAGAAGGACCCAGTCTCTCGAAGCCTTCTGAAAGTGCTAGTAAAAACACCTCTGTGTGGGGTTTCTCCGTCAGGAAACCGTCTGCGATATTCCCGAACTGCCTGACGTGCATTTCCATTGCAGAATCCGTAGACGTAGACTATGTCCGCGTATTCAGCGTTGGTAAATCTAGCCATATTTGTTGACTTCACTGAACAGTACTAGCAACACCACTAATGTGAGAATGCGAGGCTGGATTCCCCCCAAAAAGGATTAAAATGTTAGTAAACATTTTAATCCTTTCTTTTTAAGTTTAAACACTCAACCTAGACGTTTTATTGATAAGGAAAGCGTGAGAATATTCATGTTTTCTAAATTTACTCCTCGTAAATTAAAAAATTAAGCTTACTCAAAAAGCCAATAGTTTTTTTGTAATTTAAATACATTTTTAAAAAAAAATACACTTTTTGCACAACTATTTTCAGTTTTTTGTGATTTGCTTGAAAACGAGGCATATGCCAGAGGACTTTGTTTCTTAGTTTTTCGATCCTCTATCGATCCCGGAAGTTTGGCCGTTTGGTTTGGGGACACCCTATATATATATATATATATATATATATATATATATATATATACATATATAAAATTGTGTTGTTGTTTTTGACCAGGTTTTATATATATGTATGGTGTTATTTTTTGGAGTTTTGGTCAGAGAAAAAACCTTAGTTCATTCTAATATTTCTAGCAGTACTTAGTGCTCTTAATGTAAACACAGGTACAACAGTAATGTACAATAGTTTTTAAGTATCTTTAGTCTTGCCCTGAAGAAGAGAAAATAAATATTCTCAAAATATTGGAATGAACTAAGATTTTTTCACCAACACTGACCAAAACTCCAAAAAATAACAACACCATATATATATATATATATATATATATATATATATATATATATATATATAATTAAAAATATCAATTATTATATGAGTCGAGTAGACAAATTTTGTATTACCAAAATTCTTGCAATTGAATTTTCTATAAATGATGTTCTTTTCATGCTTTGCCTATCTCGCATATTAACCGAGATATATGTTCTCAGCTTTATCTAAACCCCCACTCTTACTCATATTAAAAAAAACTGGAATATCTTGGAACGTCTTATTCTCTGTAACAATGTTAATTCTTGGTCTCAACAGATATTTAATGTGAAAGGTGCACAGATAAATGAACGTGAGGACGTCGATTATAATTATATTATCTATATTTACGCCACCTCAATATATAATTGATGAATAGTAAAATCAATATTATAAATTAAAAGTTGCATATAAAATATGTAATCGAAAAAGAAGGACGGAGAGTTTAGAGGAAGTTTAAACAAAATAATATCTTAATATGTTCATTATTTTGATTTAGCCAAAAAAAATATTATTTAATAAAGCTTGTTAATAATTTAGTTTTTTACATTAATGTTGTTCTATTCGTTGTTCCCTTAATTTGAATTTTTATCTTTAGGAACTCATGTCCATGGGATTATCACTTTTCAGGAGTTTTTTCACAATTCATCTTATGTTCAAATTTTGTAGTCTAGTCGTGTTTACATAGGCTTCTTGCTATTCGAGAAATAGAAACTCAAATTTGAGATGACATCTTCAACGTACTATTCCAGCAGGAAATCTGCTTAATTTAAGTAGCACCTGAGTGTTTTTTAGCAATTTCGTATATTGCGAATCTTCCAAAAGTTTTGCTTCTCTTTGTAGAGGGCGTAATCTTCAAAATATCTGAAGAAAGTTTTGATTTCGATAGAACTTTATCGTGATCAATTACTGCTTCTGGACTTGCTATTATTATTGTAATGTTTAGTGAAATGGTTGTGGAGAAATGATTAACTGGCCGACATATGTGAGTCTATTAGTTAGGAATTAACACTTGTAGTTAACAGACTAAGTCAGGCTGGCCAACGTGAGCTAGCAATGCAGTGTTGGTACGCCCGGCTCGAGTGGGTTGGCAGCCCTGCTGAATGTCCGTCGGTATTTGTATTCGTCGAGGCCCGTTCCATGGAGACCGGAATTCAACCGATAGATCCAATAACACGCACGCCGATGCACCTATTCGCAACAGGGCTTATATAGTCCCGGATGCTGCCAAATCCCTCCTATATAGTAAACCATGAGAAAAGCTACAGAAAACACAACTCAGAGGATTTTCTACAGAGCGTGCCAACGGTTTTCAGATGCTTAGAGCTTTTTTGAAAAGTTGGCTATGTTGCACAACGTTGCAGTTTTTCTTAATAATTGTCATCGAAATTATTATTACCTCTTTGGCTCATTAAAAACGATTAATTCACTAAAAAAAACAACATAAATCAAATGTGGTTGATAAACTATTCATTTGACATTTAAAAAGAACATGACATATTTTTAATTAAATTCACAATGTATCCATTTAATTTTAGAACCAAATTTTCAATCAAAATTAATTACCAATCATCATTATTGTTTGCCACATGTTAATCAAATCATTTTTCCATTACTTTAATTAATCAATTAGTATACCTCCCATCCGTAGCTAACTTAAAATTAACTTAAAGTAATTGCATTAAATAAATGCCAATTTTCATGTAATTGTGTGTTAATTAAATACACATAATGTATATATACAAGCGGACCCGACAGACGTTGTCCTGCATGATATTTCAAGCGACTAGAATATTAAATTTAATAATATTATGTTTAAAACAAAAGCTACTTTTAATAACACAAAAAACAACTTTCGTTATGTGCATGTTTGTCTAAAAACAAATAGAAAATGAAATATAGCGAGTCTTTTATTCAGGCCTCCCATAAAAACCCCCACTCCCGTTCGAACCTAAAAAAATTAATACAGCTTATAATCATGGAAGGATTAATGGTAATTTACATATAGTTTTGTTAAGTCCGGTTCAATCGTTAGTGTCCAATAAAATTGTTGGCTCCCACTTTAATTGTTTAGTGTATATCTCGTTTATACGACAAAAGTTGATATAACAAAAATTACTCTAAATAACAAAATAAACAACTTTTATCTTGTTCATATTTGTCGAAAAACCAATAGGAAACGAAAGATCGTTATTTTTAATTTTAGGCCTCCCTTACAACCCCCACCCCTGCTCCATCTGTCGGGCTGATTTGTGAATCCATAACATCCAGGGCCTCGCACAAACACATACAAAAAAATTCATTCAAATCGGTAAAGCCGTTTAGGAGTTCAGTGACATACACTCGTACTGTAGAATTATATATAAAAGGTGTGTGTGTGTGTGTGTGTGTCTGTACATCAGATTATGAGTGAAATTACAACTTACGTGAGCAAACCTCACAAAAGGTGGTTAGTAGTTCACAAGAAAAAAAGTATAGCTAATTTAATGATATACTCATGGAAACAAACAGGTGTAACTAAAATGTTTACATCAGTATATATACGTATTTATGGTTTACCTGTTAGTGGTAGAATGAGGGCTAGAAGTGCTGCAACCAGGACGCGTGGTCCACGGTCTGTGCGATGGATCTTCTTTTGCTTCATCCTACAGGGGCGAATCATACTCGAATCTGAAAAAAATAACCAATTATCAGTTCACAAGAAGGTGGTAATATACAATTAATAAAATCAATGGATTACTCTTAAATAGTATATGGTGTGAAAATCGGCAATTTGGTGGGCACATTGTAGTTTTATCAATGCTTCCGTGAGTGTATTATCTTTGTTACGAGAAAAACAAGGCGCCTGAGGTCATGAAGTAAGCAGTACACTAATAGTAAATATACACAATTTTTCGAAACAACTGCCTTCTGATATACCTAAACTTTATTTGGTGAAAATAACCCACACATCCACTAGAATATTTTTGTATTTGGTAATCGCTCACGTGATGACCACAAGCATATAAGTGGTTTTAAGTTGACTTGCACGATTGAAGAATAATCCACTTGAAGCCAGAGTTGATACAGAGCCATCCCTTTTTACCTACAATTTTCCACCATCTTACATTTCTCACAGTATCGATGGCGTCGATCTCAAATAGTATTGACAGTTTTAACCTCCCTCAATATTGCCAGCTTCCACCACATACAGTATTAACATCTTTAACCTCCCACATCCTCGACCTCAAATAGTATTGACAGCTAAAACCTCCCTTAAATATTACCAGCTCCCACCACATGCAGTGTTAACATCTTTAGCCTCCAACATCCTCGACCTCAAATAGTATTGACAGCTAAAACCTCCCTCAATATTGCCAGCATCCACCACATGCAGTGTTAACATCTTTACCCTCCCACATCCTCGAACTCAAATAATATTGACAGCTAAAACCTCCCTCAATATTGCCAGCTCCCACCACATACAGTATTGACATCTTTAGCCTCCCACATCCTCGACCTCAAATAGTATTGACAGCTATAACCTCCCTCAATATTGCCAGCTCCCACCACATACAGTATTGACATCTTTAACCTCCCACATCCTCGACCTCAAATAATATTGACAGTTATAACCTCCCTCAATATTGCCAGCTCCCACCACATACAGTATTAAAATCTTCAACCTCCCACATCCTCGACCTCAAACAGTATTGACAGCTTTTATCTCCCTCAATATTACCAACTCCCACCACATACAGTATTAACACCCTTAACCTCCCACATCCTCGCCTCAAACAGAATTGACAGCTATAACCTCCCTCAATATTGCCAGCTCCCACCACATACAGTATTGACATCTTTAACCTCACACATCCTCGACCTCAAATAATATTGACAGTTATAACCTCCCTCAATATTGCCAGCTCCCACCACATACAGTATTGACATCTTTAACCTCCCACATCCTCGACCTCAAATAATATTGACAGCTATAACCTCCCTCAATATTACCAGCTCCCACCACATACAGTGTTAACATCTTTAGCCTCCCACATCCTCGACCTCAAATAGTATTGGCAGCTATAACCTCCCTCAATATTACCAGCTCCCACCACATACAGTGTTAACATCTTTAGCCTCCCACATCCTCGACCTCAAATAGTATTAACAGCTTTAACCTCCCACAATATCGTCAGCTCCCCCCACATACAGTATTAACACATGTAAGTAATGGTTGCATAAAAAATTTTTATAAATCTTTTTCTATCCCTCAAAAAAAAAAAGAATTGATATCGATAAAAAAAAAAATATATAACATCAATGAATGTATGAATTTCATCAAAACGTATGAATTATTATATATACAAGGAATCTGAAGAATAGGAAAAAACATCAACCCCTCATCAATTATCTAGAGTTTTCAAACACTTGACACAAATTTTGCGGGAGCACTCCAGACATATAGGTTCCCTACATTTTACGCACATGAAACCTGTATTACGGTGCTTGGAGTAATGACAATTGGAGCATCTCTTCTTCTTTTCCATTTTGTCTGAGTCCAAAAGAGACACATATCGCTGAGTGGCAGGGCCTGGCTGAGGCTGTGGTGCTTGTCCTAATAATTGCAGTGCTTCTGAGATCAATTGACCCAGTTCTGGTTTTATGTGTATATTACCAAGTCGATCTTGTAGATTGAATGAGATGAAGAGCAACAGTTTCAATGAAATTGAACCGGTCCATGTCAACGGATTTTCTGAAACACAGATATAGGATAAAGCTGTTTATCACAGACATGTTCAGTATTCGAGAAAACATTGCAACTGGCCATCGGAATGTTTTTCGTGAAGATGAGTAGTTGGCACATTTTTGGTCTAAAGAGTCGACACCTCCTTTTGTTTTATTGTAAAAATAATTACAGATTGTTGAAAGATAATTAATTTCAGTTAATATATCTTCTTCAATCCATTCTTTTGAGTGATGCATTGATGAGAGAAAAATTACTGCTCGGTTTCTGTGTTTTGGTGGAACTAGGGAGGGGTATCACACGTTTGCTCTTTCGCATAGTCCCTACAATCGTAAGGCCCCTGTCTTTCAGGGCGTTGGCAAGCTCAACGGATGTGAATCAGTTATCGGTAGTAACATTACGGTTGCTGCCAATAATTGATTGTACTAAACGAAGGACAGATTGAGTCGGTACCATGCGGCGCTTTTCGTTTTCATTTAGCCCTTCTCCATCACTTCCTTTCCCACTGTAAATGTAACCATTCAAAAAATAGCCAGTTCTTGCGTCACACAAACTCATCAGTTTTATTCCGTTCTTTTGGCATATAGACAATAAATCCACACTTTCCACGGTACGGGACTAGTTGTTCATCAATCACAGTGTATTCTCCCGATGAGTACAGGCTCAAGCAGTTGGCAATGAATAGAGATAGCAAATCCTCTATTGGTGCAGACTTGTTTTGTTTTCTTCGCTGCTCGGTAGTGGCAGGGTCATCAAATCTAACACAAGACGTCAATGTTTCAAATCTTCGATTTGACATTATTGCTCGGTATATTGGTCTTCCACAAAGCTTGGAAGTATAATTTTTCCGTAAATTCTCATGATTTGATTTGTAAACCATCGTCAACATCAAATATCCAATGAAAGCTTTGACTTCATTCATGGAGGTGTCTCTGTAGTTTGACATACTCTGATAATCATTATCATCCTTTTTTGCTCGAATTATTGTCTATTTGGCATTGGTGTGCTTCACTATCCCTTCAATCATTTGATCAGTGATAAATAGTGACCAAATGTCAGATGGTACCGGTACTGTGCCCAAACATTGAACTTCTCTGCTCATTCCAGGTAAACGACCCAAAAGCAAAATATTAGAAGAAGTAGTGCGTTTGTTTCGAGGAGGTTCTTTTGAAGACCATTTGAATGGATTCGGAGCAGCTTTAGTTTTTTTTCCGAAATAAAATTCTGGCACGTTTAGCTCTTTTCCAGTGGCGCCTCGTATCCCCTGGATTGGTGTAACCTCCCTTGATGATCCTGATTTTCTGGGAGAGAGCCCTCGATCAGCAGTAGCCGAGCTCTGACCAGAGGGGTCAAGATGCGAATCATTGGACACGTCCATATCATCTTCTGATCTAGGATATTCATCGGAGTCAGCAGGTTCATCGTATGAAAAGTGACAAGGGTCATCAGAGGACTCTGATGAATCTGAATCGTCATGAATGGTTTGTGGTAATGCTTTTCGAGAAGTGGGGTGAGGTTCAGAAGCATCCTCTTCTTCATCATCACTTAGGTATAAGGAATCACACGGTTCAGTTTCATTCAACAAACGGTTGATCCTGACGGCAAAATTAGGGTCATCCGGGTGGAAAATATCATCCTCCTCAGCCCGTGATCGAGGAAGTCTGCCCGCCATCAGAAGAAATTATTCAATCATGAATGAGGAAAAGGTACAAACCTCAGTGAAGCAAGGTGCCTGTGTATAGTGGGTCCTACAGACACTCAAATCCCTCCTGCTCGCTGGGTATAGTAAGTCCAGGAGACACACTAGATTTTAATAAAACGGCTCTAATCTACACACAATGACTTCCGGCACAATACTGATGGTTGGAATCTGGTCATGAGGAGTACTCCCTACTGTAAATCACAGGTTTGACCAATGCTGCCAACTGAAGTATCTGTTTTCAAAATAGGTCTCTGTCAGACATACTATACACACAGAGGGTTAACACATAATCCTGATGAAGAGAGAAATTTTATTGAATTTATTTCAGAAAAATATGAACTGATTTCAGCCCTAGGGTAAGAGAACATAGAAATTAGAAAAATAAGACAATGGAGAATTCAGACATTGTTAGCCTAAAGAGACAAATTTCTTACTGAGGTCTGCAGATACAGAACAGGCACCGCATGGGGCGTGACACATACAGATTGGGAAATAAATAAATAAAGTGAAAAATATTTCTTTGTTTTGCCATTTGTTGACCCTCTACCATTTTATGTAAGATTGAATAGAGATACATTTTGATAATACTTTTTTTTCGTTAAACTGACACACGCGACTACACAGAGAAGAAAGATTTAGTGAACTTCGTTCAATGATTTACTTTCAATACTTGACGATTTTTCATTATTCTGTAACCATTGAAAGTAAATAAAGATTTTCCGCTGGTCATTTTCTTACTAGCTGGTTCCTTTCTATAGTAATTAGGTCAATTAAATTTATATTCACTGTCTTTTTTTTTTTTTTTGTGAACTCTGCCTTTGTTGAGCCCGAGAATTTAGAAAAAGTGTTCTTTTATTAATCAATACTTTTTTCCTCCTGGAAAAGCAGATGCTGCTTTATAGCAATTAAAAAATGTTATATAAGTACGGATTTAATGAGCATATCGAAAAATGATAATCAAGAAAGGTAGGCAAATCAATTGTTTAGCATCACTGCTTTATGAAGAGGATGTGCCATGCAGGAAGTGCACGAGCAATTAGACATAGACCGTGGTTATGGCATTTTGAAAATATTAAAACCTAGGTAGAATCCAGAATTATGAAGGTATATGGTAAAGCAGTATCAGATCAAAGATTTGTGTTCTTTGGGTGGCATTGTCCAAACAAGAATTGCAGGAAACCATGGTGAACTAAAGTTGTCGCTGAGCCCAAATCTTTCTTGTTGTTAGGACTATGCTGGTTTATATAAAAATATAAAATAACATGCAATCAATGATGAAAAAAGTACAAAAGTGATGTTGGATACACTTGTAACACAAAATGCTGTGAAAAATATTTTTTTTCTTTTTTTATTGAACATTCTAAAGGCCCCCAAATTCCTTTAAAACTTGATAACAGATATTGGCTGCGTTGAAGGATATAAGAAATAAATTGTTATCAAAACACAAAACTATGTTTAAACATTTGAGAATACTTCTTGATCCTCACCATTCACTATTTAGCTGCCCTAAGATTTATTCATAGAATTCTGGTACTTGGAATGAACCTATCTACCATTATTTTTTTTTTAAATAGAATTTGGAGTTTGGATCGAGTTGAGCCACTTAGCGAGCTGGCACTGGTTAAGGACTGAGCGAGGCCTGAAGCAGGTTTAAGGAAGGGCCTAACAGGAAGAGATTGTGTATAAAGGGATGCAAATCCTGCGATAAGGGCCCTTTGCCCCACGAAACAAACAACTAATAAAGGGCCGAGGGCTGGCTCAAATCCAGCTACAATGAAATCTCTCTCACAGGAGGCCTTTTAGTAAAATTACAGCCAGGAGATCCGGGTCGCAGGTAACTTTGAGCTAGTGTCCAATTCCTGGGAGCAATACATCTCAGGGCGAAAAAGGAAGTGATAAACCACACATTTGGACCGCAACGCTTATGAAACAGGTGTTATTTATTTTCAATCTGGTCAATTTTCACCATCGGTATTAAAAACATTTATTGGGAGTCGCCCGGCAGCCGTTGTACAAGCAAGTCCTCTCTAACGCCCTTCAAAATAAGGCACTGAAGATAGAGCTGTTGCTCTAAAAGTCCACTCTGTCAAAATAAAACGTACTGCAGAGGAAAACAGGCCTACGGTGTACATCCAGATACATTGTAAAGTTCATTCAATAAAATGGCTATCATCATATAATTTTTTGAGACATTTTAACCAGATACCAATAATTCTTCAGGACTAATAACAGGTTGTATTTTTCTGGACAAGTAAAACTACTTAAAATCTCTGTAATATTTACGAGTATAGATACAATTTCAGATAACAACAAAACTGAGAAACTAATAATAAAACGAAATATATTGTATTTCAAAAACTATTTGTTCAAAAATTATGTGTAGGTTCTTGGGTAGAATGAATATACTTTTTATAGGATTTGCTGAAACCTGCTCAATTTCTGGTTTCTAACTGGAATATCCTCCTTGAGTTGTAAAATTATTCCAAAACTATACATTTGGAGTCTCACATTGTTAAAATCATCTTGAATATTTCTGTGCTAACCCAAAGAGAAAAGAGGTACTCTCTGATAAACGTGTATTGATTTACGAATTACCATGAGTACTTTGAATAGACAACTAGCTTCAGGTATAGAATTGTTCGGGAAGCGAGGGTTAAAGAACATAGTTTCATACAAATAAAAACCCCAAATATCTGTGTAATATTTATTCTTGTAAAGAGCTTTGAAGATATTAACCTCGTAGTTAGCACACCCAGAAGTTCATTTTAGTCTATAGTTGGCTTGAGTGCAGATGACACCCTACTGACAGCTCTGAAGATGAGGTTTACGCCTTGAGGAATTCAGTTATTTCCTATTTTATTTATTCAATTATTGTTTAAAGAAACCAAAACTACCTTTTGAGGTTTCGACTCCTCTATTTTCCTTATCTCAAGATCAATATCAGAGTTTTTATAACAAGTGGAAGGCACTCATAAAATGTAATTTTAATCTAGCTAAGTTTAGCTTGGTCGTTCTAAAGAGGAATATAGTGGAAGGCTAAGGAAATTAATAATAGACTAGTTAGTAGGTGTAACCAATTTGGTAACTGAGGGAGGATAGGGGAGGGGCTGAACGACGGGGTTGTATGGCCGAACCACCCCCGCTGCGTTCCTTACAGTCTCCAGGACATACCACCGCTCGGCGAAAATTAACGCTACCTCTTTTTTAGACGTCAGGAATTTTTCATTTAAATTACGCCGCTCTTTCACATCTAAAAGATTTGTTTTCACTCAGGATAATCGAAATTGTGAGCTCAGTTTTTGTTTTTTTTTTAATCACGGCTATAGTCTCAAGTCTTCCGTCAATGTTAGAAAAGCTTAGACCTCAGTCTGAGACTTGCTTAGGAGATTCCTATCAAAGATGGTGTTTTTTTCAAAATTTATTCTTTTGTTTATTAAATTTGGTAAAATGAGTGTACGGCAGTGAACAGGCGAAGAAATTTTCAATTTGATTAACCTTTACGAGGAAAAGGAATTTTTGTGGAATATTAAACACAAATTATACAGGAATCGAGATTTGAAAATTAGAGCTTATGAAAAAATGGCGAAAAAATTCAATTGTGATTTGTGACCATTAATCTGTCACGAACAGGAATTTTCCACCCACGCAATTTTGTATCTTCCTTGATAATGTGATGTTTTACTAAATCTAATAGTTGTTTGAATTGCACTGCAGACATCCGAATAAAATTTTGAAACTGATGTGCATCCTCCAACCGTAACTTTTTTATCAGAGTTGAACCGGCTCCCAAATTAATTAGATGATCCACCCATTTCCTTACCCAACACTTTTTTTTTAATTTTCCGTTTTTGTACATATGCAATTAAAACAGCTAGGGCCTGACGCGAATCCATTTTGCAAAATAAAAATGCTTATACATTAGTATTAACTCAGCTTTCTTTATTCTTTCAAGCAGAGTGTTAGCGTCAAGACCAGAAGTCTCGACCATATGTAAATATGGTTTTCATTGGACTTTACTTTGTGAGATTCATGCAAATATTCTGTGATAATGACTTTATTTGAAAATACTTATTTGATCTCTACCATGCTCAATATTTAACTATTTTAGTCAAGGCTAAAGGTAATCAACGGAAGGATCAAAAAGGTCAAAACACCTCCACTCTTAATCCACTCTTATTAAGAGTGGAGGTGTTTGACCTTTTTGATCCTTCCGTTGATGATGGACCTCCACCAGCCAGCACAAATCCAGAGTGCTAAAGGTAATATTTATTATTAGTCCAAATCGGACTTCTGGAATGGTAGGGATTTGAAGAGGAGGAGAATTTGAAAATTTAAAATATCTTCGTTATTATGAGTCGGATAGGAAAATTTTATAAAACCAAACTTGTAAAAATATTGATTCTCTACAATTGTTGTATGTATTTTTTCGTAGCTCAAGTATTAGGCGCGTTATACCTACTTTCTTGTTTTCCTTCTTCAGCAACCCCCTTCCCCTGCTTCTATTCATCGGATCATAAAACCATGTATTTTACAAGGAAAACAGGCTGACGCAGGTCCGCAATCAGTGTGACAAAACTTTATTTGCCGAAAATAATCCACACGACCACGGAAAGGTTGTTGTATCTGACAATTCCCCACGTCAACAGGTAATGATAAGGTACACTGGAAGCAAGAGTGAAGAATATTCAACAGAAAAACTTTATCATAACGGAAAAAAAAAGAAGTTATTAATTCTGCGAATGTGGCTAACAGGGAAGATCCGCTTTTACTAGGATGTTAAATTTCACAGGCATTGGTTTTCTCTTCTTGACAGCCTTGGCATTTCCCTCCGTTCACACATACCCGTAAAAACTAACTGTGAGCGCTTTCGAATACAGAGCTTCTTCCCCTGCTTTGGTGGTGGAATCCATGATCCAAATCCCTCTTTAAAATTTTTCGAGAAAATCCATTCATATCTTGGCAGAGTTCCGGCGAAAATATGAACACCATCAGGGATTTAACTCGCCCCTCGTCTTGTTTTTAAATAAGTTAACACCTTCCATCTGGTATATTATTAATTCCCTTAGTTTTTAAAGAGTTTCCTATTTCGCTCAAGTAAATCAGTATACTATACAGTATTTTGTGCCGACACAACCTTTAGGATTGACTTCCTGGAGTTTATAGTTGATAAGATAAACACGGTCTCTACGTTAACTAAATAGTAAGAAAAATAAAAAATAATTTTTTAGAAAAAATCGCGACGAGTAGGGGAGAGTAGGATAAAAGCCGGTAATCGGGAGCAAACCGATTACCTCCTCTTAGCCCTTGTGTGAACTGCAGTCGGGCTGATAACGGTGGAACTAGGATCCACCTTTGAAGAAGAAACAGCTGCCATTACGCCAAATCGATAGTCGTTCTTGTTTTGTGTTAGTGACAATAATTCAATTTTTGTGGAACCTGCTTATGATTTTGGTGGAAAAGGTTTTTGATTGTACTGCACTCCTATTCCAATTTGAATACAGGCATGTAGTTCCCTTAGTACAAGATTTAATTACCTTTATTTTAGCACTAAGTAATTGCCTTTAGCGTTTGGTATGTCCGAATGACGAAAAAAAAAAAGTTGAAATAGGTAAAAAGATTAATGTTGTTATTTGTTTATATTTTTACTTTATTTTTTTGTATTGTTCCCAAAAGGGATGTTTGTTTTAATGCATCAAATATTAACAAACAAAAAAACATAAATTTGATTCAAAATCTTTACATTTTTATTTTCCCATAAGCAAAAATATGTACCCGGTTTTACCCTACTAGTGGGGTAAAAGGGAGAGAAATGTCTTTTTACAAAAAAATAGGGTGAAACTTCTTTAAAAATTTAGAAAACCGTAGTTATGTAAACAGGATAGTAGACTTTATTTCAACAAAACTTTACATATTTGTGGTAAAAATTGTGGTTTCTGTAAGCCTTCAAACCTTAGCTACCCGGTTTTACCCCACATTCCCCTACTATCTCAACAGCTCATTTATTTTGAGGGGATTTTTTTCCTTCTACTGAATTGAAGTCACTATGTTTCAGCTTATTAGTATCGGAATCGGCATGCCTTTCAATAACAGAGGCTCTAAATAGATAGGTTATCTCTATGGTTGCCTCTGGCTTTTCTGATAACTTAACCTGTTCCTTCCTCTGCACAACCCTTTTGGGGTGTATAAGTATATTTCTTTTCAATTTTAACTAGCTAATTTATGTTAATTCTAAACTCTTCTAGTTGTCTTGAGGTATTGTGAAAGGGAACAACAGAGATTTACTATTAGCATACATAGTACCTATTGAGGTCGTACTCATGACGCGATTTTAGACAAATTTCTTCGAATATCCATCGATCCTACCCAGGAGATGACGAAAATGAGGTCCGTTCAAAATTATATATATATATATATATATATATGTGTGTGTGTGTGTGTGTGTGTGTGTGTGTGTGTGTGTCTGTTAACACTCTAGTGGTCGCAATTTTTGTTTAATCGTCACCAAACTCGGTATTTAATCGTTTTATGTAAAAAGGAAGATCAAGTTCGTTAATAGGTGAGGACCAGTGGGAGGGGGGAATTTCGAAAATTCGAAATATCTCCGTTACTATACGTCGGATAGAAAACTTCTATAGAAACAATCTTATTGCAAATAAAATTTAGTATAAATATTGTTATATACATTTATTCTCTATCTTGAATATTAACCGAGATATTTGTATTTTTATAAAGTGTAGCGGACGAGCTATGGTCGCTTTATTCGTTCCCGCCGAAAGCTATTTCGGCCGTTTCCGTCACTGTTTGGCACTCATATGGAGATTTCTCTACATGGGAAATCTGCTTACTTTACGCGTGAAGAAGGTTTTTTGTATACAGAGTGTTCGGAAATAGTACAAATACAACTTTATAATAAATAATTTCTGTTTATGCATAATGGATTCTCTTTTTTAAAAAAAATATTTTAACACTGTCTGTCTGCATCTTCAACATTTTGGTGCTTAAGAAAGTGGAGACCTATTAATCAAGGGTTTCTTGGCATTTGTTGTTGTGTTGAGAGGTTTCCCCACTCGTTGGCAAAGAATACTTTTTATTTTTTAGTTCGTGGGACTGCGTTTTTGATTCAATTAAATAATTCAAAATATATTTCTCCACAGGAGAGGTACGAAAACGTTGGTAGACCAACAGGCAGAAGAGATAAATAATGAATTAATGAAATTAGTTAGATATAGCTATAGGAAAAAACTATTTGGTGCTGATGTAGAGAGATGGCGTGTTTGGAGGGCAATTAGCAGCAACACAGGCTTCAACAAGTGATCCCGGCCACAGTAACCGGATTTCCTTCTCTCTTTCCGCTCTACACCGCACCCATTTCCTGTTTGCAAGCTTATCCGCTAATCCTTTCACGGGCAGGATAACTGGGAAGCCGAGTGGAAATGTAAGCTTGTACTTGTAGTGTGGGGCATGTACGCTGGTTTGTGGCTTCTTCAATCACTATGCCACGGACAAAGCCTCATGTTTTAGGAAACATGTAACCCTGGAGGCATTTTCATGTAATTTACTGCATAAGTATAGCAAACCTCATTGTTTTCAAAATTCCATTGACCGCTCTAAAATTCGTTGGCTATTTCCTAATGCCTCGACCGCTTGTGAAGTCGCCCATTTGAAACATGTCGTAGAAATCCGTCTTCAAAATTAATGGAGTAACGCCAAGAAATACTTTTAAATGCGTAGAATTTGGACATCAAACATGGACCTCAAATCTTTCCACATTTTTGAATATTACAAAAACCTTTTGGTTGTGAAATAAACGAAAATGAATAATTTAAACTGTGAATAAAATAATTATTATTATTTACTTTTCCACTTTTTGCAACTAAAGCTAATTGGGACGGGTTATCTACAGGTTACCCCCCTTTTCTAGCCAGGGTGGGACTTAGGATGTTATTTAATGAATTCCGTTACTAAATAATTTCCTTTGCCCAGGTGAGAATCGAACTCGCCACTCTAGGTTTACCATGCGAGATTAAAATGTGCTTTGACTCACATGGCTAACCTGAGCCCCTGAATAAAATAAATGACAAGAAGCATTTAAATAAACATATGTGTACAAAAAAATAAAACAATTTTTCAAATGAAAACTATAATAATCAAAAATTCATTATATGTTAAATTAAAATCCAAGAGAGTGTCTAGAAAAAGAAACATAGAATTTAATAATTAAGTTAAAAGTCTAGCCCTAAGATTTACTACGTGCCTAATATATACACATCACGAAGGTTTAAGGGATTATACTTTTAAATCCTCCTCTAAAACTACACTCTTACTAATTTTTGTATTTTGATCATTAACAAAGTTATTGCTAGATTTACATGAAACGTGGAAACAGGGAATTTGGAATCGAACTAACACTGATTGAAGCCTCAAGAGCATTAACAGAAAAATAATTTAAGTCGTCTACTCACGTGTATGGGGGTGTTTTACTAGAAAGCAAATGGTAAAGGTTAAACCTAGATTTTTCCGGTAAAAATAGAGATTACTAAGGCATTCAGGCTAAAGCGTTCCTAATGCTTCGCCCGATAGGCGGTTAAATCCTATGCCAATCCGTTTGTGAGTAAATCCAGATAGTAACCTACTTTGATGGTTTATATTGTGCATCGTTCTCCAAGTACCTGTTTAGTTGAAGTTTCCATGAACAATTTGAAAACGTGTTTTCCGATAAGAAAGTTAATAATTCAGTTATGCCCCTGACATAGTGAACAATGTAAACAATTGATTCTAGACTTGAAATAAGATAGGAGGGAATGTGCCCAGGTTGAAGAATTTATAACTTTAAAACCTTCAATTCATATTCATTAAATTATACATTTTGTACAGATCTGTCACCTTTAGAGCTGAAAAGGATTTAGATTTGGTGGGGGATGAAGAGGTGTTGAAAATGGTGAGTTAAATAAATATTAAATGATGGATTTGCATTATGTAGTGTTTACATGCCAGGAAAGATGAGCAGTTCTTAAAAGAACAACTTTGAGTTGAATTCGTCTGAAGAGATGTAGATGTTTCTGTATCAGTGTGTGTGTGTGTTTGTGCGTGTGCGTGTGCGTGAGCGTGCGTGCGTGCATGTGTGTGTGTGTGTGTGTGTACACATGTATGTGTAATTGAACGCTCAAGCGGTCGCAAATATTGACTGGTCGTTACCAAACTCGATATTTACACGTTTTATGCAAAAATGAAGAATAAGTTCCCTAAAGGCTAAAATCGGACCAGTGGGGGAGGGGGAGGAGTTATAGGGCGAATTTCGAAAATTCGAAATATATCCGTTGTTATGCATCGGATCGCAATATTGTATATTATTATTTATTAACGTACACTTTTTGCAACTCAGGCTAATTGGGACGGGTTATCTACAGGCTACCACCGTTTTCTAGCCAGGGTGGGACTAAGGATGTTATTTAATGAATTTCTACACTAAATAATTTCCTTTGCTCAGGCGAGAATCGAACTCGCCATTCTAGGTTTACCATGTGAGATTAAGGTCAACGCAGTAACTCATATGGCTAACATGAGATATGTAAATGCACATACGCGACGCACGTGGGAAATCTGCTTAGATAACCCTGCCCCTGATTGAAGGACGTTTCTATTTGTACCAATTTGGAATGCATCAGCAGATATAAACATTATACCATTAAATGCGGAGTAAAAACATGTCTTAGCAAATTCTAATTTTCCTTAAAATAATAATAGATATTAAAAGTAGCAAGCAAGATTAATGACCTTTGAATGTTTATTAATAAATTAATGACCTCATTTACGGTTTACATTTATTAATATGGTCATGTTTTAACCTAATATCCTATTTCCCTTATCTTATTCATTTTTAGAGAAAGACAATGGCGTCAATGGATAACTATATCGATTCTTCAGTCAGATTATTCAATAATCGCTATGATTTCTTTCTTGATCTCCTTTTTTTTTAATATTGCAATGCATTAGCTATTGTTTGTTTTCCTTTATGTAATAACGTTACTTAAGGCTTTAGCTGTCTAGGATCGGTTAGACCACGTTTCAGTGGCTTATAGGTTGGCATCTCATCAGTCTTTAGCCGCAAAACCGTGTTAAACACCTCTTAGGCCATGTTAAACACAACCTAGGTTTGCCTTACATTCTTTCTTTATCCGTTTATTTTATATAAGCAATTTTAAATGAAATCATTTCGGCCGAATTTCAGATAAGAGTAATGTGCAAATGACGATATTTGTTTTTTTGAAAATCACTTCATGTGGACAATTCGTTATGCTGTTCATGTCATAAGCTAGAGGATCATCTTGATTTCATAGAAATAAATTCACATTAATAGAGCTGGGTCTTATTTAATTGTTCAGAAGGTGTTCCCTATAATAAAGAAAATCTTGACTCCAAATAATAAAGATTATTATTTATTAACGTCCACTTGCATCTCAGGCTAATTGGGACGGGTTATCTACAGGTTAGCTCCCTTTTCTAGCCAGGGAGGGACTTAGGATGTTATTGAATGAATTCTGTCACTGGATAATTTCCTTTGCCCAGGCGAGAATCGAACTCGCCACTCTAGGTTTACCATGTGAGATTAAGGTCAACGCTTTAACTCACAAGGCTAACCTGAGCCCCTAATAAACATTATTGTATTTTGATTAATATTAAAAGAAAAAATAATAACATAACTTCAAAATTATGAAAATAGAAACATAAAAAAGAATTACGTCCCGTCATGGTTACTGTGAGGCTTTCCTGCTGGCCGAGCTGGAACAAAAAAAAAAGGTTGAAATGAGGTTTTCTTGGTGGCTACCGACAATAACGATGTGTTAATTTCGTGTGTCCGATTCGGACACGGGCAAGAACAATAAAATAAAATGGTGTTTACATACGGTGCCGACTCTAGTTTTAGCAGATTACCCTTAAAGGAAACCAGCTATTGAGGTCATACTCATGACGCGATTTTAGACAGATTTCTTCAAATGTCCATCGATCCTACCCAGAATATGACGAAAATGCGGTCCGTTCAAAACTATATATATCAATCTATATATGTATATATATGTTTGTCTATTAACACTCTAGCGGTTGCAGTCTTTGTTTAATCGTTACAAAACTCGGTACTTAATCGTTTTATGTAAAAAGATAGATAAAGTTCGTTAAAGGCTGAAATCGGACCAGTGGGGCGGGGAGTTTAGTGGGGGGAAATTCGAAAAATCTCCGTTACTATACGTCGGATCGAAAAATTGTATAGAACCAATCTTATTGAAAATTACATTTACTATAAATATTGATTACATTTATTCTCTATCTTGAATATTAACCGAGATATTTGCATTTTTATAAAGTGCGACGGATGAGCTATGGTGGCTTCTATTCGATCCCGCCGAAAGCTAGTTCGGCCGTTTTAGTAACTGTTCGGCACTCGTATGGAGATTTCTCTATTATATAACTATACGTGGGAAATCTGCTTAATTTACACAGTCCCTGCGTGACGGACTTTTTGAACTTCTTTCCAGTTGATACTGATAGTAGTGCTCTTGCTTGATGATCTGTAGTTGATGCTTGGCTGTTGCAATTCACAGTAATATTCTGCTAATAACAACAGGCACTTGGCTTCCACTGCACTACACTAGCAACTGACTGTCTAAACTTTGTTTTATTAGCGTCAGGTTAAGTGGTAACCAGGGGCAACGCGACACAGCTGATATTACTTTATTAATTCTACTGTGGTTTTAAACCTAACTAGCTCAGATACCCGGCTTCGCCCGGGAATTCATTTGAGGCTGAATGGTGAAGGTATTTTTTAGCAGGCTTTACATTGCACAATATTTTGACATTTACCCGTCCCAGTGTTTAGGATTGATACCCGTCTTTGCCGTGGATTTGCTAATAATAGAATTATTTGTTCGATAAGGCTTCACAGTCTAATATATTTTTATACTTCCCGTCTCTTATACCTACATGTAAATATGGTGAATTTTTATTTCAGGCCTCCCTTATAACCCTCACTCTCGTAAAAATTTTAATATAACTTATAATCATGGAAGAATTAATGCTAATTGACATACCTTGTTTTGTTAAGTTCGGTTCAGCCGTTAGTGCCCGCTAAAGATTTAACGTATAACTCATTTATACTTAGGTATACGACAAAAGTTTATATAACAAAAGTTACTCCAAATAACAAATTAAACAACTTTTGTTATGTTTATATTTGCGGAAAAACCAATAGGATACGAAATATCGCTATTTTTAATTTCAGGCTTCCCTTATAACCCCCACTCCTGCCCGTCCATAGAAATGTTGGTATGGCTTATAATAATGAAGGCCTCACTGCTAATACACATACCGAGTTTTATTTAGTTCGGTTGAGTCTTTTTCGGCAAATAATATTGTTGATTCCCGCTATAATTTTTAGCGTATAACGCATTTAAACTTCGGTATACGACAAAAGTGTATATAACAAAAGTTACTCTAAATAACAAAATAAACAACTTTTGATATGTGCATATTTGCCGAAAAACCAATAGAAAACGAAATATCGCTATTTTTAATTTCAGGCTTCCCTTATAACCCCCACTCCTGTTCGTCTCAGAGAAAATTAATATAGCCTAAAGTCTAAGTTGGGTTAGTAGTAATATACATACCAAGTTTCATAAAATTCGGTTCAGCCGTTTATGCGTGAAAAGGTAACAAACAAACAAACAAACAAATAAACAAACAAACAAACAGACACCAAAGAAACAAAATGCAGTTATGGTGTCTATGACATGTGAAACGAAAAGTTATCGTGAAATTTCGCGAAAAAAATCAATGTACAGACAGAGGTTACAATTTTATATATATATAGATGAAGAGAGAAATCTACAATATAATGTTTAATTTAGCAAATGAAAATGTCTAAATGAAAATCCTTATTTCTTTTTATATTCAAATTATCAAAATAAGGCTTTTATTGGAGTAAAATTTAGATATGAATGTGATACATAGCTTACTAAGAATCTACTACCTCTTCTTCTACGGTGGAGGAAAGCCCAATAAAAGATCCCATCAGCCAATTATTTATAATAACCGTTGAGCCTATTACGGAGAGCGAGGCCTACGAAGGGATCCGATAAGTCCAATATAAATTGGATTAGAATGTCGAAGCAATCATTGATCGCATAAACACAGCGCCCTCTATCTCCGAATAAACGCAATTACTTCTTCTTTGATAAGACAAAAGATTGGCCCTATCTGCGTTATTTGCTTGCCTCTCAACTCTCTGAGTAATTTCATCTCAGCGTTCCCCAATACAGTATCCTTAAATAAAGCAAAGAATTCCTCAAATCATTTCAGAATCAGCAGAAAATTTTATTTTTCGCCCCCTCCCCCCATTTATTGAATTTTGCAGTCAACAGAGTTTTCGCATTGGCGCTTAACCTTTCTTTATATTAGTACAATCTCCTAATTATAACCGTATGAGAATTCGGCCCTTTCTTTGGTGTTATGACAAGTGTCAAAACAAAGAGAACGCTGTGTTTTATATGTATAAAACTTGATTTTGAAACGTTTACGTACAAGTTCTTAGTACGTAGAAGTATTAAAATTAAAATTCCCATTGATCATAAGGACCGAATCAAATTCAACATTTTGGAAGGATCAAAAGAAAGTAAATTTCACTATACATGTGAATCAGAATGAAAAAGCAGTGCACATGACGTGCAGTATGTAATATCTATTGCTAAAAATAGGTATGCCAAAATATTAATAATTTCAAATTTTTATATCACCAAAATATCCCAGTCAACATTAGTAGCTTTTTTGTTGACAATAGAAATTTAATAAAAATGTAGCACTCGATTTATAAACGCTTTTCGCCGGTTTTAAAGCTGAAAGCTAATTAAATAAAAATTAGATTAATAAAGCAGTGAGTCGAAAAGGAATGAAATCAATATAAAATCAACAATAGTACAGAATATTGACATTAAACGATATTAATATAGAATTGATATTGGTTGTAAAGGAATGTTAGTAGTAAATGAGAAGCACGGTTCGAATATTAAGAAAGGATATTAGTTAAATCCTGGGACACACATTTTTAACTTCATGTACGGTCTAAAAAATAATTATAATCGCGAAATATGTCGATATCCAGAGTTCATCGGATTATCCCTTTTGACCTTCTCTGAATCCATCTAGACTACTTTCAGCGTGAGGTCAGTATGTAGCTCAAAAAGGTCTGAACTAAAATGAAAATTTCATGTCAACTCTTTTGTAATTGGAAAGGGCGGATTCAAGATGCCAGTTAACTAGAGACGAAATTGGACTTTCTTATAAAATGATCTAGTCAAATTTGCTACGCATTTTTATGTGATAAATGAATAATGAATTTATTAGCCAGGACCTCTATAGAGATTTAATAAAATCATCATCATTTTAACCGGGGCCTCTGGTTGGATTATAAAATCGTCTGTGCAGAGGTAAATTGATAAACATTTATTATATGAGAAAATGAAAGTAAATATGGTAGCTAAATATCAATTTTTAATTTAAAAAAGTCCGTCACGCAGGGGCTGCGTAAACTAAGCAGATTTCCCACGTAAAGTTATACAATAAAGAAATCTCCATACGAGTGCCGATGAGTTGACGGAAACGGCCGAACTAGCTTTCGGCGGGAACCATAGCTCGTCCGTTACACTTAATAAAAATGCAAATATCTCGGTTAATATTCAAGATAGAGAATAAATGTATATTACAATATTTATAGTACATTTAATTTGCAATAAGATTGATTCTATACAATTTTTCGATCCGACGTATAGTAACGGAGATATTTCGAATTTTCGAAAATCTCCCCTCTAAACTCCCCCTCCCACTGGTCCTATTTCAGCCGTTAACGAACTTGATCTTCCTTTTTACATAAAACGATTAAATACCGAGTTTGGTGACGATTAAACAAAAATTGCGACCACTAGAGTGTTAACAGACAAATATATATATATATATATATATATATATATATATATATATATATATATATATATATATATATATATATAATTTTGAACGGACCTCATTTTCGTCATCTCCTAGGTAGGATCGATGGACATTTGAAGAGATTTCCCTCCAGGGAAATCTGCTAAAATATTATTTCCATAGTGACGGTATTAAAGGCAAAATTCTGAATAATAATAAAAAGGAAATCTGCTAATAATAATTTATTCATTTAAACAGTATTCAAATATCAATTACTTTGGCATAAAATGAACATGCCCTTTAAGATAATTTTGTGTGACATTGCAGTTCATTTGGCGAGTAAAAGCAATCATTAAAACTATCAACGGAAGGATCAAAAAGGTCAAACACCTCCACTCTTAATTAAGAGTGGAGGTGTTTGACCTTTTTGGTCCTTCCGTTGATGATGGACCTATTCCAGCCAGCACAAATCCAGAGTGAAATCCAGATTAAAACTATATTATTTTATTAATATATTAAATTGGTCTTTAATATGAGCCATGACTCACATAAGGAAAGAGATAAGTTAGGCCCCTCCCCCTACTATCTGCGACGCACAAACAATTTAACTTCTTCTAATCCAACTTCCGTTTCCTCTGTCTTTTCGCCCTGCTCTACGAGTTGACAAAGTGTCTCTACGAGCAACTTGTCTAAACTCAGTTACTGAACTTTTATATAGACCTGGGAGAGTAACAACGATGCTTCCCAGGCTAAGTGCCCAAAATCCTTAATTTAATTTTAACTTAAGGGCCTGTATTTTTAGGGAATTTCCACACATCTTAATTAACACTCCAGTAGTCGCGCCCCTCGTCAGTAAAAGAGTGGGCGCATGTCATCTGTCAGATGACCTTTCCTTAAATATTAAAGTAAGAAGGTTAGTTTTAATTAAGCCTGTACTAATATTTGTACAAAAGATATAATTGATACATTATATGAGGAATATATATGATTTATGATTATATAATATGAAAAAAAAATGTCAAACATTATCTTTTATTATTATTATTATTATTAATTAACGTCCACGTTTTGCAACTTAGGCTAATTGGGACGGGT
Organism: Riptortus pedestris; assembly: GCA_019009955.1. Taxonomy (NCBI): domain Eukaryota; kingdom Metazoa; phylum Arthropoda; class Insecta; order Hemiptera; family Alydidae; genus Riptortus; species Riptortus pedestris. The sequence continues at coordinate 50,019,656 of CM032231.1, read as the reverse complement.
TATCTACAGGTTACCACACGTTTCTAGCCAGGATGGAACATTATCTTGGCTTACACAATATAAAATCGATATATACATATGTTATTCATACACATTATATAGTCAGGTTTATAAAATAAAATAAAATAGTTCGGTAGGTTTATATAATGAAATATAGCCATTTCCTAAATAAATAACTTGAGAATTGATCCCCGCAATATTCAGAAGAGAAAAAAAAATACTACCATAGGCCACCTTCTGGTATTTTTCGATAAATTATAAAGTGTACACTTTTTATCCAATATGTCCACACCTACTTTGGTTTGATTAAAATGTGTTATAATGGAAGGCGTTTTCTTTTCTCCTGTTCTCTAATTTATTTCTACATCAAAATGCATACTTGCCAATATATTTCTAATTTTGGACTTATTTTTTGGGACATAGGATAACAGGGTGCCCTCCTTCCTATAAGCGAAGATGCTTGAATTTATTACCCTATTTTTTATACTTCTAAGCTCCCTGTAAATCTGCCACTGCACTAATTACAAAAGTAGTCGCGCGGGATCTCACAGATGACTCAAGGTCATGCGCAGTACTGGAGAATCAGAAAAGGGTTGAAAAGGTACTGGTGGCAGGCTCTAAGGATGAAAGGAAGTCTCTAGGGTGGGGGGCTTGCTGGTTCTATCCTCTACTCAGCAGATCAAAAAATGGCCGTCACGCAGGGGCTGCGTAAACTCAGCAAATTTCCCACGTGAAGTTGTGCAATAGCGAAATCTCCATACGAGAGCCAAGCAGTTACGGAAACGGACGAACTAGCTTTTGGCGGGAAACTCACTCATGCGTTAACTGCACACATTTAATAAAAATGGTTGATATTCAAGATAGAGAATAAATGAATAGATCTATATTTATACTAAATTTATTTGGCAATAAGATTGGTCCTATACAATTTTTTGATCCGACTTCTGGTAACGGAAATTCCAGAAAGATCCCTTAAGGGAAATCTGCTAAAAGTCTCCCCTAGTCATCTCTCAGATGACGTGCCACTACTTCAGTGTTGAAGAAAAAGTTCTTTTTTTTTTTCTTTCAGAACAGCCAGACAACAGACGATTACTGGGAATCTACATATGTCCTCATTAATATTTCTGTACAGAAAATTTATAAAATTACAAAACATCCATCACCCATGACTGCGTAAACTAAGCAGATTTTCCACGTAGAGGTAAAAGACACTCGCCATATATTTTATATTTCTAAACAATAATCAGACGATGAATTTGAAATTTGAATGAGTTTACTGAAGGCTGAAAACGAGAAAGTACAAAGAACTCCGTAAGTATTTATTTTTATTACAATTTACCGCATCTACTATCGTCATTAGCTGTAGATAGATCTATATTTCTTGGAACAAACAAGTTTCAGTTAAAAAGCCTCATTATGTCTTCTTCATCGTCCCTAAAGAGTTCTCTTAAGTTGAGTTTAAGGTTAAAAGCTCTTCTTAGAAGATTGTATTTTTTACAATTAAAGAGAAGATGTGAGACAGTTAGCTTGTCCTGGTTCACAATTTTTTTCGGTTATTTAGCAGTATTCAGTTGTGTAGCTCCTACCTTCCCTTCTACTTTGTGTTAATCTGCTCTCCTCGACGAAACTAGCTGGAATTTTCTAATGTAGGAGAATGGTGAGATTCCAAATTCCTATTTGAAGTTTCCATACCCTCATTTCCTATCTCTCTCACAACTTTCTTGCCGATTTTTCTAGGTGCAATTAGTGTAGATGTACACTTTTATTATAATATTTTTCATTTGTTATGTGTTTAAGTCCATGTTTTAGCAGATTTCCCTTAAGGAAAATCAGCTATTGAAGTCTTTTCGAAAATTTGTTTCAAATGTCCAACGATCCTACCCAGGAGATGACGAAAATGTGGTCCGTTCAAAATTATATATATATTTGTCTGTTAACGCTCTAGTGGTCGCAGTTTTTGTTTGATCGTTACCAAACTCGAAATTTAATCGTTTTATGTAAAAAGAAAAATCAAGTTCGTTAATGGTTGAAATTGGACCATTGGGAGGGGGGTTTTAGAGGAGGGATTTTTGAAAATTCAAAACATCTCCGTTATTATGCATCAAATCGAAACATTGTATGGAATCAATCTTATTGGAAATTAAATTTACTATAAATATTGTTCTATACATTTATTCTGTATCTTGAATATTAACCGAGATATTTGCATTTGTATTCTGTGCGTGGTCGGCAGGAGTCGGCTATGTTCGGGACATTCCGCCGAGAGCTCTGGCGGCAGTTTCCGTAACTATTCGTCCCTCGTGAATAGGTTTAAAGATCCCTTACTACTACAGTTTTTATTGGGCAGATTTCTCTATTGTAAAACTTCACGAGGGAAATCTGCTTAGTTTACGCAGCCCCTGCGTCACGGACTTTTTTTTTAGTTATCTGAGCTCACCAGGGCTTATTTTTTTTTTTTTATGTATTCTTTCATTATTTTTCATTTATGTAACATTTTTTACCATAGAGGATTGATTTTCATGTACTTGATTGCCAGGGTTTGTTTGTTTGTTTTTTTATGAGTCATTTGTTTTCTTTTACCTCCAGGGTATAATTGTTTATAATTTTATTTATTTAACCGACAGTATCACTGTTTGCTGAGGATATACATTACTATTCCAATCGGCAAGTACTGTGTTAGAACAGTAAGTCATTATGTTAAAATGGACTAAATACCACATATATTTCGAAGTTAAACTCGTACAATACAATGTATGCAAATATTCCTATTTAGCACTCAAATTTCCCTTATCCATTATTCTTAGAGGAGAATTTTGATGCGCTATAATTTAATGCGGGGGATCTCATGAAACATTGATTTAATACGATTAAAAGACCTAAGAGATTGATAATTTATCATGGAATATAATGGATTGAATATGATAATAGGGGATGAGGTATTGAGATGGATTTGGCGGTAAGCAAACAGAGAATGTTTGTGCTTGGAATGAGGAGCAATGCCTTTGGAAATCCGACAATCCTTGCTCTATTTGCATTTATATGTCTTTCTTTCTTTATCTTCTTACCACTTATTGAATTTCCAATAGCATCCAATATGGAACCATCTTTTTTCTTTTATGCGCTCACTGTTGTCTTTATTAAAACTGGTATTAAGGAAAAAATGTAATATAGCTTTTAATCATTAGCAAAACAAAATAGAAGTATTTTTACCATATCTTCTTTTATTTCAGGAGATATCTTTTAAACGAAATCAGCTATTGAGGTTGTACACAAAACGCAATTTCGACAAAAAATTCCAAATATCCATCGAGTCTAGGAGATTACCAAAAAGTCCGTCACGCAGAGGCTGGGTAAACTAACCATATTTCCCACGTGAAGTAATACAATAGAGAAATATCCATACGAGAGCCGAACAGTTCGGCAAGAACTAGCATTCGGCGGAACTCATCTCCGTTAACCACACCCTTAATAAAAATGCAAATATCACGGTTCATATTCAATGTACAGAATAAATGTATATAACAACATCTATAGCAAATTTAATTTACAATAACAATGATTTTATATACTTTTTCGGTCCAACGTATGGTAACGGAGATATATCGATTTTTCGGAAATCCCCCCCCTCCCACTAGTCCGATTTCAGCCATAAACGAACTTGATCTTTCGTTTTACATAAAACAATTAAATATCGAGTTTGGTAACGATCGAACAAAAATTGTGACCGCTAGAGCGTTAGCAAACAAATATATATACATATATATTTGAACGGACCTTATTTTCTTCATCTCCTAGGTAGGATCAATGGACGTTTGAAGAAATATTTCGAAAATCGCGTCATGAGTACGACCTCAATAGATGATTTCCCTAGCAAATAGAGGGATGGAGTAGAGGGAGGGAAAATCGGATATTCAAAATATCTCTATTACTATGAATCCAATTGAAAAATTTTATAAAACCCATCATGTAGGAAATTTAACTTTCTATTAATGTTATTATTTACATTTTCCCCTATCTCGAATATTAACGAAGATATTTGCATTTTCTAGTTCTCAGCTTCCAGCAAATCCCCAATCCGACTCGTCTCATTTTAAAAATAACCTGATTTACCATGAAAAATGGTATCCTTTGCTTAAGTTAAAGCTAGTCAAGCATAATATATTTAAGCTTTTCGTCAGTCGATAATTGTATAAAATTCTTCATTGCGTATTCCTCCCAAAGCCCAAGAGGAAGGACTCGTCTCTCAACCCAAGTAGATTATAGTCCTAACTCTAATGACTGGCCTCTAGACGGCGCTGATGCACGTCAGAAGGTTAGCCGTTCAATAATTCCTGTCTCGATTACACTCACGTCATACATTTTTTTTATTCATTATATCTGTTAGTTACATATCACGTTTCATAACTAGTAAATTAATTATTAGTTAAAGTATGTAGTAGCCCATCTTTAATTAGCAATTAGTTCTGCTTACAGGTTATAGCGCGATTTCTAAAAAAATGGTATATACCAAATTATTTACTTTTTACCTACGCTTCTGAGCCTAAAACTCTCTATTACTTCTATGATTTGCGGAAACGACAGGAGAAGATGATTTCAAAGTCTCATAACCCTCCAGCGGGCGCGCTGCGGCATTTGGACCGCTATCTGAACATCTGTCAAAATACTGGAAATAGAAATGACTTCAGCGGGCTGGTGGTTCCAGGTATTTGTATATCAACATGTTCTGACATGTTGAGTCGGTTTTCACAGGGCTAAAAAAAATTGCTACCTTTGTGGGACACGTTGAAATAATAGAACAAGCGTTGTATGCAATAGGTGTCAAAGGAATTTTTGCCGAAAACCCAGTATCCATCAAGTAACGTGCAATAATTGTCAGGGAAATGATTTATACGAGGATGAAGTTTGATTTTTGTTCTGTAATATAAAAAAAGTTCATTTTTTCTAGTTCCCAATTGATAAATTAAATTTTTTTTCTTGCAAATTTTGAAACGAATATTTTTTTTTTATTTGTTCATTTATAACCTTGATCTTATTTTTTTATTATATTACTAATATACTATTACTCTGTATTTATATTACAAAATGTTTGTTCAAACTTTATGAAAATAATTAACAATTTTACTCTATTTTTAGTCTGTAAAGTAATATTATAAAACATAAAATAATTGTTCCTATACCACTATTCCTACGTTCCTGAATGTCCTATGTTGGTGGTTATTTATAATAAACAATTTATTATTAAAACATCTCAATCATTATTCTACCTATTTCAAGGTTGTTTTTTATATTCCAAAGCTATATATAAAAAAAAAATTTGTAGCCATCCTTTACTTAGCAATATGATAACGAATAATTTTCATGCATTAGAATTACTGTAAAACCAAAGCAAAAATGAATTAACAACATAAATAAGTAAGTTATTGCTTATTATCTAATAAAAAATAGAAAAAACAAGATGAGGTCCAAACACCGCAGCGGTCAACTAACATAACTCAAATAGGCGCGCCCGCCGGAGGGTTAATCACAATACTGCTAGATAATATAAAGAACACGTCATTTTTAAACGCGTTACATTTTTTTTATTTCAAGGTTTCTTTTTGAGTTCCTTCTACTACACAAACCTAACTAAACCCTTAAGGGAAATCTGGTATTGAGGTTGTACTCATGATGCAATTTTCGAAAAAAAAATTCAAATATCCATCGATCCTGCCCTGGAAACGAAGAAAATGAGGTCCGTTCACTATTTATATATATGTATATGTTTATATATATGCGATATTTAAACGTTTTATGTAAAAATAAAGATCAAGTTCGTTAACGGCTGATATCGTTCCAGGGAGGGGGGTCAAAGGCGGGAATTTTGAAAATTCTAAACATATTCGTTATTATAAGTCGATCGAAAAATTGTAAAGAACTAATTTTATTAAACAATTCATTGTCTATACGTATTTTTATGTACGCTTTTTCTCTATCATAAATATTAACTCAGATATCTGCATTTTTTTAGTTTTCAGCCTTCAGTTAAACCCCCCCCCCCTCTTACTCATTACATGGTAACAATAACCTGTTATATGTTCAAAAAGTCCTTCACGCAGGGGCTGCGTAAACTAAGCAGATTTCCCACGTAAAGTTATACAATAGAGAAATCTCCATAGGAGTGCCGAATAGTTACGGAAAGGGCCGAACTAGCTCGTCCTTTATACTTAATAAAATGAGAATATCTCGGTTAATAAGATAGAGAATATATGTATATAACAATATTTATAGTAAATTTAATTTGCAATAAGATTGGTTCTATACAATGTTTCGATCCGACGTATAGTAACGGAGATATGTCCGATTTCAGCCGATAACGAACGTGATCTTCCTTTTTACATAAAACGATTTAATACCGAGTTTGGTGACGATTGTACAAAAATTGGGACCGTTAGATTGTTAACAGACAAATATATATATATATATATATATATATATATATATATATATATATATATATATATATATATATACTTTTGAACGGACCTCATTTTCGTTATCCCCTGGGTAGGATCGATGGACATTTGAAGAAATTTTTCGAAAATCGCGTCATGAGTACGACCTCAATAGCTGATTTCCCTCAAGGGATATCTGCTAAAACCATGATCGGAGTTTAAATATCCAATATAGTTTTCAACAGATATTTAATACATGAGGTTCATCCAAATACCTTTTATCATGACGTCGTCAATTCACATTTTGCGTTCTTAACTCGAACAAGTTTATTTTATCAAAACCGTACTGGATATTTAAATATTTCACTCAATGCTAAATATAATATTAGTTAATGGCTGATATCAAACATGGAATAGAGAGGGGAATTTCTAAATCCATCATTCTTCCGTTGTTATGTGTGGGGTTGAAAAGTGTTTTAAAACAAATATTGTTACACTAGTGCAGATCTTGAATTCTTGTGGGGTACACATTTTTCGTAACTCAAATATTAAGTAAGTTATTCGTTCATTCTGTTTTCAGTCTTGAGAAAAAAACACCAATTATACTCATCGGATTTTTACTTCAAAATACAGAATATATGATGAGATGAGATCATACCAGCACGTGGGAAATCTGCTTGATTTACGCCAGCCCCTGAGTGACGAACAATTCCTGCCTGGTTCTACAATTGCTGATAACTAACCATCCTCCTCAAATCTTCCTCCAGGTAATTTAGACAGCTTTGCTTGAGCCTAATCGCATCTCCACCATTTTTTGGAGCATCGATCAACACTTTCTTTGGCAGACTCCTTTCATCCCAGACACCACAGGCTGCCCTTTCAGAAAGCAGAGGTAATGTGAAGTTTCCCATACAGTTCATCCGGCGTGTAACCTGGACTAGTTTCCTAGCAGCTCTAAATATTTATCTCGTTTTCATTTTGCAAGGGTCCACGTTTCACATCTACTGGTCATTCCAACGTTTCAAGCATCAAAAGTTATGCTTTCTGAGAGTGGTTTCTAGACTGGAGAGTTTTCTGCAAGGCCTAAAAGCATCCAGTTTCTCCAGCCATTCTACCTCCAATGTCAATTTCTAAGCTACTTCTTCTGTTCCGATTCCTCCCAATGTACAAATAGGCAAACGTGTTCTCGTAAAAACGACAGAATTCTGTGAAGGGGTCACATTGTTTAGACAACCTCCCGGCCTTCATTATCCTTATAAATTGTGAGTCATAAGTTGTAAACTGTTCTAAAGAACCGACCAATGCCGTGATTTTTCTAGCCGTAACCAGAAAATCGCCAGAATTCGCAATATACTGAATCGCCACTTCAATAGTGCGGTTCAACAGAATCGGTGATTATGGGTCTCCTAGCCTTAGACCACTCTTAACCCTAGAATGGTAATGAACGTAAAAATTACGTGTGATCTGGTTTGAACTGTTATCAAATGGCCTTTAACGACCCCACCACCCTCCAGACAGTTCGGCCTTCACCTCCGCCAAGTGCAGCTAAGTGAACCTTCCCACTCATCCAATACTATTTTTTGAAATAAAAAAGACACGTAATATTTATTACGTATCAAAGCTTCGTGAGTCATTATCAGGTCGTGAATCAACAGGATGCTTACCCAGTGGTATCATCATCCATCTGATAAGCTTCCTCGGTTATCCCGGGAATTACCAATGGTAAGACTTGTAGGGACCGACAAATCTGAAATGTTGTGCTTCCCTACCCCTCCCCCCCCCTTACCTCCCTCCTCACCGAGTACCTGTTTCCGCGTTTGCAAGATCTAACATCTAGGTTTCCATTATTCGAAATAAATTTCGATTCCAAGGTTCACAGATATTTGAATATACTCTTTATGTTGCTATTATATCAAACACACACACGAATACCATTTCTCTGGAGCAGTTGCAACAGTGTTGTCAATTTCATCCCCTGGACAGTAAAATATTTTTTATAGATTTTGGGGATTTAGTAGAAACGGAGTATGTATTCTATAGCGATTCTTTGATGCGAATCAGCAGCTATCTCATGCTTACACTGGAGTGAACACAAAGAGGAGATTTTGCAGGGGGTAAGGGAATTCCCTGGGGTGTTTTTTCACTGAAAGTCTTGTTTAGAGTACGTAAAATTCGTTATTATTTTCCCTCCAGTTTAAAATATATTACATTAATTTCCCACCGAACAGTACGAAGCTTTTTTTTTTGTAAATATAAATTTCATTTGAATGAATATTATAAACTAATAATCCGAACATGTACCTAATAAATAAATACCTTTATTTTCTGAAATTCGTTTAATTACTTTCGCTGGACGACTTCTTTAGGGTACATAAAATTCGTTATTATTTCCCTCTACCATTTAAATGTATTACATTAATTTCCAACCTTACAGTATGAAGCTCTTTCTTTTTAGTACAAATAAATTCCATTTGTATGGACATTCTAAACAATTAATCCAAACATGTGTCTAATAAATGAATACTTTTATTTTCAGAAATTCCTTTTATTTACTTCCATCAGATAATTGCTTTCATTTAGATCAGAGAATTATATTCAATTTATTACGGACAAATATATATTATTCATCTCATATCAGTATCTTTTCTAACAGATGCCCCAGATTAAAAGAAATCAGCTATTAAGGTCGTACACATGACGCGATTTTCACGAGATGACGATACTGTACCCCATTCAAAACTATTGATATATATATATATATATATATATATATATATATATATATATATATATATATATATATATATATACAGTATGGACCCGATTAACCGAGGTTCGATTAACCGAGGTCCCGATTAACCGAGGTGCCAAACATTTAAAAAAAAAAAAAGTAGGTGCGGTAACCTTTGGAAGTGATTATGAACCTTTTTAAAACCCTCAAAACCCTAGGCCGGATGCAGGTGTTCAGCAAGCGGTTTATTGAAAAGGAAGCTCTAAGACAGTCGTTAATTGCCTTCTGAGAAATGCATCTCTAGCACCCCGTCCAACCCTCCTTCCCCTTGTTCCGGGAATATTGTACATATTTACATCTCTACTTGTCACAACCATCGTAGCTCATTCATTCACAGTTTAAGTCCGGTCACGCCATGGATCACATCGCAGCTAAAAAACGTAAAACAGTGGTTATTTCGCTTGAAAAAAAAATTAGAAGCAATTCATCGCTTGGACAAAGGCGAGTCTTTAAAAAAGGTGCTCAGGATTATGGTGTCGGTGAAAATACTGTCGGGGACTGGAGGAGGAATAGGAAGCAAATTGAGGAGACGAGGTATCTATCCCCACGAAAGTAAGCCATGAGGAGGGTTTCAACCTACTTGACAGGTCACTACTCTTTTTAGAAGGCAGAGGTGATGTGCCTTCATATGAACTGATGATGTTAAGGAAGTGGAGAGGCACTGCAGCTGCTGATAGAAGCAGTTGTTTAAAACAAACAACAATAAATGATTTTTTTTTAAATCAAAGTACATACATAGTTTTCCGATTTTCCATTAATTTTTTTTTTTGTGTTCGATGTTATTTTATACTACATATGTATGTATGTACATACATTCTACTTCTATTATTAATTTATGATTAAAAAATGTAAATATGAATATAATTATTAAACTTATAGGTACTAGTTTTTATTCTAAAAACCTTACATTTTCAGCTGGTATTAGTAGGTTCCGATTAACCGAGAATTTCGATTAACCGAGGTAACCGCGGTCCCGACAGACTCGGTTAATCGGGTCCCTACTGTATATATATATATATATATATATATATATATTTGTGAAAGAGTATATTTAAATAATTCTCTCCGGAAGTATGTCACGTTTTCGATACTACGTGCAGTGGAGTGGGCTATTAACAATATAATTGTAAATGTAGATGCAATACAATATATGTATATATATATATATATATATATATATATATATATATATATATACACACACAAGAGGATTCTAGTTAGTAGTTCTATACAATATTTCGATCCAACGCATAATAACGGAGATATAAGGATTTTTCGATATTTCCTCTCTAATCTCCCCCCCTCCTACTGTCTGGATTTCAGCCGTTAACGACCGTGATCTTTAGTTTTACATAAGACGATTAAATACAGAGTTTGGTAACGATCAAACAGAAATCGCGACTGCTAGAGAGTTAACAGACAAATATATATGTATGCATATATATATATATATATATATATATATATATATATATATATATATATATATATATATAGTAGATTTATACACTGGCCATTTATTATTTATGAATGTTTTTGAGACATAAGTTCAGAAAATGAAACTATTTCTTTTGGTAGGAATTTAGTGAAACAATAGGTTTATTTTCTGACCTTATGGTTCAAAAAAGATTCTGATATATATATATATATATATATATATATATATATATACATTTTTTAATCTACCTCATTTTCGTGATCTCCTGGTTAGGATCAATGGACATCTAAGGAAGTGTGTCTAAAATCGCGCCATTAGTACGACCTCAATAGCCGCCTAAAAACTAACAGAGAGAACGCTATAGGGTACAAGGACGAGGTTGCTAGTATGAAATTGCACTTGATTGATTGAACTGCATGTCAGCTCATTAGCAAGAATAGATGGCTTAGGCTAAATGAAATGTAATTTACACTACTGCACTAATGATGACTGTCAGCTCCAAGCCAACTGCGCCGTTGCACAACCGGAGGCCATAAAGAACTTGTCGCATGAGGGAGTGCTTACACACTAAGAAGCGGTAATCGGTTGGATTTTAACATGACCACGAGAGGCCTCAGAGCTAAGGTTGATATTTAAATATTTATTAGTCTAAATTTACATTATTTTTATAGAGGTAATTTATAAACATCAAACAAGTGGAAACACACGAAGAGCTCGAGGACCTAGGAGTTTCTAGAGCTGACCAACCAAATTAAAAACTGAACACACAACTGCGTAAACTAAGAAGATTTCCCAAAGTTCTGGTATAACACTTCTAATCTCATCTCACCACTTATTCTCGATCAATATGCAAAAAGTGATAAGTAAAAGGCCGCCCCCCCCCCCTGTTACTGGAGGTACAGAAAACAATAAAGTACGAAGAACTTCATTAACCCTAGAATACTAACCTTAATTCGTAGTTGTGTATTACTAACTATGAGTAGATTTTACTCCTAGGCCAAATAGACTGGAAATAGATCGCTAGACATGTTTTTATAACCTCAGTTTATTTAATTGTTAACATATTTTCAAATATAGGTGCAAATAAATTGAAAAATTAAATAATACAATATAAAAATAATGAGTAATTTTTTTTTTTAAATTGATCCACATTCCGAACAGAATTTTACTTGGTGCTCACTACATATGGATTTAAAACATTTTACGCAATATGTAGTTGTATACCTCCTCTTCTTGTATGAACAAAATGAACAATATTTCTTTGGACCTTTGGTAGATTGTAATTGGCCTACATTTTGTGAGTGCGTAGGTGTTTCCCACTTTCTCATTATATTATTATATTTTTTACACGTATTTTAGAAATTCTGCTTGGCTTAGTTGTTTGCCATGTAAAACCATTCCTACCTTGCACCTCCTCTCCTGGTAATGAGATAATCGGGATTTGTGAGTAATCAGGAGGACTGCTTTGAATTTTCCTTTGTGGAAGTTTTTTTTTCCTCTTTTTGGTTGAGGAGTAGAAATTGTTTCTTCATTTTCAAAATCTATTATAGAATGTACTACCTGCTCTTCAATATCCTTCTCCTGACATGTATCCTCATCTCCAGGAATATAATCAGGGTCTGCGTCACTGTCATCTGAATTTATCTCCAGTATATCTTCCTCTTCTTCATCAATGGCATCTTCATTAAAAACTCTCCAGAATTCTTCAATACTGGTAATTCTATGCTCCTTCATTCTCAGAATAATGGTCGGTTTGCAAAAACAGAATTATAATAAAAAATACCGAATTCTTTCACAACTATTACTGCACCCATTCTAAAAAATCACTAATGTTTATTGATAACTGTGAGTAAATATTACTTACATAATATTCTCTTATTATTCACCATGAGTAAAAAATACTCCTGTAATATTAATACTCTATTGCTAACTGGGAGTAAATATTAGTTACATAATATTCTCTTATTAATAACTATGAGTAAAAAATACTCCAGTAATATTAATACTCTATTGCTAACTGGGAGTAAATATCACGCACATAATATTCTCTTATTAATAACTATGCGTAAATGTTACTCACCGTCTTTACTTTGATGATGTACTGCTCCGAACTGAGCTGATAAACAAATGTGACCTTCACCGTGTCTCAAACACTACTAAATGGAGGAAGTATACCTGGCTCCAGGAAGCGCCAGCCACATTTCTAAAATAGTGGCATGTGTTTCCCTATACTCTATGAGTAAAATTTACGTAGGTTAGTATTCTAGGGTTAATACTTGAGTTAACAAGAAAAGCATAGAACAACAATTGAAGAAAATCAACAACAAGATTGGTTCTATAACATTTTATGATCCAACTCATAACTAAAATATTTTGAATTTTCGAATTCCTCCCCCCCCCCACCTAAACCTCTACTATTCCACGTCCGATTTTAGCCAAGTACAAATATGATCTTTAAGTATGGCCTAGATGAAATAAACATTTTCGAGTAAAGAAATCTTAATTGATTTAACATGATGTATGTGCATGTGTCTCACAAAGTAATTGCTGAATAAAAATCATATTTTCTATTTAACCTTTGAATGAAGTGGCTCATGATACAACAGCTTATGGTTAATATGACATAAGCCTCAGTGGGGGTTTACTAATGGCCGAAAACTAAAATATGGAAATATCTCGGTTAATATTCAATAAAGTGATAACATGTATATAACATTATTTATAGAACATCACGTTTTCAGTAAGATTAGTTCTATGCAAATTTCGATAGGGCGTATAACTACGGAGATATTTCAAATTTACTAAATTCTCCCACTCCAAACCCCCCCCCCCCTCCCACTGGTCCAATTCTAGCAGTTAGCGAACTTGATCTTCATTTTTGCACAGACACATTTTTGAACGGACCTCATTTTCATTATCTCCTGGATAGGACCAATGGGCATTTGTATATATTTTTCGAAAATCCCATCAAGAGTATAATAGCTTATTTTCCCTACGGGAAATCTGCTGAAAGCACAATCAAGGAGTGGCCATCGAGCTACTGGAGGCGGGAGGAAGTTGTTGATGCCAGACTCAGAATATGTCACACACACACACAACACATAGTCACTTCATATCCAGGCCAGCTCATCCTATCTGTAAATAGTGTAATAAATACTCAACTATAAAACTCATATTAGCAGACTGCAATCAACCAAAATATCTTGACATAACAGATCCCTGGCTTACGTCTGCCAATATATTACACATGTGCTTGCAAATGGCCATCTTTTAAAATCTAAATATTTATAACAAAATAAAGAACTATATAAAAACTAGCGGACCCGACAGACGTTGTCCTACATGATATTTCAATTTCAATTAGGATATTAAATTTAATAATATTATCTTTAAAACATAAGCTACTTTTCTATATCTCGTTTATACTTTGTTATACGACAAAAGTGAATATAACATAAATTACTCTAAATAACAAAATAAACAACTTTTATCTGTGCATATTTGCCGAAAAACCAATAGGAAACGAAATATCGCTATTTTTAATTTTATGCCTCCCTTTCAACCCCCACTCCTGGTCCATCTGCTGGGCTGATTTGAGAATCTAAACCATCCAGGGCATCACCTAAACGCATACAAAAAAAAATCATTCAAATTGGTCCAGCCGTTTAGGAGGAGTTCAGTGACATGCACACGTACTCGTACAGTAGAATTATATATATAGAAGATAGACCTATAACGTACTTAATGGTATTAAAACAACTGCAAATTTCATGGATATGAATCAAATTCAAATATTAAGAGTAATTTTTAACAAATAAAGTGCCGTTTCACCATCGAGAGAGCTATTAGTTTTAATTGGGTGTTACATCCATCAATCCCATGCCAATCACCGCTAATGCGGGGCGTTCAAAAATAAATAAATAATAAAGTGAGAATTATTTTCAAAGGAAAGAGAGCCTAAAGAGAGAAAACCAGGGGCGAGAAAATGAGAAGAAAAGAAGTTAGAGTGAGAGAAAATGAGAGAGAGAGTGAAAGAAACGCGGAGGCTACCTAGAGAAGCGTTTTCACCAAAAGGATTTCCCAATTAATTATTTAAATGATTATAAAAACATTTAACAAGTCTCGTAGGTCTGAGTCATTTGGAACAATGTTTTGAGTGAGCCGGTGAACTTTAAGAGAGAAAAGGAAAAGTTAGATGACGTGATAGCTGGGTCAAGCTGTCAGTTGCAGGTTACAGAGTCGTCACCTCCACTTTTATGTTTAACAAACCTATCTCCAAACATTTAAATTTTTCTTTTACCCACAGCTTGAGGAATAGAAAACTTGGCGTCATCGTAAATGATTAAATTCGTGTTATAAATCTGCCAAAACAATACCGCATGATGCTGAATATACCACTTACAAATAAATCAATATTCAGGATGACAATTGCTACTACCAAAATGACAAATAAAATTTGAGGCTAGTTTAAGTAAAACTCGGTTTACAGACTCGTGCTTAAACAAGACGTCCACATCTTATTTCCCAGTAAAGAAATTATGCACATAACGAAAACCAGTTGACTAACAAAAAGTCCGTCACGCAGGGGCTGCGTAAACTAAGCAGATTTCCCACGCGAAGGTATACAATAGAGAAATCTCCATACGAGAGACAAACAGTTACAGCCGAACTAGCTTTTGGCAGGAAACTCACTCGTCCATTATCGGCCCACATTTAACAAAAATGCAAATATCTCGATTAATATTCAAGATAGAGAATAAATGTATAGAAAAATATTTGTAGTAAATTTAATCTGCAATAAGATTGGTTGTATACAATTTTTTAATCCGACGAATGGTAACGAAAATATTTCGAATTTTCGAAAATCCCCCCTCTATACCCCCCCCCCTCCCACTGGTCCTATTTCAGCAAATAACGAACTTGATCGAGTTTGGTAACGATCAAACGAAAATTGCGACAGCTAGAGCATTACAGACAAATATATATATATATATATATATATATATATATATATATATATATATATATATATATATATATGCATTCATAGAATATATACATCTAAACTATCAAAGAAACACATACATACATATTTCAATATTTTGTAGCTGTAACCACTGGGTTGTCTCGGAACCAACCCTATTCATGCCCCTCTCCCCTCGGAAATCCCTAAGATCAGGAAATCTCCAAGGTAACATTGAAAAGTAACTTCTCTTTTTCCCTGTATTAATTGATTTAATTTATTAATTCGGAATACATGTGCAGATGATGAATGTTGGGAGCAGTCAATCCAAATACACTTGTTACTTATATATATATATATATATATATATATATATATATATATATATATGATTTTCAGCATACCAATTGGTGACTATTTCCGGGCCATGTATTAACAGTTTGTGAACTGTTACTGGCATGTAATACCATCCATACAAATCCACAAATATCTCAGCTGTTTCTCTTGTAAACTTTTCAAACTTTTCAGTATTGATCAAAGCGTTGGACGATATTGCTTGCAAAATAATAGTAAACCGTTTAATTAAATTTACATCTATTCCTGTGATTGACCCCGAAATGTGAGGAAACCCAAAAAACTTACGCGCCATGTTTCCGTCATTAGATGCACCCAATCCTTGGTTCACTTGGTCAACGAATAATCCCATTTTTTCCCTAAAATCACTAATGATTTTCGTTTTTCTTTGTTGGAGAAGTTCTTTATGAACTTGGGAGCAAACACTCCACGATTTGAAATCTAATTGATATGCAATGTAGTTGGGAAAGGTCCGTTTTTCGTACTTTTGTACGTCTTTCGCACCGAATGTGTTAACACTAAAATTAAAATATTTAATGAATAGGCAAGTTTAGGCAAGATCTGACGACGTTGTAAATAAGACAATCTACTCCTAAAAGCATGCCAAGTGGTATTTTTTCAAGCAAATACAAGCGATTTGCGAATTCGATTAAATAAAATTATTTTCAGCTCGATGTAAAAAACAAAAAAATTAGAGGAATTTTAAAAACCTTTTGTGCCAGTTTTTGATTTGTTATAATACCCTTAATGTGTACTGGAAGCAACAATAATTTATAAAATGAAATAAGAGTTCACAACTAATTTAATAAGCCAAGGCTTTTTTTAACATAGCAGTTATAACCAGACATTATGTGGAAACCATTGCAATAATATGGCTAAAAATCAATCTGCTGAAGCCTTCTGAAAGTGCTGGTAAAAACACCTCTGTGTGGGGTTTCTCGGTCAGGAAACCGTCTGCGATATTCCCGAACTGCCTGACGTGCATTGCCATCGCAGAATCCGTAGACGTAGACTATGTCCGCGTATTCAGCGTTGGTAAATCTAGCCATATTTGTTGACTTCACTGAACAGTACTAGCAACACCACTAATGTGAGAATGCGAGGCTGGATTCCCCCCAAAAAGGATTAAAATGATAGTAAACATTTTAATCATTTCTTTTTAAGTTTAAACACTCAACCTAGACGTTTTATTGATAAGGAAAGCGTGAGAATATTCATGTTTTCTAAATTTACTCCTCGTAAATTAAAAAATTAAGCTTACTCGAAAAGCCAATAGTTTTTTGTAATTTAAATACATTATTTAAAAAAATACCCTTTTTGCAGAACTATTTTCAGTTTTTTGTGATTTTCTCAAAAACGAAGCGAAAACGAGGCTTATGCCAGAGGACTTTTTTTCTTAGTTTTTCGATCCTCTATCGATCCCTGAAGTTTGGCCGTTTGGTTTGGGGACACCCTGTATATATATATATATATATATATATATATATATATATATATATATATATATATATAGTTTTGAACAGACCTCCTTTTCGTCATCTCCTGTGTAGGATTGATGGACATGATTGAAGACATTTTTCGAAAATGGCGTCATGAGTAAAACCTCACTAGCTGATTAGCGATACTTATAAACTAATTGGCCTTTTCACTTATTTCACTTTATGAAAAAATGGTATTCAGAATGTATTAATGCCTACTATAAATGAAGGCCTTTGTCTGTTATTTTAGATTGAACCATGAAATGAGTGTATATATAGGAACGAATGAATATAATTTTAGGTATAAAAACGGTTAAATCCCTACTCTCTTCCAGGAAAGTCTCTTTCTGATTCTCCAGCATCTACAGGGTATAGGGAAAAAATTGCGTCAAATTTATGATTGCCTATCAGTATCAGACAACCTACATTCTAAGAATAAAAAGCATGGATTTGTTTGTTGAAGTTTGTTAAATGACTGTAATATTTTCACCACAAAAATGACTTTTTTTCAAAATGGCCTGTTTGTTGTGGCTTTTTCTTAAAATCATTGTTTTCCGTTTATTTCCCTAAATCTATTATTTCTTTCACAATCCAATACTTTTCTTGCAAGTAGGAAAAAAAATGTTTCCTAGTTTTTCGTCGGTTATATGTTTCTCTTTGCACACATTTAACCGTTAATGTATTTACTGCTGGTTTAGAATTAGATAAAACTGCTGAAGCTTCAACAGCTAATTATAATTTAGCTTTTTAAGTCCTCATTTTAAACGGCATAAAAAAAAAAATCATATGAAAATAAAATATACTTTCTCTGATGACCCTTCATTTACGGTTTCAATAATGCCTAGAAGATTCTTAAATAACAATCTAATACCACAATCTTATATTTAACTAATTAGAATGTATATTTGAACTTATTGAAGGTGTTCTAAAATATATCTAATGACCATAGAATCCATCAGAATAATAATTATCTCCCAATCAGATAAAATATTATTACAGGGCTTACTTATTTATTACTTATATATGTATATATACGAATATATGTATATTAACACTTCACAGGCAAGGCTGGGTCGCCGGTGACCCAGAGGTTGGTAAAAATAATATTCTGAGTAAAGTAAGGGAAGGAGGGGAGGGGGAGTGCACGGTACCCCTCCCCTCCTTCCGAGAGTTGATGAAAAAGAAATTGAGAATCAGCCTGGACCCAGCACTTCAAGACGTCGGTGTCCTTTTTGTGAAAAATCAAGAGATCGTAAGGGTACATCAAACTGCGCTCATTGTAATCGCAGCCTATGTGCTGAGCATAGGCTAAGTACTTGTTCTCGATGCATTACCAGAGTCTCACCTGGAGAAGATGAAGAAATAGAAGATTGTTAGATTGTTCTGAGTTTGAAGTATTTGTGAACTTTCATTACTAAGAGTTTATTCCCTTTTTTTGATTTTTTATCCCTCATATTTTCTTATTCTTTTTTCCGTAGAGTATTTTTTTATATATATTTTTTCTGTAAGAGTTTAAACTATTTATTTTGATCTGGTCTTTTGACTGTTCAGAGTAGGAAAAATTATTGCTGGACTGCCGGATGAAATGGAAGACTGATAACTTACTGAAAATTATTTAATCACTAAGATTTTATTAAATTTTCTCGTCTTTTATAGCTGGAAATTTCTTATTTCTCCCTTCTAGGAGTTTACTCGTTTAATTTATATCTTTTATCCTATACGGATACCAAAGGTCTGAAACTCTAATTTAAGTATAGTTCCTACTAATGTAAGTTTTTGTATTTTTATCATATTATGTATATTGCTAAATAAAATAAATTTTTCAAACTATACTTTCTTTTTTTATATAAAAAAAACAACAACTGGAATATTTTTGTTAAAATGAAAAAAATGTGCTATAAATATGACTGGGTCACCCGTGACCCAGCTTGCCTGCAATGTAATTTTCATATTCCTTGTCTGTGAAGGGTTAAAGTGGAGTGATTCTATCCAAAATATATTCTGAAGTTATTGGCGTTTCACGAACGAAACTTATCTAGCCTAGTCGAAGTAATCGTTATAGATTTCGTAGGCACCATTATAAACCTTTCATATTCCGAAATATTTTATAAGTTCCTTATACCACATTACCCGTTTACTTTTTATAGAACATTTCCATTTTTCAAGTACACATTATTTATTTCATCACAGTTTCTCTTAGATTGGTAATGTGTGCTAAAGCGTTGGTCTTAATCCCATTTTGTAAACCAAGAGTCGTGAGTTCCTATAGCATCTGGGCAATAGGAATTTATTTTGTGACGAACTCATAATAAAATAAATGATATCCCACCCCGGATATAAATAGAATGTTATCTGTACATAACCAGTTCCAATCAGTCTTAATTAACAAAGTTGGGGTTAAGAAATTAAATAATATTAAAAATAAAACGATTTAACAAATTATTATTATTATTTATTAACGTCCACTTTTTACAACTTAGGCTAATCGGGACGGATTATCTACAGGTTACCACCCTTTTCTATCCAGGGTGGGATTTTAGGACGTTATTTAATGAATTTCGTCACTAAATAATTTCCTTTGCCCAGGCGGGAATCGAACTCGCCACTCTAGGTTTACCATGCGAGATAAAGGTCAACGCTTTAACTCGCATGGCTAACCTGAGCCCCCGATTTAACAATAACAAAATAATTGCCCGAAAATAAATCCTTGGTATACAGAACAGATAACTGGTTTATGTATCTTCAACGCTAAAAATTTTTAAAGAATGGAACACATGGAAAAGCCATATTTCTAATGATAAAATTCCCTT
Organism: Riptortus pedestris; assembly: GCA_019009955.1. Classification (NCBI taxonomy): domain Eukaryota; kingdom Metazoa; phylum Arthropoda; class Insecta; order Hemiptera; family Alydidae; genus Riptortus; species Riptortus pedestris. The sequence continues at coordinate 49,999,391 of CM032231.1, read as the reverse complement.
ATCATGTCTATTGGAGAGGAACTAACTTCTTGTGACGGCAAAAAATAATCCGCTAAATATTGGAATTTAGAATATAATGCTTCAATGATTTCACGTAGAAGCTTTAGTAATGTTCCTTCATTCATTACAGGACACTAAAAGCACAAAGAAGAACAAATCAAAGAAATTCTGAAGATCAGAAAATATAGGCCTCTTTTCTCTTTATTCCAATATTCCTAATAAATATTTTCAACCCGTACAGTGGAAATTCAATAAATGTTCATTTCACGGTTTCTCGTCAATAACCTTAATAATTCAGAGACTATTTTCAAATATTTGTTTTGATATGAGTGCCTAAAACTAGACTCATACTAAAAAAAAAAGCAGAAATTCAAAATATCTTCGGTACTATGCGTCGGGTCAAAAAAATGTACAAAAGCAATATACATTGTAAACATTATTACCTATAAAGGTTGTTATGTGTACTTGTTGTTTAACCTGCATATTTGCATTTTTTAATTTTTAGCAGTCAGTAAATGCCTTATTTTAGTCATCGCACATTAACACTAAGCCAATATACAGACGTTAAATTCCAAGATTAAATGCCAAATTTGTTTTCGACGGTCTTTTATAATATAGTACATAGTATGATTGATGGCGTCTTAATCAATTAAGATTTTACATTCTGTACTAGATAATGCTCATTAGATCGATATTGCACTCGATATTTAATCGTTTCATTCAACAGAAAAAATCATAGTTAATGGCTGAAATCGGACGAGCAATGGAAGAGTATTTGATAATTTAATATATATCTGTTATTATGAGTCAGATTAACACTTATTGCTGAACCGATCTTGATAAACTAATGATGCTCTATAATTGTGATCTTATTCATTATCTTGTCCGTAAGCTAGATTAACCACGTTGTTCGTACTTTCTTGTTTTCGGCAATCGGTATAAGCCTGATAGTACTAAACATCGGATTTTGACTTAGAAATAGGGAATATATGCTGATGGCATTAATAGTTTGTCATTCCAGGACTTGGGAAATCTGCTTAGTTTACGCAGCCCTTGCAAGACAGACTTTTTCTTTTATTACCTTAGGGAAGTATTGTCATACACGATATTACACATGGGAAAGCTGTTTAGTTTAGGAAATCATTTTGAGAGTTACGAGTTGGCATAATCAGGATAAATGGTTGTCCAAGAACTGTGAATTCTATTCACATTCGGGGATGATAGATACTTAATAAAACATTTTTATTTTGTGAATGGAACATTTCCAACTAAAACCACTGGTCTAATGTTACTAATGAAGTTTAACGAAAATGAAAAAAAAAGGTATAGTTGAGGTTCCTCATGGACCTTTTCACTTATTCCAAATAGTTCCAACTAGTAATTCGGAACTTATAGAGGACATTATTTAAAGATAATATTAGAAATGTCCATGTCTTTTCATTATTTTGTTTGAAATTTTTATTGAAACAAGCATTAGACAATAATCAGAGCTTTGTCTCCTTATCGTCTCCATCCGTTAGCTATGAATCATTAAGGATCTTTGCCAATGAAGGAAAAGTTTACAGAAAACTAATGCTGAGAGGCAGAAGCTGGCTTTTGAATATTATCTCAAAATATTCACTCAATTGTCTTTAAATATGAGATTTAATGAAAAGAAAAGGTTTAATATCCTTTGCCTATGAGGAGCAATGAATTAAAAAATTAAAAATAAAAGAACCCTTAATAATAAAGAATAAGAGAAGAAGAGAGAATCGCCTCTTTTTAGGGTTTTATTTTCGAAATGTTCATTTAGATTATTTTTATATCTGGTCAGGTCAAAATGTGGTAAGGCAGTCTATGGGGTCATTCGTGGAAAAGCAGGAAAGTCTGTTGTTCAAGATGTGGCAAGACTAAACGAGTCTAATAGTTCATTCTTGGAAGTCTGGGAGGAAAGTCTCTATGTCAAGATGTGATTTGTCCAAAGATAGCTCGAGCAAGTCAAATACTCCATTCTATGAAAAGCAGGAAACTATAGGTCAAGGAATCTATTTCAGATAATCTCTCCTCACGCTTTATCAGAGCCATCTTTCTATTGTTCTCTCCCCAAGATTCTTAATAATATTTGTTTTTTGCGAAAATTGTCCTCCTCTGGATTTAAAACAAAAAGTTTGATAACTTTGTAAGAAATACTACGAAAATGCTTTAAATTCCTTTATATTTTTTCCTTAAATTAATATTTATTTAAAAATATAAAAGAGTTTTTGATTTTTTTAATTTATTATTAGCGAATTTTCTTTTAAGAAATACTTTCAGTAGCATTGTAAGTCACAAATAGAACCTTGGGCCGGGACATAGAAATCGTTTCATTGTGGTGCTCCTGGGGGAATTTGAGCGTGTGGGTGTGTATGTATATATATATATATATATATATAAGTTTATATAAATTACCAAAAGGGGATCTAAATACACAGAAATCTGTCACGCAAAGGCTGCGTATACTAAGCAGATTTCCCAAGTGCTGTTATAACTCACTTGAGATATCATCTTCACCACATATTCTCTGTTTCAACGTAAAATAATGGAAATATTTTGAATTTTTGAATTCCCCTTTCTAATCCATTAAATATTATGGTCTTTCGCGTTGGATGAAATAGTTAAATATCGAGTGTGGTTTAGAACAAATAAAAATGTTCAAGAACGTAAAATCTTTGTACTTGAAAGAAATATCTGTTAAAAACAATATTAGCCAATAAGCTTCAAATAAAATGGTGCATTATATAACAGAGTATAGTTTATATGACATGAGTAAAAATTCAAATATATCGTTTAATATTGAAGATAAGGAATAAATTTAATTTCAGATTAATAATAATTTAATCTGAGATAAATATACTATAAATATTGTTATATAGATTTATACTCTATCTTCAATATTAACCGACAAATTTGATTTCTTTTTCGTTTTAGGCTTCATTAATCCCCCACATGCAACCATATATTTTGTTTATTTGGAGTACTAGAGTGTCATATGGCGGCCCAATAATATTTTTTTTTACTGAAAGGCGAGATACAACAGGTCAATGTCACTAATGCACACCTACATAGAAACAAACAGTAGTCTGTTAAAAACATCAAAGTCTATTTAAAAGTATATATGAGATTGAATATGAGATATGTATATACACTCAAAGACCATCTTTTATAGATAAATTCTGGTTTGGCTTGTATGTATTTTATGGTAAATATAAATAATAGTGAGCTAGAATTGACTGTAGTGAGAAGATAAGGGAGGCTATGAAATGGCAGTTGAGGGTTTAAGAGAAAACCGAGGGATCACTATCACTGTAATAGTGTGTTCTCACGCAACCTCACCGACGGATCTCGTAATACTCACTAACACACTCTGCTCAATATCTCAAATACACACAATAAATCACCAGGTATCTATCACCAAATTACAACAGGCCCCTATTATAACATTATATGTATTTAGGGGCATTAACTGAAGGTTAATGAAAGCTGAAATGAAGCATAGTAATGGCGAAAATTGATACTTGTCATATATCATGGGAATTATCTGTCTTCCTCTTCTCGGAACTTATTTCAGCAGATTTCTCTTAACGGAAATCAGCTATTGAGGTTATACTCATGACGCTTCAATTGTTTTGGTCTAAAAGTTCGTCAAATGTACATAGATCCTATCCAGTATATCTATATATAATTGTAACCTCTGTTTGTACATTGATTTTGTTCTCGAAATTTCACGATAACTTTTCGTTTCACATGTCATAGACACCATAACTGCATTTTGTTTCTTTGGTGTCTGTTTGTTTGTTTATTTGTTACCTTTTCACGCATAAACGGCTGAACCGAATTTTATAAAACTTATGAATTTCATTTCATGAAAGTATGTATATTACAACTAACCCAACTAAGACTTTAGGCTATGTTAATATTCTCTGAGATGAACAGGAGTGGGGGTTATAAGGGATGCCTGAAATTAAAAATAGCGTATTAATACCTTTTATACTCAAGCCTATATGTTTAAAAGTGGTAATTAACAATAACAGAGTACATACAAAATTTAAATTTTAAAAAATGAAGAAAATGAGTGGTGTGCAAATACGTTTTCCCCCCATTGTATATAACAATATCCTATATGGGGGCCAATACGACTTTTCTGAATCATCCAACCAAATGCTCATTATAACAGCCTCCATTCCCATTTTCGATGTGTTTCAATATAATTTTATTGGCAAGCTCGAATAAAAGGTTATTAGAATCTGATCGAAGGTAATTAATTGCTTTACATGCCTAAATGATTTAATACAGTTCCGGCACGATGGATCTAATTCTGGCTGAATCATTAATTCAAAAGTCCAACAAATGAATGGGTTTTTCCAATATAACCAGATGTCGGAATTTCCGCAATGGCGTAGATATTTACCGTGATGAAAATAATAGATCTAAATAATTTTCCTCTTTTTAAATAGAAATAAAAAAGCACTGACACTTTTCCCATTCTGAATACTTATTTTTTTGCTCAAAATTGGTTTTTCCTATTTTTCCCGAAGCCTCTTTGTCATCAAGGAACACAACTACACAGGTTTATACTTCAAACATAAAGAATAAGGTTGACAGGTTTGTTCACAAGGTGTTTTGAACCCTAAGTGGGATGGTGACTTAGGACTCTGGAGAAGGAAGACAAGAGCAGATATTATATCTAAAACAAGGCAGTTTCAAACGATACTACACAATGGGCATAACATGTGGCAAGAAGTAACCCAACTGGCTACATATAGTAGATAATGAATGAGAAAGTAAAGTAGCCAGTTAATTAAATAACCAACACAGACAGTCGCAGACATTAAAATATTTATAATTACCTCAGAAAATTTCAGATATTCCTAAATTCATTATCCCCCACGTATCTTTGGCCCTTAGAAAGGAGTTCACTTTGCATAGATATTCCAACTCACGCACAGGATGCGTAAACTAAGCAGATTTCCCACGTCCTGGTGCGGCACACTACTGATTTCATCACGGCATATATTCTTTATTTCTAAATAAAAATCCAATGAATAGAAGAGAGGGAGAGTTAAAAGATTGAAAACAAAAAGGTCGGAATAACTCACTTAATATTTGTGTTACCATATATATATATATATAGAATAATTACTGTAGAGCATCAATGCTTAAAGAAGATTTGTTCTATAACATTTTTCGATCCGACTAATAACAACAGTTATTTTCAATTTTTTATTCCCCCTCCAATGCCTCTAATCCTGGTACGATTTCAATGAACGATTATTGAATGAAATGATTACGTATCGTATAGATCAAATAATTTCTAATTTTCAAGTGGAGAAGATGGAATTTAATCATACGAGGTAATTTTCATGTTTCTTACATAGTAAAGTTAGGATGAAAGTCACATTTGATATTTAAGAATAATATATCATATATCGGTCTATTATTAACATGAGATGCTTTAGGAGGGGTGGTTTACTGAATGCTAAATACAAAAAATGCAAATGTCTACGTTAATATTTATGGTAGAGATACAATGTATAGAACAACAATTATAGAAACTTATATTTGTAACCAGGTTGCATATATACAATGTTCCGTTCCGACTCATAAGAATGGAAATATTTTGAAACTTCTAGCTTAAGTTTTAAATCACAATAAGTGCTCATTATTTTGTAGCTGGGTTTAGAAACAAATATTAAATTTGTCACAGAATAGTTTTCAAAAGATCCTTTAATATTATCAAACCGCCAATATAATTGTATTTAAAATTTTTAGAAATTAATTAAGAATAACAAACAGGTCCTTTTTCATACCTTTGATAATGTCTAGGAGCCACAAACGAAAATCATAATCATAAAATTCATAGTATAAAACAACTAGAGCATTTATTCTAGACATCATTTAACACTCCGGTACTCGCGCGTCATCTGAGAGATGCCTAGACAACACGTTAAAGTGTTGCTCGAACGTGTTTGAACCGGCGCATCCCCCAGTCCCACTACCCTCCTACTATGGTAAGACTGTCCCACCAGTATTGTTTTGACTTCCCTTCTGTCAACAAGTAGTGAGTTATTTACTAGATCATCTCTCAGATCCCACGCGAGTACTTTTGTAAGTATCAGTTACTATGTACAAATTTATTTTTTTATGTATTTTTTGTCTTGTTCTACTTGTATGAAGTACTTGCTGTGTAGTTTTTAGTTCAAATTATCATATCATAATCCCGTTTTTGACTATCATACGTGAGATGAGGCGCGACTATTTTTGTTACACTTACTAACATTTCTCCTACATTCATTGTTTTTGTACGTTCAATGTGACTCGCAATACAAAACGTTGGCCGATGGTGGTGCTATTTTCATTATTGAATATTACCAGGATTAATTCCCAGGTGATATATTTAGGGAATGGCAACGATGTGCCTGTCAGACGGGAATTTCTTGAACAATTGGGGAGAGGATTATTAGAGGAACAGCTGCAGAAAAGAAGACAAATATCGTCGCTTCCACCACTCATGTTGGGCAGATTGAAGGAAATAGCACCATCTCAGACTTTGGATAGCAAAGTGTCATAAGTAGACCCTCAGTGGCAGATACTTCTTCAAGAAAAAGGTGTGCCCCTTGTCATAAACAGCAGAAGAAGAGATACACACAGTACAAGTGCCAAAAATGTGGACAGTATTTATGTCTGGGTGATCATTGTTCATTTGTTTGTGCTGAAGGTTGTGTTACAGAAGAACCAAAGGATGATTAAATGGGGGGGGGATTATTATAAACTATAATATGTTTTTGTATTTGAGCTTTACATGTTTGTTGTTTTCATTGTACACAATTTATTTTCTTTAGTTTTATATGCTAATATTAAAGAGTTTGACTTTTCCTTAAAATAATTATTTTGATAAAAAATGTTGTAAATAATATAAATATCCATAATAGCATAGCAGTTTCATTATTATTACCCATTTTAAAAACAATTAATGGCTCTTATTTAATAAAATGTAGGTAATAGAATGTTTTTTTTATTAAAAAGACAGAGGCATCTGACAGATGACACGCGAGTACTTTTGTTACAAAAGGGGGCGCGAGTACCGGAGTGTTAAAACTTTAGTCTCAGAAATATTATAGGAAATAATTATCATCAAGGTTCTATGCACATCAGGAGGAATTATTCTAACATAATATCGCTCTGGGCACAAACAGAGTACAAATGTCTCATTTCACGAAAAGGAAATACGATAAAATAGTTTATTAAGAATAATTCCAATGAAAATGAAACTGTTTCTATTAACCATGGAAATTGTATAAAATGTGAGTACAGGCCTAACCACTGGGAGGCGGGGGAGACCACCATTTAGGAGAGCTTAACGGTCTAATGGTAGGCCATTTCTCTAAACTTTCAGTGGAGTTCGCTGGATATATATACACACTCACCCCTACAAAACTGCTAAGCATTACTCTATCTATGGAGACATATAAACACTCACCCCTACAGTCCCGCTAAGCATTACTCTATCTATGGGGACATGTAAACACTTACCCCTACAGAACTGCTAAGCATTACTCTATCTATGGAGACATATAAACACTCACCCCTACAGTCCCGCTAAGCATTACTCTATCTATGAGGACATATACACTCACCCCTACAGAACCGCTAAGCATTACTCTATCTATGTGGACATATACACACTCACCCCTACAGAACTGCTAAGCATTACTCTATCTATGGAGACATATAAACACTCACCCCTACAGTCCCGCTAAGCATTACTCCATCTATGGGGACATATACACACTCACCCCTACAGTCCCGCTAAGCATTACTCTATCTATGGAGACATATAAACGCTTACCCCCACAGTCCCGCTAAGCATTACTCTATCTATGGGGACATATACACTCACCCCTACAGTCCCGCTAAGCATTACTCTATCTATGGGGACATATACACACTCACCCCTACAGTCCCGCTAAGCATTACTCTATCTATGGGGACATATAATACTCACCCCTACAGTCCCGCTAAGCATTACTCTATCTATGGAGACATATAAACACTTACCCCCACAGTCCCGCTAAGCATTACTCTATCTATGGGGACATGTAAACACTTACCCCTACAGAACTGCTAAGCATTACTCTATCTATGGAGACATATAAACACTCACCCCTACAGTCCCGCTAAGCATTACTCCATCTAAGGGGATATATACACACTCACCCCTACAGTCCCGGTAAGCATTACTCTATCTATGGGGACATATACACACACCCCTACAGACCTGCTAAGCATTACTCTATCTATGGAGACATATAGACACTCACCCCTACAGTCCCGCTAAGCATTACTCTATCTATGGGGACATATACACACTCACCCCTACAGTCCCGCTAAGCATTACTCTATCTATGGGGACATATACACACTCACCCCTACAGACCTGCTAAGCATTACTCTATCTATGGGGACATATACACACACCCCTACAGACCTGCTAAGCATTACTCTATCTATGGAGACATATAAACACTCACCCCTACAGTCCCGCTAAGCATTACTCCATCTATGGGGACATGTAAACACTTACCCCCACAGTCCCGCTAAGCATTACTCTTTCTATGGGGACATATAAACACTCACCCCTACAGTCCCGCTAAGCATTATCTACTACGGGGACATATACACACTCACCCCTATAGTCCTGCAAGCGTTACTCACTCTATTATCAATTTGAGTATATTTACAAAGAAAGTATTGAAGAGGATCCCGTATTTTGCCATTTCTCAATAAACTCAATGGAACTGAATGAAGAAAAACCAAAAGAAAAGAAATAGAAACGCAAGATAGACACCCAACTAATTTTCTAACTCAAACTTTAGTAATAGAATTACATAACTTCCATTTCCCTTTAAGTGATTTCTATCCCCAATAAAACAAATAATTATAGGGGCTCAGGTTAGCCATGAGTTAATGCGTTGACGTTAATCTCACATGGTAAACCTAGAGTGGCGAGTTCGATCCCGCCTGGGCAGAGGAATTTATTTAGTGACGGAATTCATTAAATAAAATCCTTAGCCCCACGCTTGGGTAGAAAAGGGTGGTAACCTGCAGATAACCCGTCCCAATAAGCCGTAGTTGAAAAAAAAGTGGATGTTAATAAATAATTTTTTTTTCTGAAAGGATATAAATGAAATTTGAAATTAACTGTATAGTAGTTTTCACTTTATTTAATTCGTTAGTTCAGATGATTGGTAACAGTATTCCTAATAATTAGTAATTGTGTTTTTGTTTTTTTTTAAATGTAATTTGTTGATTGGAATAGTAAGTAGAATTTCACTTTAATCAATAAATTTTATTTTTGATTGTACCACAGTTTCTCTGTTAGACACTAACAAATTTCAATTACGGAGATGCAGATTGGCCATTTGATTTTATAAAAATAGCAAAGATTGATACTGTAATAAAATTGGAAAATAACAGTAATCTAGAGTTCAGTTTATTTGTAAGTCAGATTTACGGTTACCAACGACTTTTTTTAGTTGAAATACTTATTATATTTTGCTTTTGATTTTTGAATGATTTTTTCAGCCACCATCGAAAGAAATTAAGTTTTGAAATAATCCCAGAACTGATTATCATAGTAAAATATCTTATAATGCAATTTTAATTTTTGCATAGATGTTTCGTTGTAGTATTGAAATTCACAAAGTTTTTGAAAACTATGTATCTTTACAAAAATTAAATATAAATATTATATAACATAGGAATACAAGTCATCAATAAATTCCACAACTCACGATTAGAAAAATAATATAGCTAGTGGGTATTTTAGTAATGAATATAAAACTATTAAATAAAATATAATTTGGACAAACTATTTAAAATTATAATAATTTAATTCAAAAAGACCGGAAAAGGTTTCGTTCTAAATTAGTTCCAAATAGTAGAAAATGAAACGTAATTAAAAGCATTTTTTTTTATAACCGTGATGAATCATATAACAATGTTTAATGAATTATGTAAATGAATATTGTTTGACATAGTTAACTAAAGGGAGACAAAACAATCCCACTTTAAATTATTAAAGAGAGGAAACACTTTATTAAAATGTAACTGCTCAATTAAATTGAGCAGGTCCATCACACAGCACACCGATCAATCCCATATATGCATATAAATAAAATGGCAAATTATTATTATATTACTCCATAAAAAAAGAAAGATAAGTTGTTATTTCATATGGTAACAATTTCATTTTTACTTCTTCTTCTGGCATTTTACAGTTCCTATTATATATATTTTTAGCATATTACTGTTTAATTTTTTACTTTATAACCATGAAATGAAGTAAACAATATTACATTAATAATATAATTCATAATAACTAATCTTTGTTTCTAAACTGGTGTCAATCTTATGATTAAAAGATCAATGAGGCCGAAATGCAGAAAATGAATTATTATAATTATCGGGCAGCTACTAAGAATTCTTTAGAGTATGGGTTTTATTATGAAATGAACTATGAAACCGGATTCAAAATGGCTACCAAATGTAGCCCACTCTCACCAAACAGAGTTAAATGCAATATTCACAGTGCTTTAACAAATCAAAATATTTTGAAACATTTTTGAGAATATTTCAAATTTTCATTTCGTTTTAAGCTAGAACAAGATCAGGTTTATTTAAAAGGTAGCATTTTTATTTTGATTAAATACGTTTAGAAATATAGCTAGCTACCCCATAATGAGTAAAATAAATTCATGGATTGCCTTCAAATTGCTTCAAGTTTTTTCTCAATACATGAATGTAAAACGTAATTAATAAAGTTTTAAAATGCATATTGAGCTCTTATAAATCAATAACAAGACAAAAAAATTCTGAAATTTTAAAAAACTGATGAATATTAATCCATTGAAAGTGTTTATCATTTACCGTAACCAATATCCCTGAAAGATCATTTTTTTTTTTTCAATTTGCCGGATATATTCCTTGATATTTAGATGGTTTTACCTGTAACTGTGAACTACCATTCACCCTAATCGCCGTAGTGTACTTATACTAGCAACCTTTGGTTCGTGGAGCCTTTGTGAGTAAAATAAAATAATCCAGAAGGTAGATCGGCTTAGTAGTGGGACTCAACAGTTTATTAGAAATTCTTAAGGACAAATCGCTAAACCGCGTAAAGGACCTACGTAGAGGCAGAATTAAAAAATAAATTAGCTCAAAGCAAAAGAGGAAAAAATCCTAAATCATTTAAATCAATTCTCTAAAACTATTCTAAAAAATGGATTAGATTTCGTCAGATGTATTGTTTTCCTTCCTTTTCATTACAAAAATTGGCCAGATCTTTAATCATTAATAAATTGATAATCAACTAATGAAAAATTCATTAGTTTAATTTATTTAGCATTAATTTTTGATCTAGACAATCTGTAACTTTACACTGCATTATAAATGATTCATTATGAATCAATCGTTTTAGGAATTTTTTATACAGATACTTACTTCATTGTTAATTTATATATAGAAATATCGATTTCTTTTTCCAATAGATTTCACTATATTCAATTAAATAATAAGAAGTTCATCATTACATTTAAATCAAGTCCTTCAAAAAAACAACGTTTAATTACAAATTACTACAAATTGTATCAAAAATCAATTTAAGATACATGTAAAAATGTTTTTCGCACCTTACGGGTATCTCGTATGTCTAGTCCGGTACTACCGGCTGAGCTATAGGCGTGATTACGGAATCGTACGAAAAATACTTATTCTATGGAAAAACTCTCCAAATAGGAAGTCTCCCGTCGAACCATTGAAGAGGGACAACCATTTGTCGAATATCAGAGTAAAGAAGAATAATGCTTCTCTGGAGTAAACACTATGTTTTATTAGTTTTTACGATGGAAGGCACTGCCAGTAGTAAACAACTAATAATTCCATTTGAGAGAAAAGGCTTTTTTCTCAGGCGGGAGCATAAAAGGCATCCGTAACTTATAGTAAAAAAAAAGTCCGTCACGCAGGAGCTGCGTAAACTAAGCAGATTTCCCACGTGAAGTTATACAATAGAAAAATCTCCATACGAGAGCCGAACTGTTACGGCAAAGGGCCGAACTAGCTTTTGGGGGGAAACTGTCATTCGTTATCGGCACAAATTTAATAAAAATGCAAATATCTCGGTTAATATTCAAGTTACAGAATAAATGTATAGAACAAGATTTATAGTAAATTTAATTTAGAATAAGATTGTTTTATACAAATTTTTGATCCTACGTATGATAACGGAGATATTACGAATTTTCGAAAATCCCCCACTCTAAACCCCCCCTCCCAATGGTCCGATTTCAGCCATTAACGAACTTGATCTGTATTTTTGCATAAAACGTTTAAATATCGAGTTTGGCAACGATCAAACAAAAATTGCGACCGCTAGAGCGTTAACAGACAAATATATATATATATATATATATATATATATATCTATATATATATAAAATTGTAACCTCTGTCTGTACATTGATTTTTTTCGCGAAATTTCACGATAACTTTTCGTTTCACATGTCATAGATACCATAACTGCATTTTGTTTCTTTCGTGTATGTTTGTTTGTTTGTTTGTTTGTTTGTTTGTTTGTTTGTTTGTTTGTTTGTTTGTTTGTTTGTTTGTTACCTTTTCACGCATAAACGGCTGAACCGAATTTTATGAAACTTGGTATGTATATTACTACTAACCCAACTTAGACTTTAGGCTATATTAATATTCTCAAAGACAAACAGGAGTGGGGGTTATAAGGGAGGACTGAAATAAAAAATAGCGATATTTCGTTTCCTATTGCTTTTTCAGCAAATATGCACATAACAAAAGTTGTTTATTTTGTAATTAAAAGTAACTTTTGTTATATGCACTTTTGCCGTATACGGAAGTATAAATGCGTTATACGCTAAAAACTATAGCGGGAGTCCACAATTTTATTTGGCACAAAAGACTCAACAGAACTAAACCAAACTCGGTATGTGAAATAGTATTAACGCTTTCCTTATAATAAGCCATACAAACATTTCTAGGGACGGGTAGGAGTGGGGGTTATAAGGAAGGCCTGAAATTAAAAATAGCGATATTTCATTTCCTATTGCTTTTTCAGCAAATATGCACATAACAATAGTTGTTTATTTTGTTATTTATAGTAACTTTTGTTATATACACTTTTGTCGTATACCGAAGTTTAAATGCGTTATACGCTAAAAATTATAGCGGGAGTCAACAATATTATTTGCCAAAAAAGACTCAACCGAACTAAATAAAACTCGGTATGTGTATTAGCAGTGAGACCTTCATTATAATAAGCCATACCAACATTTCTATGGACGGGCAGGAGTGGGGGTTATAAGGGAAGCCTGAAATTAAAAATAGGGATATTTTGTTTCCTATTGGTTTTTCGGCAAATATTAACATTACAAAAATTGTTTATTTTGTTATTTGGAGTAACTTTTGTTATATACACTTTTGTCGTATACCTAAGTATAAATGAGTTATACGTTAAAACTTTAGCGGGCACTAACGGCTGAACCGAACTTAACAAAACTCGGTATGTCATTTAGCATTAATTCCTCCATGATTATAAGTTATATTAAAATTTTTAGGTTCGAACGGGAGGGGGTTATAAGGGAGGCCTGAAATAAAAATTCACCATATTTACATGTATAAGAGACGGGAAATATAAAAATATCGAAGACTGTGAAGAATTATCGAACAAATAATTCTATTATTAGCAAATCACCGGCAACGACGGGTATCAATCCTAAACACTGGGACGGGTAAATGTCAAAATATTGTGCAATGTAAAGCCTTGCCAAAAAAATACCATCACCATTCAGCCTCAAATCAATTCCCGGGCGAAGCCGGGTATCTGAGCTAGTATATATATATATATATATACACATACACATAGATAGATAGATAGATGTATATAATTTTGAACGGACCTCATTTTCGTCATCTCCTGGGTAAGATCAATGAACATTTCAAGAAAATTTTCAAAAACCGCGTCATGAGTACGACCTCAATAGCTGATTTCCCTTAAGAGAAATCTGCTAATAAATAGGTAGGAGGCAGGAAATAATTTTTAATTTTTTTTAAATTTCTCTGTCCTAGTTTTAAATGTGTATTGGTTCATATATATAAATTTTTATGAAGACTTTTCCTACAAGGAAAAATTAAGCAAGGAATAGGAAATGCCTAAAAACTCGTTAACGTATATATATATATATTTTAAAAATATACATGGTTATATTTAAAGACAATTTTAAATATTTCCTTAGTGTTTTTTTTCTATTATTCTATTGTTTTTATTTTTGTTTTCTTTTAAATTAGTCCATAGAGACTTCTACTAATGGGCCATTTATTACTTTCCTAGGAGATTTAGGTTATTCATTTGGCTCCTGAGGGAATAAGATATTTAGTGAGTACTTAAGTGGTTACGTTTTCAGTTATTTATTTATTTTATTCCGAAAAGTTAAAAAGGAAATTCAGAACAACCCTCGAATCCGAATTAATTTCTTTATTTTTCAGTATAATGAAATTTTATTATCTCTAATTAGTATATTGTTTGTTTATCACGTCCGGACGTTTGCGTAAATGGTAATTGAAGGCCATAATTAAAATTTATTAAACTGGTAGCTCTTTGATTAATACAAAATAAAAATTTAAGTTAAATTATTTATTACATAGTTCTCGTTTCAGTTTGAAGTAGAAGAGAATTCATATCAGCAGAACGGGAATTTTGTTTGTCTACTGAGTCATTTTTCATTTGAATTTTACAAATTCATAAGGGAAATATTTAAAAATAAATACTTAATATTTCTAAGTCATTTATTGCCCCTTAGTGACTTAAGGTCCTTAAATAAATTAATTGACCGCCTTCAAATTGTTTTAATTCCTTTCCGCTAAACTCCGTGAATAGAAAATGTAATTAAAAAGTTCTGCAAGTTTTAAACCGCATTTTTTATTCTTTCCGAATCGATAGATTAATCTTTAAAGCTGATAAACAAAATTCTGTAAATAAAAAAACAGATGGATAAAATTCATGGAAAGTTTTTATCATTTACTTGAACCAAATATCCTTAAATCAACTATCATTGGAATTTTTATTTTGAATCTGTTCTAATATATTCTTGATATTTATGTATTTTTACCTGAAGTGTGAACTATCATTTACCTTACTCGCAGGAGCGTACTCATAGCTTACAAACTTTAATTCTTTGGGGCAATGAATGAAAGTAATGTAAAATAATATTGAATCTAGTGGTGCGACTATCAACAGCCTATTTAAAACTTTTTAGGACAAATGGCTAATTTTTTTTTTCTTCTGAGTAATTTTACATATTCATTTTAAAAACTTGTATGGGAGAGCCAGTGGATGATTCAACATACTAAGTCAATCTCATAATAAAATCGTATACCTCAGGAATCGAATCCGTGATGTAACTTATTGTTGCTTTTATTTATTTTTTTTTTCATGGACAAATTCTGAGACAATTTTTTTTTTTTTTTTGCTAGTTGGTTTTAGTTGTTATACCTTTACTAGACGACGGAGAAAATAGCTGGTAGATGAGAGAAGGGCATATCAGGCCACTGCCACTAGGATAAAAAATTTGTTTCACTCTGGCAGGTTGGTAGGTGTCACCTTGGCACACACGTGATCTGGTGGATAGAGAGCGGGCACGGAGTTCACTCACCGGCTTGCTCGGGACTACTGAAGGGATGGGCCGGAGGGGGACATGCGCACTCGGCAACTCCTTCATCTCGGCGGGTTTCCGACAGGACCACGGCACAACCCTCCAGTATAGGTCAGGGCCGCTAGGTCTGTCATTTACATCATCACCGACGAGCGAGTGGGACTACACTCCAAATGATGCTGGACTAGCCAGAAATGACCCAACTCGTGGAGACCAAATGCCCTGAATCAAATTCTCTCTATTGGGTGTCAAATGGTTAAGTAACCTAACACTAAAAAAGATCCGTCACGCAGGTGCTAATCCCCCAACTCCTACTCTAAGTGCTAATCACTAAAGTATGTGCAGCACAATTCTCTGATCAGAAACACAAGGTTTTGCCGGAATGAACATGCAAACACCACTTGTACTCCTAGTAGAAGTATACTCTGGACACAGAACGAAAAGTTCGTCACGCATAAGTGGCGTAAGCTAAGCAGATTTTCCACTAACAGGAACACGATATGATGAACTCATCTCATCATCTGTTCTCTATTTTGAGAAGCTTATGTAAACAAAAGTTGGACTTGAGATATTTAGTGACTGAGTACATAATAAAAAATAAAAAGTAATGACCAAAAAAACAATAAATTTCTCATTAAGTGTTGATTCCATAAGAATCAATCCTTCTCTCGTTTAAGTGGTCCTCTAACTCAGAGGAACAGGTTGGCAAGGCAAGAAACAGCGTCTACCAAATCCAGCCCATCACCTCACCCTAAACCAATACTTCGTTGCCTAAACGCGTCACTAATCTGCCAAAACGTACTTCTTGCAATTCTAGCTGATTGGGAAGAGTCTCCTTCTGGATTCTCTATTAAAATAATCAGAACCTAACTAAATAAATAGATATAAAAAATAAATGATTTATCCTTAAAAATATGCCATACGAACATTCGATCACACATACTCAGCATAACTAAAAGACATGATTAGAGTCCTTTCATAGGGATAAAATTAGCTCAGTAGTAGGAGTTCAGAATTACGATAAGGGATTAGGACTAGCGAGTGGGAGCATCCCAGGGGGTGTGAGGAAATGTCAACCTTTCGTCTCATGCATACATTAGAAAGCTCATGTTGCACTATCTCAGGCCGGCTCCATTTATGGACACCGTCGTAAATATATCAATTTCGGAAAATATTTCATCTAAAAGAAATAAAAAGAATCTATAACTCAGGGGCTGCGTTAACTAAGCAGATTCCCCCCGTGCGTCACGTATTTCCATTTACCTCAAAAGGTAATAGTTCGTTGAGCACAATATTTAGCATTTAGGCTTCTCATAATGTACATCATAATATAACAGCTTATTGTAAATATGAGTAGGAGTGGGGGTTACTGATGGTCAAAAAGTAAAAAATGCAGATATCTCGGATAATAATCAAGAGAGTGAAAACATATATGTAACAGCATTTATAGAACATCAACTTTTCAATAAGATTGGGTTAATACAGTTTTTCGATCCGACTCATAATAACGGAGATATTAAGAATTTTCGAAACTCCCCCTCCTACTGGTCGGTTCAGCCATTAATGAACTTGATCTTACACAAAACTTTTAAATATCGAGTTTGGCAACGATTAAACAAAAATTGTGAACGCTTGAGCGTTTACGGATATATATATATATATATATAGTTTCGTACGGAACTCATTTTCGTCATCTCCTGGGGATCATTGATGGCATTTGAAGAAATTTTTCTAAAATTGTGTCATGAGTAGGAGCTCAATAGCTGATTTCCCTTAACAGAAATCGGCTAGTAAATATAAGAAGAAAAAATATTTTTCAGCTCTGACTTCATTCACTCACATGCATCTCACTTGAATTTTTCAGTATGAATATCCCAAACATCAATTTTGTATAAAATATTATCACATGGTAAAACCTAGAGCGGCGAGTTCGATTCTCGCCTGGGGAATACGAATTCATTTACTGATGAACTCATTAAATAAAATCCTTAGTAACACCCAGGTTAGAAAATGGAGGTAACCTGTAAATAACCCTCCTCAATTAGTCATAGTAGTAAAAAGTGGACGTTAAAAAATAATTAATATACGTCTTGTAAAAAAATGTTATGTAACAATCTCACTATTCCAGTTTCCCTAACAATCATTATATCCTAAGTTTTGCATTACCTTTGCATTACGTTTTCTTCTTCTTCTTTTTTTTTTTTTTTTTTTTTTCAGCAACAATTTATCCCAAATCCTTCTCATGTAATTTTCACATTAGCTACTATGCCATTAATTATCTTTTATCTTTCTCTACGTATTTTGGTTTTCACTGTTTATATTCTTAATCGTGGGGTTAACGTTTATCAAATCATTAATTCATTCTATAGGCATGTATTTGATAATTCATTGTTCCCCATTCTTTCATGAGAGAATAATCAAAAAACATCTAGCTAAATGAGGCATTTTAAATGAACGATCCAGGTCAGTTTTCTTGCAAAATTTAGTCCTAACTTCACGACTTCGTTCCTGTACCACCCAGCTTCCCTAGAAACTAAATACTTAAATTTATTTGTCTTGCTCTTTGTAGTCGTGTTAACTGCAGACTGTGAAAACTCGTGAACACTCTTTCCTGTGAATATAGCGTATTTGTTCTTCTCAGTAGAGAACTCGCAACAAATCCCTTATTAAAACATATCGAGTCACAATTATCCCAATGGCGTCTTGTTCTGTAGCATGAATCTTTTCGTTTAACAAACATGTGGTCACAAACAGAGTCACAAAAGAAGATTTGTGCTTCTCCTAGCCGGTACACATGTGATTGATCTGAAAAAACCTGCTGTGGATTTGGCCGCACATACGGATGCCGCACATCGTTTTCCAGTGATCTTTGTCCGCTCTCTATTAATTCCAATGCACTTCTCAGCGCAATAACTTAAATAGTTATTCCCCTCAAGGGAAAACTGGTATTGAGATTGTACTCATAACGGGGCTTCTGAAAAATTTCGACAAATGTCCATCGATCCTACTTAGGAGATGAACAAAATGATGTCTGTTAAAAATTACATATATGTCTGTTACCGCTGTAGCGGTCGCAATTTGTATTTGATCTTTACCAAACTCGAGATTAAAAGTTTGACTCTCCATTGGGAGGTTAATAAAATTAATTGAAATATTTCTCATTCCATTTTGTAGTTATTCACTTAGTATTCACGGTGGTTTTAAGTGTTAGTAGTATGTAGATTTATCTATTGTAAATCTTTATGAAGGAAATCTTAGTTTACGTAGCCCCTGCGTGGCGGTCTTTTGAAAATCGTTTTCTCTTTGGTAACCCAGGTAGTCCGGAACATCCTAACGGCCCTTTCCAGGGCTACCACATTTCAAAATATTAGCACTACATTAAAGACCCTTGCCGATTGAAATTGAAATAATGCTTCTTCTAAAAAGCAGTGTCCTCCAGGATATAAAAGGGGAACCTGTGCCGCAAGGACTTGAATGTACCAAGGATTTACGACCTTCCTGAGAACATGAAGGATACTTGCCATTGAGAACAATGCTTTTTATTCTAGACCCAATATTTTTACATGTTCTTCATACTTTAATGGCAAGAGTCACCAAAAACAAATCACATTTTATTCGCGCAAACTTTATACATACTGGCCTACATGTTTCGTAGCTTAAATACCACATCTTCAGGGCCGTCCATTTTCAAAAAAATAATAACATTAATTAAAAAAAAAAAAAAAAAACCAATGATAATTCTTTGCTTGATGCTGAAATAATAACTGCCTACGTACATCATATATTTATTAAATTTAATTGAGGAAATTAGCAAGAACAATGTAATTAATCATCAGTACCTATTCATCTGTATTATCGCCATACTGTGTTATGGGGTAGTTAGGAAGGAAATCCATCGAAAACTGACCGATCAAACATTCTCTTAGATTGGCAATCTGATTTAGTGGACATCAACAAGGAAAGCCCGACGGAAGCTCTTTTAATATTTAAACAACATTTACTGGGGCACCAGATTTATCGTTGCAGGGAAAAAATAAACGGTAAATTACTCTTCCCCGATCAGAGTACTCCGGGCGCTATGTGGGAAGTTATATATAGATCTATTTGAACCTCTAGCAACTCAAGTGTAACCTTTAGCAAATCAAATTTAACCCTTTCCAAGTCTCAAGCAGCCCATCCCAAGCCAAACTCTAACCTTTTCAAATGGGTTGAAACCCTCTCCAAAGCAAATGTAACTATTACTTTCCATTTCAATTGTAACCGTTTCCATTTCAGTTGTTCACCATTGGAAAAAAAAATAAAATAAGTAAACTCACTTGAGGTAGTGAGTTTAAGGCATCAGAACTCACTAGGAAAACACGTTTCGTATTAACTGTTTTTTCCTTAAAATATTATGAATCCATTACATTTTTGAACAAAAACTAGTGTAAATCGATTTTCTTATTACTCGCAGGTATTGATTTTTCATCTCATAAATAAAATTGAATAAATGTTAACTGCACTTATCAGCAGTGTCTTTTAAGAATGGCTGTTTGTTATTAGAATAGCATGTTGTCAACAAAGAGGGGGTCATTCAAGTAAACAAAAAGTTGCACATTAGCAATAGTGGTATATTTTAATAAGGATCAATAAGAAGGCCAAGCCCACTACTGTTTTTAGCAGATTTCCCTTCAAAGAAATCAGCAATTGAGGTTGTACTCATGACGGAATTTTCGACATTTTTCTTCAAATGTCCATCGATCCTACTTAGTAGATGACGAAAATGAGGTCCGTTCAAAACTGTATATATATATATATATATATATATATATATATATATATATATATATATATTTTTGTGTGTTAGCGCTCTAGCGGTCGCAATTTTTGTTTGATCGTTACGAAACTCGAAATTTAGTCGTTTTATGTAAAAAGAAAGATCAAGTTCGTTAACGGCTGAAATCGGATCAGTGGGAGGGGGGGGGGTTTAGAGGGGAGGATTTTCGAAAATTCGAAATATCTCCGTTACTATACGTCGGATCGAAACATTGTATAAAATCAATCTTATTGCAAATTAAATTTACTATAAATATTGTTCTATACATATTTTCCGTATAATGAGTATTAACCGAGATATTTGTATTTTTTGTAATGAGTTCCGCTTTCAGTAAACCCCTACTCCTACTAGGGACATATTAATAATAAGCTGATATCTAATGAACCATCTCATTATTAGGTTAAATACAAAATATTCTTTTCAACAAAGTATTTATTTTACGAGGTACAAAAAAATACGTTTGTATAACCCCCCCCCCCCTTTTTTTCTTGGACTACAAAAATCTGAATGATTGAGATAGAAATTATTTTGATTCATTTCAAATTACTCCACTAACTATAATAAATAGTTTCCAATAAAATTAATATTTTATATTCAAATATATTTCTTTAATTGTTTGTTTTTCCGGTCTATCTATCGATACTGCGCTACAAGGTTGGCTAACCTGTTTGTTTACAATCCAGCCGTATTACGTTGTAGGGACTATTAAGTTATATTGTAAATTCACTGAAAGATTTCTCATTGCCGTTTGTAATTTTTCACTAATATTCACGGAAGAGTTACCTGTATGTATATTTATCTATTGTAAACCTTCGCTGGCTAACTTGCTTGTTCCTTAATCATGTGAAAATCTCATAACCGTCTGAATCGTATTTTGCCCCCCCCCCTTTCTATTTTCTTCCCGGATTCCTAAATTTGGTTAGGGGGGCTATTATTAATTACAGTACTAGATATAATAAATAGTTATATGAATAAAATTTATAACTTATATTCAAATATATTTCCGTAATTGCTTTTATTTCCGGTAAAAGCTGGCTAACCTGATTGTTTAGAACTCAGACTGTTTGCTATCAGGAAGGTTCTTACCATTTGACTTGCCCTTTATTTGTTTACTTAATATTCACAGCAATATTAAGTCTTACAAATAATGGATATTCTGTGGTACTATTTAGTGTTGGTGTAATAAGTGTTCAGAGCGCTGCTATCATTAACGGTAAGTCCATCTTTTGTGTTCTTGTTGATTTTTGAGATTGAATTGTTTTTAATTTAATCTCGGAGCCTAACGGACGAGAGTTACTTTCCCGCCAAAAGCTAGTTCGGCCGTTTCTTTGACTGGCTCGGCTCTCGTAAAATTTCTCTATTGTAAAACTTTACGTGGGAAATCTGCTTAGTTTACGCAGCCCCAGCGTGACGGACTTTTTAATATTATCCAGAGTGCACTTTCGGAGTCAACGCTCCATCTTCAGTGCCTGCTGATTAAAGCTGCGTGGCCTGGACCACGACCGCCAAGCGGCTCCACAGTCGGGGGGGGGGGGGGGGGGGCAGTCGTGGTCCAGACTACACGGCTTTAATAAGCAGGCACTGACGATAGAGCGCTGACTCCGAAAGTGCACTCTGCATAATATTAAAAAACAGTAAGGGACTTGGCCTTCTTATTGATCCTTATCAATTGGTTCCTCAACCATCCAGCATATTCCAGAGATATATTTTAATAGTAATCACAGTTCCGTAAAATTCGACAATCCAAATGTGTTGGACACCTACTAAAGGTACAATTATTGAAACTGATTGCACTGATGAAACTGTATAATTAATTAGTTTCTTTACTTCTTAATATATGCATTAACATATGTATTACACACCCGTATATATATATATATATATATATATATATATATATATATATATATATATATATATATATATATATATACTGACAGGCAAAAAATTCCACCCACTTGTAAAAACGATTTTATTTGTATATAATACATGGTTTTTGTAGATAATACTTAGTATTTATTAACTTTTATAATCTTTTTTACCTTTAATAGCATTTTATCAATTATTAAATGTATGTTTACAATTAAAATCAAAATGTGATTGGCTAAGAAAATTTTGAAAAAAATAAAATAAAATTGAAAAACGAACCATTGTTATTCCAGAAAAAATTAATGAGATCATCGTTTAGTAGCGCGTGTTTCCTCCTCTTGCCCTTATTACTTCTTGAAGACGCCTCGGCATACTTTAAAGAGGCATTTTTAAACTTAATTTTGAAAAAATTAAAAGCCGGAGACTAAGAAATTTGCAGCAAGAAACGGCACTGAACTAATGATACTGAATAAACATTTTGATTCCATAGAAAGTAAACATTAGAATCTAGAGTCATTTCATTGAATTAGGGATTAAAGGTTACTGTCCTCTATATTGACATTCCTATTTGAGAAAAAATAAAAAGATTACCTATTTATTCATTAAAAACAATATACCAATCCAAAGCAGAAATATTATTAGATAAAAACATGGAAAAATCAAGTGGGTGGAATTTTTTGCCGGTCAGTATATATATATATAGATATATATATATATATATATATATATATATATATATATATATATATATTCTTCTTCTCCAAAGCTGTTTTCTCCTCCAGCAGTCTGTTCGTTGCACTTTTTTGGTCATGTTTTCGGCAGCTCTACCGTTGCCTTCGTCATACTATGCTACTATTGATTTGGACCCCGAACTAAAAACCCATCCGGAACAACAGTAGTGGCAATGCCAATAGCCAAATGTATAACTTAACTTGTTGTTAAGATATTTTTTATTATTACTTGTTGTTAAGATATTTTTTATTATTACTTGTTGTTAAGGTATTTGTTATTATTACTTGTTGTTAAGGTATTTGTTATTATTACTTGTTGTTAAGGTATTTGTTATTATTACTTGTTGTTAAGATATTTGTTATTATTACTTGTTGTTAAGATATTTGTTATTATTACTTGTTGTTAAGGTATTTGTTATTATTACTTGTTGTTAAGATATTTTTTATTATTACTTGTTGTTAAGATATTTTTTATTATTACTTGTCGTTAAGATATTTTTTATTATTACTTGTTGTTAAGGTATTTGTTATTATTACTTGTTGTTAAGGTATTTGTTATTATTACTTGTTGTTCAGATATTTGTTATTATTACTTGTTGTTAAGGTATTTGTTATTATTACTTGTTGTTAAGGTATTTGTTATTATTACTTGTTGTTAAGGTATTTGTTATTATTACTTGTTGTTAAGATATTTGTTATTATTACTTGTTGTTAAGATATTTGTCATTATTACTTGTTAAGGTATTTACTATTGTGTTACATGTTGTTAAGGTATTTTTTGTTATTGTTACCTGCTGTTACTTTTGAAAGGGCAAATCACCTTCGATGTGGTTTCCATGAATAAATAATAATAATAATAATAAATGTATGTACTGCATGAATTATTTAAAACTCAAATGCAATTAAGGTAAATATTTAATTCATTATTGAAGCCTAAATTTGTTTTTCTTTTTTCTACTTTTTTTCTTTCTGTTGTAATTTAATTTTATTGTATTCATCGTTAAAAAAAAATGTTATTATGTATCAATCACGCGTAATGTACAAATGGATGTACGGGGCTTGTGGCTAATAAGCTCCCTTCCTGTAGGGTTACATCAGGAAGGAAATAAATAAAAAATAAATAAATAAATAAATATATATATATATATATATATATATATATATATAATGCACATTCTTGGTAATAAATGAGCCTGAACAAAAAATCAATGTTTAAATTTCGTTAAACTTTTTGAACACTGTTATGGAGCCGACTCCCCCCTTCATTACTAATATAATGTTGGTCTCATATTTCTCTACCCGCGAGTGAGCAACAAGTTCAGACTAAATTTGTCATCCAATACAAAACAATAACTCACTACGACACTCTACCCTCAGCAGTGTTCGATACCAAATTGCCTCACTAGCAACCTTCATCTAGCAACATTTGCATTTCTCGTCATGAGTGCCTATATAAACTGCATTCACAAAAAGCCAGAGCTTAGTCAAGCATCAGAGAAGTTTTCAAAAGCTTCACAGTTCACCTTCAGATTTCTATAAGATGTTTCATAATTTATGAACTTGAAAAAAACCAGTTCCTTAACCTATGATAATCTTTTGAGTGACCGAGTGCCCCCTAAGTAAATAAAGTCCGTCACGCAGGGGCTGCGTAAACTAAGCAGATTTCCCATGTTAAGTTATACAATAGAGAAATCTCCATACGAGAGCAGAACTAGCTTTTGGCGGGAAACACCCGTTATTGACCCACATTAAATAAAATTGCAAATATCTCAGTTAATATTCAAGATAGAGAATAAATGTATAGAACAATATTTATAGTATCTTTAATTTGCAATAAGATTGATCCTATACATGTTTTTGATCCGACTTATGATAACGGAGATATTTCGAATTTTCGAAAATCCCCCTTCTAAACCCCCCCCCCCACTGGTCTGATTTCAGCCGTTAACGAACTATATCTGTCTTTTTTCAAAAAACGTTCAAATATCGAGTTTGGTAACGATCAAACAAAAATTGCGACCGCTAGAGCGTTAACAGACAAATATATATATATATATATATATATATATATATATATATATATATATATATATATATATATATGCCTGCTACTGATTCGAAATCACATCCTGAAAGACAGTCTCCTACTCCCGTAAAACTTTACTTTCCCTCCACGAAAGTCGCAACCCCAGATATGAGCCCTTAACACTTATGGCTAACCAGAGCCACCCCCTGTCCATTTACATTACATAATAAATGATTATGGCTGGATTGTGGGTGCTCAACAACAAAGTTTCAATAAAAGGGCTGTCTATTCCATATAAAATTATGTTTTAGCAAATAGTTCTTTCAGGGTCAAACCAGCCAACTCGATTCGAGCTGAACTAGCTTTGAACCATACTAATGTTAAGTTCCGTGAAAACACTCTAGGGTGAAATATACTTTTATAGGGGAAGGGCTTTTCTAGAAACATTGAAAATTGCATTTAGAATATTGTCTATTCTTTTTCTCATAATAAATTAAAAGGTACTTTAAACACAGCTTTAAAACATGGCTTTATATTTTCTCGCCAAATATTACTTTCAAAAGCGTAAGATCTTCTACAATCTTGCAAGTTAATTTGTTCTCCAAAAGGAGTATCCCTGCGAGGTGATATTTCGCACCGTTGTATATTGTTACAAGTGTTACCCCATCCTTATTGATTTTTGATTTTATGAACATCCGATTGTGGCAGGTGTCCTTAAGGCCTCTTAACTGTAGAATTTCCCTGTCGAACTCCCTACAGTGTTATAATTGCCAACAAGTTGTATAATATATACTTTTGTAGCTCATTTGAAATTGATCTGTCATTTCTTGAATTAATTTTTTTAACTTGTAAAATGGCCTGCATTGGCCTTCTAAAGATCTAAGAGAGCTTCGTTGACAAAAATGTTGCCACAGCCTGTGTTCGAGCTAATTTAGTCTTCTCTGGGACTTTAAATTTCAGATATTTCTTCTGCAAGATACTCAACATTATGAGCTTATTCCCGTTTATCCTTTCTAATCGTGAATAAAGAAAATCTGATTAAGAGTGGCAAATAATTTTTGCTTGCTCAACATTTTTACTCGAGGTACTTTTAATGTCATATATCCTTATTAAAATGAGGTGCAGTTAGACGTGTGGGAGAAAAGAAACGGTGTTCAAATGGTAATATAATATTCTAGAATATAAAGATTTACTCAAATATTGAGATGTTACTTTTAATTAATTTATTAATAATACAAATATAATGTTGGTCTCATATGAACGAATGTAAAAAGATTAGAGGGAAATGGAGCGAAGGACGAATACTACAAAGATTCATTTCATTTTGAAAACTAATAGAAATATTTTAAGATACTCGACGTCAAATAACCAATAAAAAGCAAAATATAACTATTAACTTATTCTGACAATGAGTTTTATTTAATTCGTTCGTCTAGTAATATTTTTTTTAATCAAACAATTTAATTCAAAACATTTAATTCCTGAGTTTCAGCAATTTACATATTTAAAAAGCCCGTCACGCAGGGGCTGCGTAAACTAAGCAGATGTCCCTCGGGTAGTTTAGTAATAGATAAATATACATACTGCTAACACAACAACACCGTGAATAAATACAAACGTAAAAAATAAATGTTTCTTCCAATTTCAATAACCTGCCGACAGGAAGCGTTAGGTTAGAAATGTAAACAAACGGGTCGGCCCGGCTCACACCGGAAAGAAAAACAATTACTGAAATATATCAGAGTATAACACATTATTTTATTGAGAACTATTTACTATATTTAGTACTGTAATTAATAATGAGTCAGAATAATGGTTATCTCAATCAATAAAATTTTAGTAGTCCAAAACTTTAAGATGGGGGGGGGGGGTCACCAGGGCATATTTGCATGTATCTCGTATAATAAAGGTCTCTTGAATACAATTTTTGGTATTTAAACTTCCAATAATGTGATTTATTATGTAGCAGAGTATTGTTTACGTAACATGAGTAGAAGTGGCGGTTTGCTGAAATCTGAAAAATGCAAATATCTTGGTTAATATTCAAGATAGAGAATAAACGTATAGAACAATGTTTATAGTAAATTTAATTTGCAATAAGATTGGTTATATACAATCTTTCGATCCGATGCATAATAACGGAGATATTTGGAATTTTCGAAAATTCCCCCCTCTAAACCCCCCCTCCCTCTGGTCCGATTTCAGCCATTAACGAACTTGATCCGTCTTTTTACATAAAACAGTTAAATATCGAGTTTCGTAACGATTAAACGAAAATTGCGACCGCTAGAGCGGTAACAGACAAATATATAGATAGATATATATATATATATATATATATATATATATATATATATATATATATATAGATATATATATACAGTTTTGAACGGACCTCATTTTCGTCATCTACTAGGTAGGATCGATGGACATTTGAAGAAAAATTTCAAAAATTCCGTCATGAGTACAACCTCAATAGCTGATTTCCCTTAAGGGAAATCTGCTAAAAATGTAAGATTTCTTCCGCATTATTCCCATTTGCAGACTCTGAACAGTTTTCCTCTTTCCAAATATTCTATTAAATTTATTAGGATTATTGTTTTGTCCCTCTACCATCCAGCATTTTGGGTGAGACAAAATACCCCCATTAACAGCACAAATAAAATTTTCAAAACTGTTACTTGAAAAGAAAGGATTAATACACTTTTCATTTTGCGTGCATCTACAATTTCAAATATTAATAATGGCCTCATATTGATCTTAAAATGGTAGTCCATCAAATAATTATAAAACTTTCCTTGAAACATCTGTTCATCCCAATTAGGCTCTAAAATCCAGGAATAGACCATACCGAAACCTTTTCAGGAACCACAGCGAACAACAAAAACATCCATGGTTTTTCAGCCAAAAACATCCATTTTCTGTTCTCGGAATATATTATGGATTTTACTCCCTCAAATATATTACGATTCACTAATTCAGGGTTAAATACTGAGGTTCAAAAGGGTTATTAATTTATTTGAATCTTAAATATAAGCAGTATCCATTACTTAATACTTAAAATAAATTAAAATAAGAGAATAGATGTTATAAAATCATTTTAATTCTTATATATATTATATATTACAGCGTAATTTTGAAGTTAAGAATTTTCTTCTTTAATATTATTTCATTGTGAGTTCAACATCATATTTAAATGAATGAAGGAGCGTATATCAATAAAAATCGCATCATGAGTACAACCTCTACATATAAAAAAAGGAACTATATTTTCATCCATGTGCCAAAATTAAATAGCAAGATTCTCGAAAAATTTCTATAAATGTCTTTAAAATACATTTTTTGTCATAATGAGCATACCATGTTTATTTTTATACATATTTGCATTTCAAGTAGCAACTAAGTCCCTCAAAGTGTTTGTGCGTTTGTGTGTGTGTGTGTGTGTGTGTGTGTGTGTGTGTGTGTGTGTGTGTGTGTGTGCGTTTGTGTGTGTGTGTGTGTTTGTGTGTGTGTGTGTGTGTGTGTGTATTAAGTCTCTAAAGGCATATTCTTAATCATTACTTAAAATACTTAATATTTAAATTTTTGATTAAAAGCTAACGATCGAAATATGCCTAGAAGGGCTTTAAAAAAAGAAGCGATAATACGTACAATCATAAATATATTCACAATTATCGAATATAAAAAATATTATACGCTGCAATCAAAATGCTGTATATTCAATCTTAATAGTTGTATTATAAATGTTTCTCAAACCGGAAAATTGACAGATGTAGTAAATCAGCTTAGTAGTAACGGACCATTATTTTTAAAATGTCTGAAAATATATGTTTCTTTTTGAGCATTAAATTGGGTCACCTAGCAACCTTTTTGGACCTACTTTATTCGTAGTGCCTACTGGTTTTCATTCCTCTACATTAACCTAACCTCTCACATCCAAATTAAAATTTAAATGTTACTATTGAAGTGATTTTTGGGTATTTTAACTCTACAAAATCAATTATGCCAAATATTGGCAACTAATTACTAGGACATTTAACTTAATTCAGCCATTGAAATTCAATTAGCTTTTTTTCTGGTAATCTAAATAATAATATAAGATTGATAGTCAAACTGAATTGAGACATTGATTGTATAATTTCGAGATCCAGTCTAAAAGTACTTTAATGAAGAACTTAATTCGAAATTAAAAGACACAATTAAAGAGAACATTAGTGTTTTTAATGAGATCATTAAAATGCAGGCGACAAACAAGAAAATACAATACTAAAACCAGTCACTTGAAAATAACAATCCTTGGCTTGATAATTACTTTCAAAATAATTTGGTACAGAATGTTAACTCGATGTACGAATAGGGAGGCACCTATTCATAATAGCTCTCCTCGTTCTTAATTATTAAATGCAATTAAAAAAAATACTAGAGTCAACATTGTATAATTAAGCGAGAATGACCTAGATTTTTAGTGGGTATCGGGTCTGATATTAAAGATAGGACAACTATGAAGCCGAATTTCAGTCGACAGCTATAACAAGGCTGCTTTTATCCAATAAAATCCTTTCTAGTTAGTAGCCAGTGCTCGGCAACAGCTGAGAGTGACAATCTCATTAGTACAATTTAACTCAAAATGATATTTACATTTAAGTTTCCACTCTCAATTATTCGTGTCAACAAAATTTCAAGCGTTTTAGATTGTGACAATGAATTTTTAATTCAATTTTACACTTGCCAGTAGAAACTGTTTAATGAAATGATTCAGCAATGGTCCAACAATGTTCATCTAATATCACTCGCAGGCACAGGGTCAGAATATAAAGAAATACATTAACTTTATTAACACTCTACACGTTTCGCGTTCTTACTTTAAGTAACGCCTCATCAGGAGTATAACCTTTACATCTATACTGCTCAAAAATGAATAGGGATATTGGCAGTTTTGTGGTATTTATGGGGCCTAGCATTTTTTTTATTATAAATATCATTAATATTTATTAGAAATTATTGTCTTTTTTCCCCATAAAAAGTAATTTAATTAAGGTCGATTTAATTAAAATTAATACGATAAGAAAAAATAACCAACATCCCTATTCATTTTTGAGCAGTATATAATCAAAGTGAGCCTATGGCCTAGAGCAGCAACCCGCCAGCAGCAAGGTTTGATCCGGCCCACGAGACATTTTGAAAAACCCGTTTAAACAAAAATATAACACTACTTTCTCCAAATGAGAAAGATGAGGAGAGATTTGTGCGTTTGGCAGTACTTATAAATACGAACAGCTATTTTTAATGTTGATTTATTAATCAAAACATTGTATAAGGCTGACTGACGATAATTTGGAAAATTCTTTACGTCTTTGTATCAGTGGAATTGATCCTAACATCGATGGATTAGTTCCCCAAATTCAAGCTCACGTGTCTCATTGATTTCGGTGTCACTATTTAACTTTCGTTATTTATAAGAATTCCAAATTTTACTTTTAGTTTTAATTATAATGTTGTACCTATTTTTTTCATTTTATTTAGTTATTTTAATGAATTGTATTATAATTACATTGTCGTATAGTTTCATATCTGATATCTATCGATAACACTCCAATACACCTGCCCCCTAGTGAGACATAAATACACGCGTGTCATCTGTCAGATGACTGTTCACTTATTTGTCAAAAGTGAATAATATAATTGTTTTTTCACAATTTTGCAGGAATAATGTTGCATAGATAAATGAAAAAGTTCATAAATGTTCATAAATTTGTATTTGAAAAAAATTATCTGTATATAAATCTTCAAAAATGTTAATTTTTGTAACACAGTTGCCACGGTAGCTTAGTTTCAATTTTATACCTTATTACTGGCTTGCAAAAGGTAAATCAGCTAGTAAACCTAGGAACACAACTCTTATCAGTCTTGTAAGATAGTTTCAGAGAACAAAATAATAATGTAAAATGTATGAACACATTGACAATTGAGCCTCATTTCTAGAACTTGGAAAGTTACTCAAACAAATGGAAATGACCAATAAAAAAAATACTAAAAAAACCAAGATCCTTTGCTTTTAAAAAATTAAACTTAAATTTCACTCTGAATCACTTTCATTACTCACACCCACGTTACATCCTTCAGAACAAAAAAAGGCACAGTGTTGCAGACATAAATATTGGCCACATTCCTTGCAAGAATATTTGGTGTATCGTTTTGTTTTATTTTCCAAGCAAAATCCGCAGCGCTGGCGTCCGCCAGCATCAGTAGCTGCTGAGTTGCTTGAAGCTCGTGGTAGTATTTGATCATTGGGAAGGAGTTCTCGAAGACGTGAGGTCATGGTGCGTGGCAAATTGCTGAACTGCACTCACATAATCAACTGATCTCTGATGAGTTCAACTGAACTGTCGAGCTAGGCGAGCTTGAGGAATACTAGGGCGGGGGACCAGACTCCCCTCCCTCCATCAAACTTATGACGAAAAAACATAACTGGCCATCTGTGAGATGACGCGCGTGTATTGGAGTGTAAAAATTATGAACACTACTTTAAAATACACTACTTTTAAACACGGCCCGGGAACGTATTTACACACTAAAGTTTGGCCCGCAACATGTCAAAGGTTGTCAATACAAGACCCAGAGTGATATACTTTCACGAGATCGGCTTCATCTATACTGGGAGACACCACTGTTACCAATTGCTACTACCATTAATAGAAACTTGTTTGCAATCGATATTTGTATACCTTTAAAATCGATAGTAGTATTAAACCAAATGTAAAAAAAAGTTTACAAAGGGGAGTCTGCGCAACTTTTAAAAGATACTGAACCTCCTCCACGCTAATAGTAATAACGATATGGAAAACAAAACAGGACTTACTTTAAACCAGGAGCATGCTCTTAAATTTGGAAATTCCTTTGATTTTGACAAAGAATCTTAGAAAAAGAAAGGAATACAACGTAAAAATAAAATAAAATAGAATAAACACACACACACAAACACATATTAAACAGGAAAAAGGCAGTAAGCAAGAAAACTGAGATTAGAAACTTAAACAGTACTTTTTTCAATCTCCCTCTCATACAACAAAACATTTTACGTTTTTAGCATTTTGATATATAGATATCTTAATTTGCAATATTGGCACTATTTCGTCCGGGAATTAAGTTTAATACTAATATCGACTGTAAAGGTATAGCAATATCGATTGTAAACACGTATCGAATTATGGTAGCATTTGGTAACAAGTGGTGTCTTTCTAGGATTGTATTCACTAAATTCGTCAAGTAAATTCCTATTGTGTGAAAGACCAATGGCTAACCTGATACCAATACTTATTAAAGAACATTAATTGGTTTTCAAAAAAAAAAAAAAAAACTTATTAAAGAACTTTTTCTTTTAATAGAAAAGGGATTTGTAATTTCAAAGGGCTTGTAATACTTTCTGACGGTTCATTTTATTCTTTAAAAAAAAGGTTTCATCATTTCCCTGTTTTGTTTTTTTTGCCACTCATGTATAATATTCTCTTCATAAAGCAAATTGCTTGTTAATTGCGCTTCACAAACACCTGAATTAAATGTTGAGTAATAGGAACACTGTGAGAGGTAAATATCCACAGCCAAATTAAATTAAGTGCAACTTAATTAAGTAAATAAAAGCAAAATTGGCATTCTAATATACTAAGAATAGCTTTTACAAAAATTTTTCTTCTCCACACTCACCGAAGCTTCTTCCCTTAAGGGAAATCTGTGAGTAAACATAAAACATATAATTTTAACTAATGTATTGTTTTGATTTCATTACTAAATAAATTATTTCATATACAACTCCTAAATTCCTCACCAGACATGGAATAACATACCCCGTTTTTCGGATCGACCATATAGTTTGGTTGTGCCCAAACATGTATCGTGACTGTAGAAGGTCAGAGGACCTACAAAAATTCATAATTTAAAATTGGAATACTGGCCTCTGGAGCATCAGTCGAAATCGACTTCATACTGTCAATAGTATTGACCAATGTATTGTCGGTAATGCTTATCATAGTAAGGACTGTTTTGTAGAAAATACTCCGTTACATTATGAGATTAGGATAGAGGAGGCGAGAATAACACTTTAGGGGTGGATTGTTTTCCTTGGGCCATTTAGAAGAAAATAAGGGAGTCCACCCCGATTTCGAAAAATTTCTTCAAATGTCCATCGATCCTACCCAGGAGATAACGAAAATGAGGTCCGTTCAAAATTGTATATATATATATTTGTCTGTTAACACTCTAGTGGTCGCAATTTTTATTTGATCGTTGCCTCGGAATTTAAGCGTTTTATGTAAAAAGGGAGATCAAGTTCGTTAATGGCTGAAATCGGACCAGTGGGAGGGGGGGTTTAGAGGGGGGATTTTCGGAAAATTCGAAATATCTCCGTTATTATGCGTCGGATCGAATTATTGTATAGAACCAATCTTATTGCAAATTAAATTTACTATAAATATTGTTCTATACATTTATTCTGTATCTTGAATATTAACCGAGATATTTGCATTTGTATTCTGCATTGGTCGGCAGGAGTGAGCTGTTTGGTACTTTCCGAAGAGAGCTCTGGCGGCCGTTTTCGTAACTATTCCACCCTCGTGTATAAGTTTAGTGATCCCTTAATACTTATCAGGATCAATAAGAAGGCCAAGTCCTCTACTGTTTTTCGGGACTTGGCCTTCTTATTGATCCTGATCAATTGGTTCCTCTACCATCCAGCATATTCCAGAGATATCAACCTTAATACTTACTACACTTGTTATTGGGCAGATTTCTCTATTGCAAAACTTCACGTGGGAAATCTGCTTAGTTTACGCAGCCCCTGCGTGACGGACTTTTAATTTCTTCATGGCAGCATCTGTATTAATAATCCTTCACGCTGGTCTGACTTAAATCCATCCAGAAAGAATATTTTGCGTTGGAAATAAAAAAAGAAGGTACTTATCGAATATCGGGAGGCCACCCATTTAAACATAATTATTAAGTCGTATCAAAAAAAAAACTTTATTATTTAAAATAACACTTTTCTATACATTCCTCCATCGAGGACTATGATATATAGATCAAATTAACATTTTTGGGTTAAGAACGTAAAATCGAAAACGACAGCCAACATGTCTGCATGTATTTCACACAGTAAAAGATAAATGAAAACAATATTTACAATTTTAGCATTAAATAAAATACTTTATGTTATAAAATCTTATTGTTAATACGACATTAATAGGAGTGAGTGGTTGAAGGCTGAAAACTAAAATAAAATCAAAATATTTGGTTAGTATTCATGATGGAGAAATTACTTATATCACAACACTTATAGTCAATTAAATTCGCAATAAGATTAGTTCTATGCAATTTTTAGATCAGGCATATAACGACGGAGATTTTTCGACTTTCAGATGTTCCCATCACTAACCCCCCCCCTCCGGTCCGTTTCAGCGATTAATCGATCTTTGTTTACGCTTATACGTCGATATTGGTAACGACAAGACAAATATTCAGACCGAAAGAGCGGTAACACACTCATAAATATCAACGGAAGGTTAAAAAGGTCAAAAAAAACCTCAACCCTTAATGCTCCATTTTTTAAATGCAGAGTACTTTCGGGGCGAACCGTCCCATCTTCAGTGCTCTGTGACACAACATTCACACTTTGAAATATATAAATAAATGCAAAACTCAACTAAAAGTAGTCAAAATATTAAAAATTTAAAAACAGACAAATATATAAATGTAAATTAAATTTTTAATATTTTGAATACTTTTTGTTGACTTTTGCATTTATTTATAAATTATATGTTTTTTTCAAAGTGTAAATGTTGTGTCACAGAGCGCTCGCTGAAGATGGGGCGGTTTGCTCCGAAAGTACTCTGCTTCATTAATAAATAAAGCATTCAGAGTGGAGGTGTTTTTGACCTTTTTTGTGTTTGAGGGAAATCAGCTATTGAGGTTGTATTCATGACGGAATTTTCGAAATTTTTCTTCAAATGTCCATCGATTCTACCTAGTAGATGACGAAAATGAGGTCCTTCAAAACTGTATATATATATATATATATATATATATATATATATATATATACAGTTTTGAAGGACCTCATTTTTACATATATATATATATATATATATATATATATATATTTGTCTGTTGCCGCTCTAGCGGTCGCAATTTATGATTGATCGTTACCAAACTCGATATTTAGTAGTTTTATGTAAAAAGAAAGATCAAGATCGTTAACGGCTGAAATCGGACCAGTGGGAGGGGGGATTTACAGGGGAGGATTTTCGAAAATTCAAAATATCTCCGTTGCTATACGTCAGATCGAAAAATTGTACAGAATCAATCTTATTGCAAATTAGATTTACTATAAATATTGTTATATACATTTATTCTCTATCTTGATTATTAACTAAGATATTTGCATTTTTATTATGGGCGGCTAACGGACGAGTGACTTTCCCGCCAAAAGCTAGTTCGGCCGTTTCCTTAACTGCTCGGCTCTCGTGAAATTTCTCTATTGTAAAACATCACGTGGGAAATCTGCGTAGTTTACGCAGCCCCTGCGTTACGGACTTTCTATTTATCCTTCCTTTGATGATGGACCTCCACCAGTCAGTGAAACTCCCGACTCACAAATATATATATGTACACACACATATACTAGACGTTGAGTGATAATGGTATTTTTTTTTATGTTTAAGCTTTACTGTTCAATATTTTTACATTTACCCACCTCAGTGTTTGGGGTTTATACCTGAATATCGAGTAACTAAAGCGAACTTTTTTAGTTTGAACAATAAAAAGAAATGATATCCTGATCAATTCATCAGCTCTGTACGAAATACTGTTGACAATATTAATCATAATCATGAATAGCACTCATCATTATTGAGTACCATTACTCAAGTAGCTTTTCTTGGGAAATATTTAGACTGAATAATAAGTATGTATTTTATTCATTTTAAAGCAATTGTTCAATCCCAATTCGTTGTTCGAATCATTACGAGTAAAATCACTTCCTACTCAATGCCACTTCATTATTTAAAATAATGTGGACAATGTAAATAATAATCGTAGATGATATTCATCATTACTATGTATCATCTGACCCTTACCCTCTAAATGGCTTCGCTAGTCAGAGGATGTGAACAAGCAGAGCCGACTGGAATTGTCTCTCTGCAACTACCGCTGCCCGCAGTGCATCTTATGAAAATTCAGCATTGCCTTCATTAAATTATTGTAGCTTGAGTTATTCTATAAATTAAACCATCAGGATGTTACAATAATTCACTTTTCAGTGGATAAAATATAACTGATAAATTTTACGAGTCGTGATTTAATTTGAATTATGAAAGTGAAGAGGGGGTGGGGCGGAGATTTATTTACCCCCTAATGAACCCGAACCGTACTTAGAACTATAATATTGTTGCGAAAATTAAATACGCGAAGGATTGGCAGAGAGAGAGAGCCGAGTGTTGGGAGGTACGAGGGACATGAAAGGAGCCGACCGAAGACTAGTGGCGCCTGCCGCATCTAATTAGGGCCGAATATGTTCCAGGAACGTGTCTAGTCCCTTCTGGCCAT
This sequence comes from Riptortus pedestris, assembly GCA_019009955.1. Lineage (NCBI taxonomy): Eukaryota > Metazoa > Arthropoda > Insecta > Hemiptera > Alydidae > Riptortus > Riptortus pedestris. Next base: position 49,962,608 of record CM032231.1, on the reverse strand, counting down.
TCTGTTTCCATGTTAACTTCTGGGGGAAGCATTGCAGGCATTGCAACAAACTCGAGATTGGCTTACGTGCAAGCCAAAGGAATGGTTTCTCAAAATTGTAATTGCTCTTCACACTAATGTACGGCAGGTTCTTTTTCCTGTGAAAGACTATGCTTTTAGCTTTTACTTTCCTATCCTTAATGTCAACTTTGTTACCACAAAGTACAATGGGAATGTTTTCGCAAACTCTAACTAAATCCCTATGCCAATTTGGTACATTCTTGTACGTTACTCTGGATGTTACATCAAACATAATAATGGCGCATTGACCCTGGAAGTAGAAACCATCTCGCAAGCCACCAAATTTTTCTTGGCCAGCCGTATCCCTGACACTAAAACGGATAGGTCCTCTGTTTGTATGGAAAACAAGTGGATGGACTTCAACACCCAAAGTGGCAACATACTTCTTTTCGAATTCCCCGGTGAGATGGCGCTTCATAAAGGTAGTCTTGCCAGGGACTCTGACAGTGCCCGAAGTTTTCAGTTTAATCTCAGCTGTCTTGATAATCACATCACAGTGCATTCAGTGCTCCAGTGCGATTTAGTGCAGTGCGGTAAAGTGTTTTAATGAGAAGAACAGTGTCGTGCCGTGACTGTAAGTAACATTATAGTGCCGTGTTTAAGACAGTGCTGTGCCGTCTTTTTGTGAAGTTCAGTGATTGTGAGTGAATTATTGGACTGTGTAATCTGAAGAACAGTTACGCTATCAGTGCATACTGTGAGTAGTAATTAAGAATAATTAACCAAGTGTATTGTGCATTGTTAAATAAATTGTGCAGTGATAAAAACTTGTGTGTGTTTAATTTTGCTATCCAAAAGAACTCGTATTAACAACGTTTATTACTGGTTTTGTAATAAAACGTAACGTATTTTAGAACATTACGTCATTTGTCGTAATATGCTAGAATAAAATAAAGCGAAACAAGCATATCATGTTCATGGATTTTTATTTCATAAAAGTTACTAAAAGTAAGAAATATGGATTTTTCATTTCATGCCTACCTTAGAACTACCCCCCCCCCATCCACGTTCGACAGTAGACATTTTAGTACAGCTTATAATCATGGAGGAGTTGATTCTTAATTCACATAACGACAATTGTTAAATTGGACTACGTCGTTTGTACCCAAAACAATTGTTGACTCCAGTCATAGTTTTTAGCGTATATCTCATTTATAATTCAAAAGTCTGTACGACAAAAGTGTATATAGCAAATATTACCCTCAATAACAAAATAAACAACTTCGGGTTTGTGCATGTTTGCAGAAAAACCAATAGGAAAAGAAATATCCCGATTTTTCATTTCAGGCATCTCTTATAATCCCTACTCATGCTCGTTCCTAGCACTGTTTGTACAGCTTATAAATAGGGGGAGTTAATGTTAATTTACATGCCAAATTTTTATTAGTTCGGTTCAGTCTTTTGATTGTTGACTCGCGCTATAGTTTTTATCGTATATCTCATTTATACTTCAGTATACGACAAAATTTTATATAAAAAAAAGTTACTTTAAATAATTAAATATATATTTTTACGTTATGTTCGTGTTTGCCGAAAAAAAACGAAAGGAAATAAAATATCGCAATTCTTCATTTTAGGCCACCCTTATAATCCCCACTCCTGTTAGTTATTTAGAATACCCGTATTAGTATCGTCTGTAGTCTTAGTTGGGTTAGTAGTAATATATATGCCAAGTTTTATAAAATCGGTTTCGTAGGAAAATGTTACAAATAAACAAACACCAAAGCCACAAATTACAGCATGTAAAACGAAAAAATATCGTGAAATTTTTATTTAAAAAAAAATCAATGTACAGAGAGAGGTTAAACTTTCGACAATTCGATGGACTTTTGAGGTAATTTTTCGAAAATCGCTTAATGAGTACAATAGTTGATTATCACAAAACCTATACTATGATTTAAAAACATGTGTATGTAACAGCTTAAGGGAAATCTGTTAAAACTATAGAGGGATCATACCGAAGACTTGCAGAAATATTTCTTGAAGGATAGTACGCGGAATAACCAGGATATGAGGTGATGCTTTGTAGAGAGTCTTAAACAATTCTAATAGACGAGATGGAAAAAGCTAAGAAAATAGCAGAGTACATTTGAGTGGTGTAACAATATTTTCTTATCAAATTAGACGGAATTAGAAAGGGCTACTAAGATGACAAAGTTAATTCAAATCCGTCGTTGAATGGGCCCTGACATAGATTCGCATCCAATTAAGCCGCTGATTAAGAGTAAGAGTGAATAGTTTTGGTTGGTGTTGGAATGGAGCACCAACTGGAGGGAGGTTGGAGCAATCTAAGATAACCTGGATTCCTCTAGGGGACTTTAATTATCAATCTGTTTAGACTCAACGCTCGCCAAACTAATGGGAATTCTTAGTTCAGCACCTTACCGCTTCAGCGCTTCGTCACCCTTTATCTTTTGCTCCAGTAATTCAGTTAAACTTCTTTAAATAGTCAACAAATAAGTGGTGGAACAAAATAGAAATATATTGTTTAAATGGCGCTCATGTCCCTTTAAAAAATAAAGTAAGAACATTTGTATGACGTCAAGAAATGTTGGGTATCGACAGCAGAAGTACTCAATTAATCAGAAGGTATAGATCGTTTCAAAAGATACAATAATTGTCAATATACAACTAAAAGAATATAAATCTGACTTAAAGTAAAAAAGAATATTTTATAATTTATTTTCTTGCGTAATATATTTTATTTGCGAGTAGGAATCTAATGTCAGAATGCCCTGAAGAAGTATACCAAAGGTGCCTAAATCTGTTAGCAAAAAAAAATACATTCATCTTTTGATTCATTGAGTATTTCTGTTGTATGAATTTCCTGTTTACTGTTTTCTACGCGGAGTACCCCTCTAACGTGGGAATTTATCGAAATTTTGTGTGCTCCATCCTTTGGATACTACAAACATTTCATTGATTACATTATAGTATTTCGTATACAATAATTAATTATAAACATTATAAGAACAATAAAAAAAATACAAAGAAAAGGGGAAAAAAGTCGCTTGTAAACATTACAAATGTCAAATCTGGAGACTACATTATGACTGATAGTCAGATGATACAGTTAGATGTAGTAATGTACATTATGATACAGTCATAATGTAGTCTCCACTGTTTGCAGTCCGTGCTCTCTTCCCTTCCTCCATATAAAGAAACTGCTCTGAAGAAGGGAACCAACGGTTGCCCGAAACTGTCAGCAAATAAAAAATCCTCTAAAAGAAGAATTTAGAAAACTTTATTAGCCGAAACCCAACTATCACCTACTACTTTGAATTATTATAATAACGGCTAACAATACAATTGATTGATAAACGTCTATATACATTAGGTGTAGATCTACAAAATGTTGCCCAGTTCATGAATAAATGCACTAAATCCCTTGTTGGATTTGAATAAAAGTTTTGGTTTGTCCGTCGGCCAAGTTCCGTTTTGTAAGGTAATGTACTTGATGAGTTTTGTTCTTGGTCTGTCAAGTAATGTACAGTCATATAAGAGGTGGTCACATGTCTGTTCAGTCTCATTGATACATTTGCATGTATTTTTGTTTGTTAGTTTAAATTTGAACAAGTAACTTTTTGGAGGTCCATGTTCTGATATAATTTGTATTTGTTTAGAATTGTTAAGATGATTAGATTGATTCATGAATCTCATAAAATTAATTTATAATAAAGTTACTTAATTTTATAATAGAGTACTGCTGCATACGATGGTTTTAATATAGTATCCTATCTAAAGAAAGAAGATTGACCGATAAGAAAATCACTTTTCCCCAAGTAAAACCTTGCAATAACAACACCCCGTATCGATCGTTTCAAAAGAGAATATAATTGTCAATTAACAACTTAAAGAATGTTAAAAAAAAAATATTGGATAATTACATTTTCCTGCATAATATATTTGATTTTCGTCTAATGTCAAAATGCCCTGAAGAAAGGTGCCCAAAACTGTAAGCGAAAAAAATAAATTCATCTTTTGACCTTCTCGACCATAGCCCCTTCCAGGATATGGTGACGGGGAGTACACACGTTCTAGGAAACGATTAAAAACATTAAGATCGCTAAAATGGCAACACACACACACACACACATATATATCTTATGTATAAAAATGAATGTTTGTGCGTATGTCCTTTATAGACTCGTAAACGCCTGAACCGAATTTTTTTATGAAACTTGGTATGTATATTACTACTAACTCAGGCTAGGTTTCTGGCTACATTAGTATTCTCTGAGATGAACAGTGGGGGGTTATAAGGAAGGACGGAAATTAAAAATAGTGATATTTCGTCTCCTATTGGTTTTTTGGCAAATATGCACATAACAAAAGTTGTTTATGATTTTATTTAGAGTAACTTTTGTAATATACCCTTTTTTCGTATACCGAAATATAAAGGAGTTATACGTTAAAAACTATAGTAAGAGTCAACAATTTTATATGGCACAAAAGACTCAACCGAACTAAACGAAACTCCGTATGTGATTTGGGATTAACACCTCCCTAATTATAAGTTATATTAAAATTTTGAGGTACGAACAGGAGTGGGGGTGGTAGGGGAGGTCTGAAATTAAAAATAGCGATATTTCGTTTCCTATTGGTTTTCCGGCAATTATGCACGTAGGAAAAGTTTTTTTTTTTTTATTATTTAAAGTAACTTTTGGCATATGGACATTTTCCATATAACGAAGTATAAATGAGGTATACACGAAAACCTATAGAAGGTCAACAATGTTATGAGACTCTAAAGACTAAATCGAAATCAACGAAACTCCGTATTTTTGACAATAAGCACTATTATCATTTTTAGGAACGAACAGGATTGGGGGTTGTTAGGGAGGCACGAAATGTAAATTGTCGAATTTCGTTTCCTATTGTTTTTTTGGCGAACGTGTACATGGCAAAAGTTGTTTAATTTAATATTTAGAGTAACTTATATTCTATACATCTTTATCGTAATTTAGTATTTTAGTTGGTGGTGTAGCAACGCGCGCAGGGTACTACTAATACATATACTATATATATAAAACAACAACAAACACAAGCTGCCCTCCTTCTGGAGGGTACCTATCAGGGACAGACTCCTGATCTGCTTAACTGGGTAATATTAAAAAAAAAAAAATGTATTATTTTTTAAAACAAGAAATTTCTATTAAATTTTGATGGCCGATGTGCAAAGGAGAACAGCTTTACGTGGTGCCTTTATTTATATAAATGATGGTTGTTTGTTCTCGCCGAATGCTTGATAACGACTGTAGATAAATTCTGGAGGTGGTTTGTGATAATCCCAGTTCTTTTGAAATTTCGATTGTTCTTTGAGATATTGTGCATCTTGCACCTATCAGCCAAACCTCCGTTTTTCGATTAAGTATTTTTCCTTGAAATACCCATAGCAAGGTTCAAAAATCCTCCTGTTTTCCTTGTCTACTTCAGTTGATTTTTTGATATTGGTTTCGAACCTTACTGTGAGATCTAGGATAACTCCTTTTCTATTCTTTTGATAATTACGATGTCTGCTCGTTTCGGCGATCGATCAGATGATTTGCATGCAACTTCTTCATATACTTACCAATCTTTGTGGTATCTTTTTATTCGTTGGGCTATGTATGTTCTTACTTTATAATGACGGCTGTTGTGCATCAACTCTCTCCATTTGCAAGGACCTAGGACATGAGGTAGGGTTATATATATATATATATATATATATATATATGTGTGTGTGTGTGTGTGTGTGTGTGGATTTGATTCATTATTACGGCTGATCGTGAAGACTGTTATGTTTGGACAAACCTCCCAATAGAATAGCCGGCCGGAGTGTTTGGGGTAGAGGGCCGTCAGAGAGCGGCGGAGTAGCCTTAGTCATATTAGAATAACATTATAAAGGGCCTCAGAGTGATATTTCAATTGTTAATTCTGAGCCAGTGGACCAACATATGGCGGCTACTCATGCAATATGGAGCAGGGAGGGGTCTCCTTCTACCAACGGCACCTGTTGGCTCATTCCCAACCCAAATCGATTCTTCTCTTACTAAACATCACTCAATTTTTATTATATAATTTATTATATATATATATATATATATATATATATATATATATATGTATATATATATATTCTCATTTGTAAACAAATATAACCTATTTCTTAATAGTTCCTGTGACTCACTTATAAGAAATCATTATAGATTTAAGTTGAGGTTTATTGATTAAATCAGATTTTGGCATTTCAAGCCGTCCTAATTTATTTTATTGTAAATAAGCACCGAACTCGAGAGAGTTATTTGTACCTAGGTGGCCGAAATTCGATTTTCATTTTAGCAGATTTCCCTTAAGGGAAATCAGCTATTGAGGTCGTACTCATGACGCGATTTTCGAAAAATTTCTTCAAATGTCCATCGATCCTACCCAGGAGATGACGAAAATGAGGTCCGCTCAAAACTATATATATATATATATATATATATATATATATATATATATATATATATATATAGACATATATATATATTTGTCTGTTAACGTTCTAGTGGTCGCAATTTTTGTTTGATCGTTACGAAACTCGATATTTAACCGTTTTATGTAAAAAGACAGATCAAGTTCGTTAATGGCTGAAATTGGACCAGAGGGAGGGGGGGTTTAGAGGGGGGATTTCCGAAAATTCGAAATATCTCCGTTATTATGCATCGGATCGAAAAATTGTATGTAACCAATCTTATTGCAAATTAAATTTACTATACTGTTACTATATTACTATATTGTTATATACGTTTATTCTCTAACTTGAATATTAACCTAGATATTTGCATTTTTCAGTTTTCAGCAAACCGCCACTTCTACTCATGTTAAGTAAACAATACTCTGCTACATAATAAATTACATTATTGGAAGTTTAAATACCAAAAATTGTATTCAAGAGACCTTTATTATACGAGATACATGCAAATATGTCCTGGTGACTCCCCCCCCCCCATCTTAATGTTTTGGACTACTAAAATTTTATTGATTGAGATAACAATTATTCTGACTCATTATAAATTACACTAGTAGATATAGTAAATAGTTCTCAATAAAATTAATGTGTTATATTCTGATATATTTCAGTAATTGTTTTTCTTTCCGGTGTGAGGCAGGCCGACCCATTTGTTTACATTTCTAACCTAACGCTTCCTGTCGGCAGGTTATTGAAATTGGATGAAACATTTATTTCCGTTTGTATTTATTCACGGTGTTGTTGTGTTAGCCTTATGTATATTTATCTATTACTAAACTTCACGTGGGAAATCTACTTAGTTTACGCAGCCCCTGCGTGACGGACTTTTCCTTCGTTTGTTCGGTAGTCCCTCTCTGCAGAGATTCCGTCCACTCTTCAACCCTCCGTCATCCTAACCTATGTCCCATTTCTCATATTTTCTCTACCCCAGATCCTGTGACAAATAACAAAAAAGTCCGTCACGCAGGGGCTGCGTAAACTAAGCAGATTTCCCACGTGAAGTTTTACAATAGAGAAATTTCACGAGAGCCGAACAGTTACGAAAACGGCTGAACTACCTTTTGGTGGGAAACTCACTTTCATCCGTTATCCGCCCACATTTAATAAAAATGCAAATATCTCAGTTAATATTTAAGATAGAGACTATATGTATATAACAATATTTATAGTAAATTTCCAATACGATTGATTCTATACAATATTTCGATCCGTCGTATAGTAACGGAGATATTTCGAATTTTCGAAAATCCTCCCCTCTAAACCTTCCCCCTACCACTGATCCGATTTCAGCCATTAACGAAGTTCATCTGTCTTTTTACATAGACTAAATATCAAGTTTGGTAACGATTAAACAATAATAATTATTAATAATAATAATTATTGCGACCGCTAGAGCGGTAACAGACATATATATATATATATATATATATATATATATATATATACTAGCTCAGATGCCCGGCTTCGCTCGGGAATTCATTTGAGGCTGGATGGTGATGGTATATTTTTGACAAGGCTTTACTTTGCACAATATTTTGACATTTATCCGTTCCAGTGTTTAGGGTTAATACCCGTTGTTAGCATTTGTTAATAATAAAATTATTTTTTTATGTAAGACTTCACTGTCCTGCATATTGTCATATTTCACGTCTCCTGTGAATTATGCATAGATTTGAATTATTAAGGAGAAAATATTGACATACATTTGAATTAATTTTTTCAGGTGTGGTACCTGGTAGTTCATATTGAAAAGAAGTTTTGTGCAAATTTCTCTAAATAACAAAATAAACAACTTTTTTTACTTGTATATTTGCCAAAACCCCAATAGGAAATCATTATTATTAATTTCAGGCCTCCCTTATAACCCCCACTCCTGCCCGTCCCTAGAAATGTTAGTATGGCTTATTATAAGGAAATCGTTAGTACTAATAAACATACTGAGTGTTTTATTTAGTTCGGTTGAGTCTTTTGTGCCAAATAAAATTGTCTCCCGCTATAATTTTTTGCGTATAACGCCTTTATAGTTCGGTATACGATGATAGTGTATATAAAAAAAAGTTTCCCTAAATAACAAAATAAACAACTTTTGTTATGTGCATATTTGCCGAAAATGCTATAGGAAACGAAATATCACTATTATTAATTTCAGGCCTTCCTTATAACCCCCACTCCTGCCCGTCCCTAGAAATGTTAGTATAGCTTATTATAAAGAAATCGTTAATACTAATTCACATAGCGAGTTTGGTTTAGTTCGGTTGAGTCTTTTGTGCCAAATAAAATTGTGGACTCCCGCAATAGTTTTTAGCGTGTAACTCATTTATACTTCCGTATACGGCAAAAGTGCATATAACAAAAGTTACTCTAAATTACAAAGTAAACAACTTTTGTTATGTGCATACTTGCTGAAAAAGCAATAGGAAACGAAATATCGCTATTTTTAATTTTAGGCCTCCCTTATAACCCCCACTCCTGTTCGTCTTAGAGAATATTAATATAGCCTAAAGTCTAAGTTCTGCTAGTAGTAATATACATACCATTTTTCATAAAATTCGGTTCAGCCGTTTATGCGTGAAAAGGTAACAAACAAACAAATAAACAAACAAACAGACACGAAAGAAACAAAATGCAGTTATGGTTATGACATGTGAAACGAAAAGTTATCGTGAAATTTCGCGAACAAAATCAATGTACAGACAGAGGTTACAATTTTATATATATACTTGCTCGGATACCCGGCTTCGCCCGGGAATTGGTTTGAGGCTGAATGGTGATGGTATTTTTTTGGCAAGGCTTTACTTTGCACAATATTTTGACATTTACCCGTCCCAGTGTTTAGGGTTAATACTCGTTGTTGGCATTTGTTAATAATAAAATTAATTTTTTATGTAAGACTTCACTGTCCTGCATATTGTCATATTTCACGTCTCCTGTGAATTATGCATAGATTTGAATTATTAAGGAGAAAATATTGACATACATTTGAATTAATTTTTTCAGGTGTGGTACCTGGTAGTTCATATTGAAAAGAAGTTTTGTGCAAATTTCTCTAAATAACAAAATAAACAACTTTTTTTACTTGTATATTTGCCAAAACCCCAATAGGAAATCATTATTATTAATTTCAGGCCTCCCTTATAACCCCCACTCCTGCCCGTCCCTAGAAATGTTAGTATGGCTTATTATAAGGAAGGCGTTAGTACTAATAAACATACTGAGTGTTTTATTTAGTTCGGTTGAGTCTTTTGTGCCAAATAAAATTGTCTCCCGCTATAATTTTTTGCGTATAACGCCTTTATAGTTCGGTATACGATGATAGTGTATATAAAAAAAAGTTTCCCTAAATAACAAAATAAACAACTTTTGTTATGTGCATATTTGCCGAAAATGCTATAGGAAACGAAATATCACTATTATTAATTTCAGGCCTTCCTTATAACCCCCACTCCTGCCCGTCCCTAGAAATGTTAGTATAGCTTATTATAAAGAAATCGTTAATACTAATTCACATAGCGAGTTTGGTTTAGTTCGGTTGAGTCTTTTGTGCCAAATAAAATTGTGGACTCCCGCAATAGTTTTTAGCGTGTAACTCATTTATACTTCCGTATACGGCAAAAGTGCATATAACAAAAGTTACTCTAAATTACAAAGTAAACAACTTTTGTTATGTGCATACTTGCTGAAAAAGCAATAGGAAACGAAATATCGCTATTTTTAATTTTAGGCCTCCCTTATAACCCCCACTCCTGTTCGTCTTAGAGAATATTAATATAGCCTAAAGTCTAAGTTCTGCTAGTAGTAATATACATACCATTTTTCATAAAATTCGGTTCAGCCGTTTATGCGTGAAAAGGTAACAAACAAACAAATAAACAAACAAACAGACACGAAAGAAACAAAATGCAGTTATGGTTATGACATGTGAAACGAAAAGTTATCGTGAAATTTCGCGAACAAAATCAATGTACAGACAGAGGTTACAATTTTATATATATACTTGCTCGGATACCCGGCTTCGCCCGGGAATTGGTTTGAGGCTGAATGGTGATGGTATTTTTTTGGCAAGGCTTTACTTTGCACAATATTTTGACATTTACCCGTCCCAGTGTTTAGGGTTAATACTCGTTGTTGGCATTTGTTAATAATAAAATTAATTTTTTATGTATGTCTTCACTGTCCTCCAAATTGTCATATTTCCCGTCTACTGTGCATTATGCATAGATTTCAGTTATTAAGGACAAAATATTAACAAAGATTTGAATTAATTTTTCCAGGTGAGGTACCTCATAGTTCAAATTGGAATGAATTGTTGAGCATATCAATATTTCTACGCAAATTACTTGCTCCACACATTGTTCCTGGAGAAATGTATAAAAAAAAAAAAAAGTTAATCTAAATAACAAAGTAAACAACTTTTGTTATGTGCATGTTTGTCGAAAAACATATAGACAATGAAATATCGCAAAATTTTATTTCAGGCCTCCCTTATAACCCCCACTCCCGTTCTAACCTAAAAATTTTAATACAGCTTATAATCATGGAAGAATTAATGTTAATTGATATACCGAGTTTTTTTTAGTTCGGTTTAATCCTTAGCGCCCAATGAAATAGTTGACTCCCGTTTTAGTTTATAGTGTATATCTCGTTTTCACTTTGTTAAAAGATAAAAATGAACATGACAAAAGTTACTCTAAATAACAAAATAAACAACTTTTGTTATGTTCATATTTGCCGAAAAACGAAATACCGCTATTTTGAAATTCAGGCCTCCCTTACAACCCCCACTCCTGCCCGTCCCTAGAAATGTTGGTATGGCTTGTTATAATGAAAGGGCTAGTGCTAATACAAATACCGAGTTTTATTTATTTCGGTTGAGTCTTTTGTGCCAAATAAAAGTGTTGACTCCCTCTATAACTTTTAGCGTATAACGCCTTTATACTTCGGTATACGACGATATAGTATATAAAAAAAGTTTCTCTAAATAACAAAATAAACAACTTTTGATATGTGCATAATTGCCGAAAATGCAATAGGAAACAAAATACCACTATTATTAATTTCAGGCCTTCCTTATAACCCCCACTCCTGCCCGTCCCTAGAAATGTTAGTGTGGCTTATTATAAGGAAGGCGTTAGTGCTAATTCACATACCGAGTTTGGTTTAGTTGGGTTGAGTCATTTGTGCCAAATAGAATTGTGGACTCCCGCTATTGTTTTTAGCGTATAACTCATTTATACTTCCGTATACGGCAAAAGTGTATATAACAAAAGTTACTGTAAATAACAAAATAAACAACTTTTGTTATGGGCATATTTGCTGAAAAAGCATTAGGAAACGAAATATCGCTATTTTTAATTTCAGGCCTCCCTTATAACCCCCACTCCTGCCCGTCCCTAGAAATGTGAGTATGGCTTATTATAAGGAAGGCGTTAGCACTAATTCACATACCGAGTTTGGTTTAGTTCGGTTGTGTCTTTTTTGCCTAATAAATTGTTGACTCCCGCTATAGTTTTTAGCGTATAACTCATTTATACTTCCGTATACGGCAAAAGTGCATATAACAAAAGTTACTCTAAATTACAAAATAAACTACTTTTGCTATGGGCATATTTGCTGAAAAAGCAATAGGAAACGAAATATCGCTATTTTTAATTTCAGGCCTCCTTATAACCCCCACTCCTGCCCGTCCCTAGAAATGTGAGTATGGCTTATTATAAGGAAGGCGTTAGCACTAATTCACATACCGAGTTTGGTTTAGTTCGGTTGTGTCTTTTTTGCCTAATAAATTGTTGACTCCCGCTATAGTTTTTAGCGTATAACTCATTTATACTTCCGTATACGGCAAAAGTGCATATAACAAAAGTTACTCTAAATTACAAAATAAACTACTTTTGCTATGGGCATATTTGCTGAAAAAGCAATAGGAAACGAAATATCGCTATTTTTAATTTCAGGCCTCCTTATAACCCCCACTCCTGTTCGTCTTAGAGAATATTAATATAGCCTAAAGTCTACGTTGGGCTAGTAGTAATATACATACCAAGTTTCATAAAATTCGGTTCAGCCGTTTATGCGTGAAAAGGTAACAAACAAACAAATAAACAAACAAATAAACAAACAAACAAACAAACACCAAAGAAACAAAATGCAGTTATGGTGTCTATGACATGTGAAACGAAAAATTATCGTGAAATTTCGCGAAAAAAATCAATGTACAGACAGAGGTTACAATTTTATATATATATATAGATATAGATATATATATACAGTTTTGAACGGACCTCATTTTCGTCATCTCCTAGGTAGGATTCATGGACATTTTAAGAAAAATTTCGAAAATCGCGTCATAAGTACAACCTCAATAGCTGATTTCCCTTAAGGGAAATCTGATAAAACACAGCAGTATTTTGTTATATAATTAATTTAATGCCCATATGTTGAAGTCCTATATTATATTCTTATATTTAGACCAGTAATAATTAAAAACGTTAACTGTTAATTTAGAAAGTGAATATCACCCCCTAGTATTTCAGATATTACTTCTGATATACCAAGGGACTTTCTGATATTCTCATACCTTCTACTCCCTGTAAGTAATTGTGCAACAGTTAAGTCTACTCCACAAACAATGCAGGTTGGATGTTCCAAGTCTTTATTTAACAACAGCCCTTAAGGTTTCGTGATTTATATATTGTTCTAAGATCTTCACTAAAAAGCTCAGTCACGCAGTGGCTGCGTAAACGAAGCAGATTTCCCATGTGCGCCTCGTATTTTCATTTATCTCAGAATGTAAAAAGTCCGTCACGCAGGGGCTGCGTAAACTAAGCAGATTTCCCTCGTAAAGTTTAGTAATAGATAAATATACATACTGCTAACACAACACCGTGAATAAATACAAACGGAAATAAGAAATGTTTCATCCAATTTCAATAGCCTGCCGACAGGAAGCGTTAGGTTAGAAATGTAAACAAACGGGTCCCGCCTCACACCGGAAAGAAAAACAATTACTGAAATATATCAGAATATAACACATTGATTTTATTGAGAACTATTTAGTATATCTAGTACTGTAATTAATAATGAGTCAGAATAATTGTTATCTCAATCAATAATATTTTAGTAGTCCAAAACTTTAAGATGGGGGGAGGGAGTCACCAGTGCATATTTGCATGTATCTCGTATAATAAAGGTCTCTTGAATACAATTTTTGGTATTTAAACTTCCAATAGTGTGATTTATTATGTATCAGAGTATTGTTTACGTAACATGAGTAGAAGTGGCGGTTTGGTGAAAACTGAAAAATGCAAATATCTCGGTTAATATTCAAGATAGAGAATAAATGTATAGAACAATATTTATAGTAAATTTAATTTGTATTAAGTTTGATTCTGTATAATTTTTCGATTCGACGTATAGTAACGGAGATATTTTGAATTTTCGAAAATCCTCCCCTCTAACCCCCCCCCTCCCACTGGTCCGATTTCAGCCGTTAACGAACTTGATCTTTCTTTTTACATAAAACGCTTAAATATGAAGTTTGGTAAGGATTAAACAAAAATTGCGACCGCTAGAGCGGTAACAGACAAATATATATATATATATATATATATATATATATATATATATATATATATATATATATAGATATATATATACAGTTTTGAACGGACCTCATTTTCTTCATCTACTAGGTAGGATCGATGGACATTTGAAGAAAAATGTCGAAAATTCCGTCATGAGTACAACCTCAATAGCTGATTTCCCTTAAGGGAAATCTGCTAAAAGTTCAATGACAGTAATATTTGGTGCATAACCTTCATACATCAAATATGCTCCTCTGTGCAAGCTTGACGTGTCTTTCTAAAGGCTCTAATTTTGCCAAACAGAAACCCATCCCTATTTTCCATCGAGAGTTTTCTAGTTTACATAACCTTGGATGAAATCAATAATAATTAGGTCCTCGTACCTAAGCAATACGGTTTCCGCGAAAACAGATCTATCACTTCGGCAACATATGATTTTCTGGAGGATATTGAATTAAATCTGGATTGAAATCTGAGCGTAATTGGAATATTGCCGATTCGACAAAGACTTTCGACTTAGAATATCATTAAATACTACTGAATTAGTTAGAAGATTATGGAATTAAGAGGCATTGCTCCTAAACGTTTTTGCTCTTATCTATCTAACCGTAAACAGAAAGTAGAAGTTGTTGATATCATCGGATATAAAATTATTTCAGAATAGCAAACAATTACTTGCGGTGTCCCACAAGGTTCAATATTAGTTCCATTACCATTTTTAATATGTGTAAACGACCTTCCAGCTAACATTAAAAAAACAAAATCTATTCCTTATGCTGGCGATACCAGTGTAATTATAAAATGAACAGACCAAGAAAAACGGAAACAATATGACTATATTACTATTGAATCATTATCTGATTGGTTAATGGCTAATAAGGTAGCTATGAACGTGTCGATAATAAATATTCTACATTTCAGTAAACATTGCTTACATTCTTCAGGGGTGATCTCAATTAATAATCGGGACATTTTACCGCCCCCCCCCATGATAAAGATTTTAGGATTGACTGTGGATAAACGCATTCATTGGTTTGATTATGTGCGAATGTGAATTAAGTAAGAAAATAAAATTATTAATATATGTTAAAATATATATATTCCAATGGAAACTCTATTACTAATATAGTATTGATATTTCCATAGTTGGTTAACTTATGGAGTTAGGCATTGGGGAAAATAAAAAATTATATTTTATTTAAATTGTAAAAGAGAGCAATAAGGTTTACGTACAACAGAATTTTGAGAGACTCCTATCGTCCACTGTTTAAGAAGTCAAAAATAATGAGTTTTCTCTCAATATATATGTATCAAACAATATTGCTTGTGATACCAAACATGAACTTGTTTTACAATAGTAGCATAGCACGTAACCATAAAATAAGATGCAAGAATATTCGTGAAAATCCCAGCCAGACACATTAATATTTCGAGAAAAGCGTATCATTTTAAGGAGTAAAACTCTTTAATGCTCTCCCTGAATGTATTAAATTTATTAAAAATTATTCTTTGTTTAAAAATAAATTAAAGAACTTCATGTATGAGGGTTTTTATACACAAGATGAACACTTTCACAAATATTCAATTACTAAATAAAACTACAAATGAAATGATTTGTGATGAGGTACATTGTCTCTTTAAGGTGGAACGAGTTTTTCATCATTTAGTTTATATAGGTTGTTTTCCTTTAATAAATAAAAAAAAATGTATATTATATATTTATAGTTATGTTAGGATTGTTAACAAAACTAATTTATTGTATGTAATTATTTAAATTGATGAATTTCATACTATGTATTCCTAGAGTTTGATTTAATTTTATAATGAAGTATTATTATAAAAGTATAAATGTATTTGAATAATTTGTAAAGAATTTGACATAATATTAGGCAATTTTTATAGAAAACTAAACTATTTCATGTATCTTTAAATGGTATGATTACATTTATTGGAAATAATAGTTATTTTCATTACTAGGACGCTATGTGGGCGTTTTCGGTGCGAGGCCTAGTTTTACGAGCGAAGCTCAGCCGAGCTCCGAAATTTGGCCAAGCACCGAAAGCCACTTTTCGTACGTGTAATGAAAATTACTTTTCATTATACTGCTCAAACATAGTAAAAAAAAAATATCCATTCAAAAAAAATAATTCACATACGGAGTTTTGTTTAGTTCGGTTAAGTCTTTGGTAACAAATAAAATAGTTGATTCCCGTTATAGTTTTTAGCGTATAACTCATTTATACTTCCGTATACGGCAAAAGTGTATATGGCAAAAGTTACTCTAAATAACAAAATAACCAACTTTTGTTATCTGCATATTCAGCCTTTCCTTATAACCCCCACTCCTGTCCGTCTCAGAGAATATTAACATAGCCTGAAGTCTAAGTTGGCTTGTATTTAAATGGGGGGGGGGGGGGGTGGGGGGGGGGGGGGGTGGGGGGGGGGGGGGGTGGGGGGGGGGGGGGGTGGGGGGGGGGGGGGGTGGGGGGGGGGGGGGGTGGGGGGGGGGGGGGGTGGGGGGGGGGGGGGGTGGGGGGGGGGGGGGGTGGGGGGGGGGGGGGGTGGGGGGGGGGGGGGGTGGGGGGGGGGGGGGGTGGGGGGGGGGGGGGGTGGGGGGGGGGGGGGGTGGGGGGGGGGGGGGGTGGGGGGGGGGGGGGGTGGGGGGGGGGGGGGGTGGGGGGGGGGGGGGGTGGGGGGGGGGGGGGGTGGGGGGGGGGGGGGGTGGGGGGGGGGGGGGGTGGGGGGGGGGGGGGGTGGGGGGGGGGGGGGGTGGGGGGGGGGGGGGGTGGGGGGGGGGGGGGGTGGGGGGGGGGGGGGGTGGGGGGGGGGGGGGGTGGGGGGGGGGGGGGGTGGGGGGGGGGGGGGGTGGGGGGGGGGGGGGGTGGGGGGGGGGGGGGGTGGGGATGGCTACACATTCTAACTATTTGAGAAGCAGATCGTCTGTTTTAAAGAATATATTCGCACGCGCCACACACACACACAGACACACACACACACACACACACACACACACACACGCACACGCATACGAATACATATAGTTATAGAAAAGGGTTTCTCTGCTGTTTTCAGACCTAACCAAATGTATTCCCAATAAATTAAATTTATTTTCTTTTATCTACTATGCATGAGAACATATTAACGATTTTGCACAATGTATGAAAACATGAAAACATATTTAAGATTTTACTCAATCTACTTAATTCGACAAAGTATTTATACAAAGTTTGGCAGTTTTATTTTTCGGAACCCAAATGCGTCAATCAAATTTTGTTTATGTCTGTATATATAATACCAAACCAACTATTTTATACGTATATATATATATATATATATACAATAGACAGTTTGATAATAAATGGTCAACAGAATTTCTTTTTTTTTTTTTTTTTTTTTTTTTTTTTTTTTTACTTGAGATGACGCAAATGAATATATATATATTCATAAATTATATATATATATATATATATATAATAGACAGTTTTGTAATAAATTTTTACTTGAGATGACGCAAATGAATATACCATCATCTTAAGTTCCATGTTTTTTCTTTATCCATTTTTATACTTATGCCTATTTTCGTATTCTGGTAAATTACTATTTCTTCTGTACATTTGTTATTAGCGATTTTTTTTTTTCAAAATACAGAAAATGGTGATTTCTGGGGAGAATCGGCAGCATGCACAGGTTTCCTGGAATGTGGGTGCCATGCTTCATCATCTTTTCCCCTTGATTACAATAGTCATATCTACAGACTTATACGTCTTACAATATCACATTTGTGTTCTGTCGGGACTACATATTTCAGACTGTTGGAGGAAAATGTATTCTGGCTGCGTGGACTTTACCCGGGCTATCCTAGGCATAGTCGATAGAAGGTGAACTTTCTGTTACTTGTTACAATTCGCTATCCTCCATAGTCCGTTCGGAATACATCAACTTTGCTTCTTTGTGATACATCCATTCAACTTCTTTCTTTTCACTTTCAGAAAGTAAAAGTGTTAGGAAGTCTACTTTTACTTCTCTCAGCTCTCCCTTTCGTCCGATACCGAATCGGAAATAAGTTCTTATAATATTTTATATCTGAAATAAACAAAGCCCTTATACGTTACGTGTAAATGATACTACTATTAATGTTATTATATCCGCCATAAATATTAGGGAGAATTAATTAGTTTTTGCTTGGCTGATTTTTATTTCATTTTATACAAATTTGGGAGGAAAAATAAGCATTTTAATAGGTGTAATTTCAAAAAATTATTTTAGCACCATATAATATTAATGAAAGAACGACAATATCAGTAGAAGGAGCACCTGAAGAGTAATGTCAGATAAAAAAAAGAATGCAAGATCCTTGGAGTTCACCAAGACAATGAGCATGATGGGAACTATTCTTGAAATTATGAAATATTCTGTGGAATTGTTCAGGAAGAGAAGAATATGTGAGAATAACGAGGAATTTAAAGGCAGAAGTTATCATTACTCAGGAATATATAAAAAGTCCATCACGCATGGGCTGCGTTAACTAAGCAGATTTTCCAGGTTCGTCACGTATTTTCATTTATCCCAACACTTCAAAGGTTTGTTAGGCTTCAAATAATATGCTTCATAATATAACAGCTTAACATGACATGAGTAGGCGTGGAGGTTTCCCGAGGGCCGAAAACTAAAAAAAATTCAAATACCTCGGTTAACAATCAAGATTGTGAAAAAACTTACATAACGACATTTGTAGAACACTACATCTAATATAAGATTGATTCTATAGAATATTTCGATCCAACGCATAATAACGGAGATAAAATGACTTTCCGAAATCCTCTTCCTCTAAACACCCACTCCCATAGGTCGGATTTCAGCCGTTAAAGAACTTGATCTTCAGTTTTAAATACGTCTAAATATCGAGATTGGTAACGATAAAAAAATGCGACCGCTAGAGCGTTAAGATATATACACATATATATATATATATATATATATATATATATATATATATATATATATATATATATTGTTACGTTTTATTACAAAACCAGTAATAAACGTTGATAATAAGAGTTCTTTTGGATTGCAAAATTAAACACACACACACAAGCTTTACAGTTTTTCACTGCACGATTTATTTCACAATGCACAATACTCTTGGTTAATTATTACTACTCACAGTATTACACTGATAGTGTCACTGTTCTTCAGATTACACAGTCCAATAATTCACTCACGGTCACTGAAATTCACAAAAAAGACGGCACTGCACTGTCCATTATTTCGCGGCACTGCACTGTCATAAACACGGCACTAAAATGTTACAGTTACGGCACAACACTGTTCTTCTTATAAAAACGCTTTACCGCACTGCAATAAGTCGCACTGGAGCACTGATGTGACCATGACGACATCTGACCATAAACTGACTTGAGGTACTGGCAGGGTCTCTTATAAATGCCTGTAGAAGGGGTTGGCCAGGGAAAGGCCCAGAAGTTCTAGGAAGATAGGCACGGCGGGTCCTAATTAGATTCTGCCGACTCCACTAGGTTGAGCTGTACAGGCTTAAATAGAGAAGCTGGATGAGACCGAGAAGGTCTGGAAGGGACTAGTGTCTTCCACCAATTAGTGACAAATTAGCGGCACTTCTTTGAACCCCTCCACACTCCCCAATCACGCCTTGAATAGTAGAGCCATTTAATTTTCGCAACAATATATATATATATATATATATATATATATATATATATATATATATATATATATATAAATGTCATAACTTTCGGTGAAGACCGTCGTCACTGGCTGATGGTCGAGTACGCAAGGTGCTTTCGGTGCAATGGCACCATCTTCAAGCCCGCCAATAGTTCCAGCAACTTTTGACGGGCTTGAAGATGTTGCCATAGCATCGAAAGCGCCTTGCCAGCTGTACACCATCATCAGCCAGTGACGACGGTCCCCACCGACAGGTACGACAACAGTATCATTTATACTGGCGGTTCTAACATGTTATGTCTATATATACTGTTTTGAACGGATCTCGTTTTCGACATCTCCTGGGTAGGATTTTTTTTTCGAAAATAGCGTCATGAGTATGACCTCAATAGCTGACTTTCCTTAAGGCAACACAACCAGTTTCAGTGAAACTCCTAATCAGAATAATAGCGACCAGACTCAGCAATACTCTAGAACTAAGGAAAATATGCGATGAGCATAAACGTATAAAATGAGCCTCAACTAAACAGAGCTGCAATGAAAGTATCGAGGGGCGCTTAACATCTACACCTGGTGATAAGGTAGAGTGTGCATACCAAGAATCTGCTAAGTCAAACTTGGCGAGATAATAAAACATACTAATAATTGCTGAGAGGTCAAGGGCAGGAGAGGAGTAGAAAAACTGTGATTGGAATGAAATTCAATGAATTGAAAGGTTGCCAGCAACTTGCGCTTTTATGTGATCTTTGAGATAAATGAAGCAGAAATGGAAAATATAGATATTCCTTGGCAGGGTGACATATAGGATTTAACCTCTATAACGCAATACAGGGTGCCTAAAGGTCGAATGGAAAACAGATTTTTACTTTTTTCTTTATTTTTTTTTTATTTTATATCAACTCCACTCTGATTGGCAATATTCTCCGAAACTCTATTGAAAAGTGTAAACGAAGCAGTGTGCGAAGCTGTACGAGGTTGAGTGAGTTGTGTGATCAATCAATCACTATTTCCAGGAAGTAATGCATTTGCTGCTGGAATCTAGGTCACAATTTCTTGACAGCATCCAATTCAATATTGATTTCAGGTTCTTTGGTGAAAATCATCTTGCTGAGAGAAGTAAGAAAGTTATTTATATTTACAGGAAATTTTTATTTTACGCCTAAAGGAAACGCCAAGAATTGTTAAAAGATTTTTCAATGATGTTTCAATTGCTTTCTTTCACACAGGTACGACTCTACATGAAAATGAAAGGAGAAATCTAAAATTTTCAGCACTTTTGGCCTAATTTCCAAAATACGGAACGTACATCGATGCTCTATCAATAAAACCCCTATTTTAGCAGATTTCTCTTAAGGGGGATATATATATATATATATATATATATTTGTCTGTTAACACTCTAGAGGTCGCAATTTTTGCTTGATCGTTACCAAACTCGAAATTTAAACGTTTTGTGTAAAAATAAGGGCACGTTCATTAATGGCTGAAATGGGACCAATGGGTTTAGAGGGGCGATTTTGGAAATTTCTCCGTTACTATACGTTGGATCGAAAAATTGTATAGAACCAATCGTATTGCAAATTAAATTTACTATAAATATTGTTACATACACTTATTCTCTACCTTGAATATTAACCGAGATAATTGCATTTTATTGAGCGTAACGGACATGATGAGATCGGCTAACTTGGGTATGTAGTCGTGAGTTTCCGGCTAGCTAGTTCGGCCGTTTCAGTAAATATTCGGCTCACGTGATATTTCTTTATTCTGAAACTTCACTTGGGAAATCTGCTTAGTTTACGCAGCCCCTGCGTGACGACCTCTAGAGTGTTAACTGTGGATTGGGGCTGGATGGCGGAGGGGCAACGTCTCTACTTCATAGTACAACAGGTTATGCAATGAAAGAAAGGCAGGCCCAGAGAGTTGTGGTTCGATGATCTGTCGAGAGATATAACGAAGTTTAGTTTCCAACACACGAGAAGCGTTGGTGGCCACATTGAGTGGTTTATAATGTGTCTGCGCCTGTGCTGTAGGGCATTCTAGTAATTAAAAGTTCCATGAAAATATATGCTAATTTCATAAATACGGGTATATGTGAACTGTTATTTAGATAAAAAGATTGACAGCTGGGTGGACAGATTTTCCAGAATTGAATAATATGATGTTTCTGGAGAAAGTAAACTAATGCTTAAACTTTTTATTTCCAATTGTTATTTCTAAATAGTATGATTTTAGGATAGGGAGTTTATAATTCTTTAAATACATAAATAATCTATTTCGTTGCCTATTTCCTTGATCAGAAATATGTTTGGACTTTGACAAGTCTACTAGCTGCATGGAAATAGTTTCTTTGTGAAAATGTCGAGGCATGATCTATGTGTTAAATACTGGAGCAGAGAGCGACCCCTCTCCATCCCGTCCACAGCACATGCTGTACACATAATATACAGCTAGACAACTCCGGAATGGACGTAACTAGTTTAGTCAGAACTGAACCTAAAACTGGTTTAAACACTATCAACTTCAAGCACATTATATTTGCATGAGCTGCCAGCTCACATTCGTTCCGGACTTGGAGTAATACGGATCACTGCGCCATATAGTGGTATTGCTTTTCATAATATTTCTTAACATTGGCTCTATTTATTTGAAGTAGTCATAAACTTTTGCTAACATCGGCAGAAGTAAAATGTGCTTTATCCATTGGCACTTAAGTAGATATTGGTGATGGACAACTTTATTTATTTATTTATTTAACGTCTACGTTTTGCAACTAAGGCTAATTGGGACGGGCTATCTATAGGTTACCACTCTTTTCTAGCCAAGGTGGGACTAAGGATTGTATTTAATAAATTCCGTCACTAAATAAATTCCTTTTGCACAGGCGGGAATGGAACACGCCGCTCTAGGTTTATTACCATGTCAGATTAAGGCCAACGCTTTAACTCACCTGGCTAACCTGAGCCCCTGGGCAACTTTAAAATGTCATGTTACACATGTTCAGAGGAGCAGACTTCCCATGTGTAAAAAGAATTGCATAACCTGGTTTTTCACTCTCATATTCTTGCTGCAAGTAATTCCAACACGAAAACAATATTGAAACGTAACCTGCGTAAAAGATGTATAGTTATACCTCAAAATGAAAATGGCATTAGTAGGAGTATGGATTTATTGTAGGCTAAAAGTAAAATACTTCGTATTTTCAAGCTACAGTGTGTAGGGAAGGGTGGAATTAGCGGAAGTTGTAGCTAGCCGATAAGGCCGTAACCAACTTCCCTTCTCCATTCCTACCTACTGCCACTGTTGCGAAGTGGTATGGAAAGCCATTCCCCGGGAAGGAACAAACCTATTTCTCTAGCTTCAGCCCACAGACAACATGTACCTGTTTACCTGGCCTGCCGTCTACGTGCGTCCAACACACGACCACTATATCTACGACCAGTAGACGGGAGCAATTCCTGCATCTGGCCACCACCCACAACCAAAGTGGCTTGCTTGCCCTTAGTACCATTATTGAGTAAGATGATTCCAGCTACTCCGGAGGCCTTGAATGGTAATTTTCAAGTCACAGAAAAAATAACTAGAACAACAATTGTAGTGCATTGCATAATTAAGACAATCCATAAATATAGTATAATGTTTTGACCAGTTGCATAATGACCCCTTCTCTGTCAGGTCCCATCTCAAATATTAACGAACTTAATCATGTGTTTTACACGATTCGTTTAAATATCCAGTTCGGTTTCTATCAAATAAATAAGCCGTCACTAGAGCGTTAATCGTTTATGTGTATATATATATATATATATATATATATATATATATATATATATATCTGAACGGAACTTTTTCTTATCCCCTACTAGACAATTGTGATGGAATTAAGCAATAAGGTACTTATTGTGATCGGAAGGCCACCAATTTAAAGACGATTATTAAATCATAATTAAAAAAAAATCACTTTATTATTTAAAATAACACTTCTAGAATTTATAAATGACAAAAACGGTATCCCACTTATTATTTACAGATAAAATATTTAAAATCACGTATCGCTATTATCAGGTTATCTTAGTCATTCATTGTTATCAGAAAATGAGTGATCGTTTATTAACACCACTTGGATATCGTATATTATTGAACCCCTAACCACCCCTAAGTTGAACTGCTACTTTCAGAGATCAAGTGCAGACGACCGCTATCTGCAGCTACTTCGGGATATCGTAATTACGTTTTGTTATTCAAATAAATTTTGTTATTTAAATAATAATGGTTTTTCTTTTAATATGATTTAATAATCATCTTCAAATGAGTGTCCTCCCTGTAATCGATAAGTACCATGAATAATTAATTTTCTTAAAAGTAAAAACCCTTATATTATAAATGTATGCGACGAGCTTGCAGAAAATAATTTCATCAACAATAATGGTAATAGAAAACAAATAGTATACTTATGTTGTATATCTGTAAATTAAAAAGTCCGTCAAGCTGGGGCTGCGTTAACTAAGCAGATTTCCACGTGCGCCACGTATTTACATTTATCTCAAAACTTAAAAGTTCAATGAGAACATTATTTGGTATTTAGGCTACAAATAAAGTGCTTCATAAAATAATAGAATATTGTTAATATGAGATGAGTAGGAGTAGGGCTTTACTGAAGACCGAAATCTAAAGAATGCAAATATTTCTGTTTATAATCAATATAGTGAAAACATGTACATATCAACATTTATAGAACATAACATTTGCAATAAGATTGGTTCTATACAATTTTTTGATTCGACGCATAATAAAGGAGATATTAAGAATTTTCGAAATTCTCCCTCCCTAACCCCCCCCCCGGTCTGTTTTCAGCTGTTAACGAACTTGATCTTTCTTTTTGTATAGAACGATTATATGTGAAGTATGGTAACGATAAGACAAAACTTGCGACAGCTAGAGCGGTAACTGACTAATATATATATATATATATATATATATATATATATATATATATATATATATATATATATATATATCGTTGTGCAGCAATGAAACTCATTTAAAAAATTAGATAAAACAACTAAAATAAGAACTCCATTACAACGGCTACAAAAAAAAGGAAGTTACAGTAGTACTAAAAAAATTAAGAGGAAACTTGATGCCACCAAGGTTCAAGAAGATATTGAAAATACTCAAGTAACACCATTGAGAAATATAACACTTCCTTATATAGCGGGTACTTCAGAAAAACTGGCAAGAATACTCCGAACATATAATTTACGGACAGTATTTAAACCCCACAAAATAGTCAGTGAATATTTAAAAAGTCCAAAAGACAGTCAAATTTTACAAGATAGTGGTATGTATATGATACCATGTGACTACGGTAAAGTTTATGTGGGACAGACTGGAAAAAATACTGCAAGAAGAGTCAGCCAACACATGGCTGATCTGAAACACCAGAGAACAATCACATCCGCCATAGCTAGACACGCCAGTATTTGTTCTCACCAAATTAAATTCGATGAAACAAAAGTTTGACAAGGTGAGGATCATCTCGGTAAAAGATTGGTCCTAGAAGCTATAGAAATTAACAAAAGAACGAATACGATAAACGGCGTGGACGGTGTCACTCTCTCTGAGACGTGGAAAACCATATTAAAATAAATTTCAACCATATGATTGAAGTAGCTATTCAAATTAAATTAAATGCCTGACGAAGATGGACGCATTTCCATCGAAAATTTGTAGAACAACAAACATTCCAACCGCTGGAGCAGACAGCCGAAGTTCTCACAATGATAATACTCGCCAGCGATGCAGCCTGCCTCATATATATATATATATATATAGTTTTGAACGGACCTTATTTTCGTCATCTCCTGGGTAGGATGGACGTTTGACGAAAAAATTCGATAATCGCGTCATATGTACGACCTCAATAGCTGATTTCCTTTAAGGGAAATTTGCTCAAATTGTGTATCCCACGTGGATATTTACAGAGTCGCATCATGAGATTATGCATACGGGCTTGAGGGTAAATTGCTAGAAGAGATAAATATCACTGAGACATAACTCTGCCTGACTGCATTGGGGCTTGCCGACTGTCTGTATAAGTTAGGATAAGTTGAGACCTCAACTTACGAAGCGTCGCCGAGATACTTGAAAGAAGGCCGTGGGCAAAAAGTAGTTAGGCGGGCGTAGTGCAGCGGCTTGCAGGGCCTCCTTTATTTGCACCACAATACCGGCTTTTTAGATAACCTACCCTCCCGCTCGGTCAACTTTATAATTAAAGACTAGTAAATTAATTTCATTAGCACTTTAATGAGGTTTTTGCGCGAAGCAGCTTCGGCCCACTTCGGAACTTATGGTAAAGTCTTTACAAATTTTTACTCCGACGGCCCAGGTTGTGCGCTTTAATCGACCCCGGCCCTTCTAAAACTGTTTATTCACTTTTAACTTGGAATGAGCTTTTATTTTTTTATTTTTCGGCCCTCAGTTTTAAAGCATTTAATATTTATTTGAATTAGATGAAGGGAAAACTTCAATTAATGTTTTTATTTTCTTTTTAGTTCCAGAACAAATAATGAGTTCATCGCTATGATTTAGTGATGTTGTTTATTTACCCTAACAAATTATTTATCGGTTCATTTTCATGCTGCATGGACACTGCATGGCGTCAAAACCTAATTATTATTTATTAACGTCCACTTTTTGCAACTCAGGCTAATTGGGACGGGTTATCTACAGGTTACCACCCAGTTCCAGCCAGGGTGGGACTTAGGATGTTATTTAATGAAAAAGTGTTAGGGATTTAAATTATTTTTGTAATATCATTACAAGAATATGCAAAATAGGAACTCGTGCAATTTACTTTAGTTTTTTTCTTAAAATCCACTCAGAACGAAATGTGAGCTGACATAAACTTCTTGCCATCCCAGAACGGGGAAAAACTGCTTTTTTGTTTCTTAATAACTTTTACACGTGTATTTAAGTTTCAATTATATGATTAGTTATACGCATACTATCGCTAAGAGTAATCTTGGAGAGAAGAGGAGACATGAATGAAAAAGTGGTAGTTGCATTTGTTGATTTAGAAAAAAAAAAACTGTTGATACCGTTAACTGGAAACTGATGTTCGACTGCATTCGTAAGTAATATACATATAAGCGTGATTACAAATTAAAGTTTGGTAAGTCTTTCATTTGAAGTGCGGACGAATGATGGACTCTTCCAAAGGATTATAATAGATTGGAAGCAATGAAAATATGGAATTGACTCAAAATCAACTGGTGTACAAGTTGGATTAAAAAAAAAAATCCAACATGGAAGTTCTAAATGTGGTTAATGAAAGTAAAAATCTTATCAGAGCCATGGACAAAAGGAGTGTGAAACTTCTTGGGCATATCATGAGGCCCAACGATTTCACAAGAAATATATTTGAAGGTAAGACCTAAGGAAGAATATTCTCAGCCCCAGAAAAACCTTTTTTGAAGGGATCAAACATCTTATGGTTTTTGGTGGGTATAACATATGAAATGAACAGCTTCCGAAAGTACACAATGGTGGCAACTAAGGTGTAGCTTTTAGATCATGATGATGATTACTATGCTTACAAATATGAAGCTTAAAGTCGACTTAAAAAAAAAATATTATAAGATGAACATTGTTTGTGAAAATGAGTATTTTATTATTAAATAAGTGGGTATCGAAAAATAAATTAGAATTTTTAGAGAAGAACTCAAATTCTTATTTAATTTTATTGGACACTACATTGCATCACTAGTCCTTAATTATTAAGTCCATTGGCATTAGTATAATAATAATTGAGTATTTTCTTATAATTATGGATAAACAAAGAATAACTCATCTAAGTACAATTATCACATATTATTGTATTCTTTTTTAATTTGGGTGGTTTTGAAATAATTACGAATGTATGGGGGTTGGCGAAGGGCTAAAAAAAAACAAAGGAAGGCTGACGAGTACAGCAAACATTTTCCGCAGTGGCTTGTCTTAATTATATTGTCGTATTATAAAATTCAGTAAGCAAACAAAAAAAAATAATACAAGTATCCCACAACATCCATTAGAATAAATCACAAAGGAGTTGGGGGGGGGGGGAGACTGACGACTTTAGCCAGGCCGTTCATAACCCACAGAACATTATCTCATATCTTCATAATTAAATTAAACATCCTTCTCTTTTCTGGTTATGCAAAGCCCATGATATCCTACGTTATTTTCATTTATTTTAAGCTTAGCATAAAAACAATTATTCACTTACCTGGCGCTAACTTAAAGGGTCATGACAATAAATATATAGAATATTAAAGAACATTTTAGGCTATTGCTCAGCCTGGGATGATTCCAAAAAAAAATTATAACATTTTATATTTAAGTTTTTATTCACATGAAGTATTTCTTTCCCTGCTACGAGTATTTTCGCACAGTTTAATATTGAATGATTTTCATACTTATAAGAGGGAATTATTAAAACTAATATTTTTAAGGAGAAATAGCCGAAGCTCAATCGATGAAAAGCACTTGAAATATCTCCACTGATCTATTTCCTTCTACATGTTTCAGGTCTTCTAAGGCGCCTCTTCAGGATCTACTGAAAATCAATGGAGAAAGTTCTCGTGTTTTTCATCTATTAATCTTCGGCCATTTCTCCCTCAACGGAGATTTACATGAGGTCATATTTCGACGATATAAAAGTAGTATATTCAGTAGGATGCGAGATAGCAGGTTTAACGATTAATTAAAATTTGAGGTTATTTTGTAGCTTGCAGAATTTAAATTTAAAAGAATCGGGAATTTTGAATTTCTCCAAATACGTAAATAGTTCAAGTCGCTTGTGTACAGAAGAAGTCCTTCAAATTTTTGCATGTGGCTGTAAACGAATGAATGAATGAGATCCGGTTGACATTTTTGCGGGATCTCAGAAAACAGGTTTTTTTTTAGCCCTCTTAGGAACGAACGGTGGAAATTCGATGAAAACGCGTGCAACCTCACCTTTCGGGGATTCTTCTAAAACCTACTAATTTGAAAAATAACATAAACCAATTTTTATTAAAAGAAATTTGCATAATTTGATAATTATAAAGTAACCTTCCAAATTCTTCCCAGTTTCTTTTTTTGCCTGGATACATAATACATAACTGAATAGGTGGGTGTGGTTTATAGCTGACCCAAATTCTATAAATAGGAGAGAGATGTGATATAGAGCACCTAATGATATAAACTGCCTATAAAGGAGGCAACTGCCAGACTTATAGGCTGTTGATAAGGCTTATCAATAACGGCTAATGGCCCCCCCCCTCCGGTAGATGTTAGTATTTCTCCTATCACACATGGCAATTTCACCAACTTGATCCGTATTAGGACTCTATGCGCCAAAAGTACTACATGCGAACCAACGAAACATTACTGTTTTCAATGCATTTCTATATTAAATCCCAAATGAATATTGATTCGGTAGGGATGCTAAACATCACTTGCGATTATATTATGATTTAAAAAAAAAATCTATTAATTCAGATAAGTTGAAGTTCGAGATATTTAAGTCTGACAAAGTTTCATTGCATTTTTCAACTTCGTTCATTTACACAGCACTTAGCTCTTTCTTCTGACCTTGTATACTTTTAAACTTATTGGCAAATGCGTTAGATTTTCCTGACGGCATTACTTAGTGTTGCATGTATCTCAATTCCGACCCCCCCCCCACCCCCGGGTTCTAATTACATGGTGTGGCAGTTAACCTCAGTCGCCTCTCTCTCTCTCTCTCAAACGTTTTCTTATGTTGGGTTCCTGTGGTATTGATTTCTTGTGAGACTATGGTTTATTGATATGGAACTTCCAATTGTCTATATTTTAAATTGTTTTTGAAACATCTACCACCTAAGAGTAGCGGGATCGATTCCCACATGGGAAAATAAGAATTTATTTAGTGACAAACTCATTAAATGAAATCCTGGTAACCTGTAGATAATCCGTCACAATTATTATTATTTATTTATTAACGTCCACTTTTTGCAACTTAGGCTAATCGGGACGGTCCGTCACAATTGGCCACAGTAGCAAAATGTAGACGTTAATAAATAATAATAATAAATATCTACCACAGACTATTGATTGTTTTAGTCTTGTACTTCGTTGGTTTAATAAATTTTGGCATTTGTTTCTATCCAGAATATTAGAGGAACTATTTGTATTTGGGTTTGCCGTATAAAATTCCTTCTCCCCAATCGTGCTGTTTTCATATAAAATTACACCATTTTACAATAAACATTTCATGCCCAGCTAATATCTCTTGTTTACATATGATTCTTACTAAAGGGTAAATAGAGACTATAATATTGTATGATTATCTAATTAACTCTCTCACTTGAAGGACTTTTAATCCCGAAAAGTGCGCGGTTGCCAATGGATACTCATATTCCTCCCGTCATCTCATTTTTCAACGAACTTCACTTTTCTTATGTTGGTATTACAACTCACCCAACTTCTTTTTCATGATTCCCACTCCGTGACCTCGTAAGAAAGCATTCATTTCGGTTGGAAAATGAGTACAATATCATATGCCAAGACCAAAACTAGAGTAAGAATCAGCCCTATATCCCACTCTAGATACAACGGTCTGTGTGATGTTCTGCTTTTCCGGCATTTTTAAATATTTATTCAAGAAAATTATGAAGACTAGACGATAGGGCACTCTCTTTGTCCTTGTTTCTCACATTCCTCCGATTCTCTTCCATTAATTCTTATTGTTCTTTAGCATCACAATAAGCGGACTTTACGCCAATTATTAATTCAGTGGGTACGCTCTTAGCAGCTAGAGATTTCTACATAACTTTCACAGGGACCGAACCGATGATTGATTTTATGTCGAATAAGGAGAGCTATAAGGTCGTTCCTCCATCGCAAGGCTTCTCAATGATGCACAGAATTTGTCGGGAATCTGAACAATGCCTGTCTTCTTCCAAATCTTCCGATATTGCCCTTGTTCGTTTACAGTATTGAGATGATCAGCTTATAGAGGATCTGAGTAAGATGAGAGCTTCTATAGTTATTACAATCTGTTGAACTTGGTATTTAACGATATATAGGGTGACGTTGTAGCTATTCACGGTCGGCTAAGTTACGTTTTCTAAAGCTGGTTTTTTTTAGATTTATTTACAACAATAGACCCTCTTTCTTGATACTTTCTGAACAATTCAATCTGTCAGCCCGTTTATTTGGAAATACCCAATAAGAATACAAAGGTAGTGGCTTGTAAGCTGCAAGAACTTCTTGATTGCGAATATAACAATAGCAGTCAAGCCTCATCCATGCTTAGTAAAAGTATTGCACTGGATACTAATAAGGAGGTCCAACTCTAGAAGGCGACGCGGCATAGATACAACCAACACCTAGGATGCAACAAAAAAGAGTTGCAGGATCCAACTCTAGAAGGCGACGCAACATAGATACAACCACCACTCAGGATGCAACTATGATGCAACAAAAAAAGTTGCAGGGTCCAACTCTAGAAGGCGCCACAGCATATATACAAGCACAATCCAGGATGCACCCATGATGCAACAAAAGAGTAGCAGGGTCCAACTCTAGAAGGCGACGCGGCATAGATACAACCACAATCCAGGATGCACCCATGATGCAACAAAAGAGTAGCAGGGTCCAACTCTAGAAGGCGACGCAGCATAGATACAACCACAATCCAGGATGCACCCATGATGCAACAAAAGAGTTGCAGGATCCAACTCTAGAAGGCGCCCGCACATGGAACCAACACCAGGATGCACAAAAAGATAGCAGGACCCAACTCTAGAAAGGCGGACCATAGAAAACAACCACCACCCAGGATGCAACAAAAAGTACTAGCAGCCAACTATGAAGGCGAGATCTGGTGCGCTAGGTTGCAAACCACCCCAGGATGCAACAAAAGGACTAGCAGGGCCCAACTATAGAAGGCGACGCAGCATAGATACAACCACCACCCAGGATGCAACAAAAGGACTAGCAGGGCCCAACTATAGAAGGCGACGCGGCATAGATACAACCACCACCCAGGATGCAACAAAAAGATAGCAGAAACTCTATGGAATTGTATTGGCGAACGCGGTTTACCTAGATACAACCTCTTGGTTCCACCCAGGATGCAACAAAAGATACTAGCAGTTGAAATTCTATAGAAGGCGAAGTTAGGCATATGTTACAAACCACCAGGATGCCAACAAAAGGTCAACTAGCAGCCCACTCTAGAAGGACGCGGCATAGATACAAACACCACCTAGGATGTACCCAATTGATCAACAAAAAAGTAGTCTGCAGGGTCCAATTTTCGCGGCATAAATTACTATAATAGCAAGGTTATTTTATGGCTTTTACAAAACAAGCAGACAGTTCAACAAAAAGAGTTGTAGGGTCCAACTGTAGAAAGCGACAAGGACAAGAGAAACGCACCACCCAGGATGCACCTATGTATGATACAAGTGAGTAACAGGGTCCAACTCTAGAACGAGACGCGGCATAAATATACTTCCACCACCTAGCAAGGTCCATTTTATGGCGATATCAGCGAGCTGCTGGGTCTACTTAGGGGGCGGATCAACTTTAGTAGTAATCCTAGAGCTATGACATAAATTTATGAACTTCCTAGTTAATTTGTATCATTTGTCAAATGTTATAAATTTGACGGGGCTCATGTTAGGCATTAAAGCGTAGCCATTAATCTCACTTGATAAACAGGGAGTATGGAGTTCGATGTCTGCCTGGGCAATATCAATTTATTTAATAATGAGCTCATGAAATAAAAAAGTCCGTCACGCAGGGGCTGCGTAAACTAAGCAGATTTCCCACGTGAAGGTTTACAATAGATAAATATACATACAGGTAACACTACCGTGAATAATTATTAAATGTATACAAGGCTGAATATTATGTAACAAAATCATCCAAACTCCTGTATGTTCACAGTCCTCTATTGCTGCATAGATAGACCGGAAAGACTCCAAAGTCAAAATTACATGGAAAGATATATTTGAATATATTAACTTAAATCACCATTAAAACAGATTAATATAGCTAGTGGTCCCAGTAAAATTGTAATGAATTTCTGAGTTGAGGCTTTTTTAAATAATCAAATTTTTAGTAATCCAAAAACAAAAGAAGGGGGGGGGGGTCGTTCTGTTGGATATTTCGAATTTTCAAAATTCTCCCCCGCGACGCTCCCTACAACCCACCCCTGGTCAACGATTAATTTCAGCCAGTTAACGAAATTTGAATCTTTATTTTTACATTAAAACGACTTAAATATCGAGTTTGGTTAACGAGTATAACACAACTTAAAATTGCGACCGCTAGAACGGTAATTCCCGCAGACAAATATATAGATTAAATAGATAGTAGATAGATTGATATATATATTTATTTTTGTATTATGGCAAAATATATATATAAATATATATAATATATACAGTTTTTGAACGGACCTAATATATTACTAACTTCATGTCGAAATTGAAACTAATATGTAGAATCGATGGACATTTGAAGAAAAAAATCCTAAAAATTATGTAAAAAATGGACAAATCAATGAATACAACCTCAAATAGCTGATTTCCCTTATATGGGGAAATCTGCTAAAATTTTTTTTAGCATAGGCAGAAAAGGACTGCGATAACCTGAACTTTAGAGAATTTTTTCCCAATTAGTAAAAATGTTACAAATGTTTTTACATAGGACGACTTAAAATGTTTTAAATAGTTCAGTTGTCACTTGTAGCTGTATTTAATTTTCAAAAGAATTACACGATATACAATTTTAAAATATTGAGAAGAATTATTTTAACTTTTATTCTTAAATCAAAATTATTGGGACATTGGATAATTAAAACTGGCCAATGAATCTCGGATGTAAGAAATAAATAAATACAGATTATCTAGTTATGGGATCAAAATTTTTTTGATTATTGGTTTCTTTAGTTCCGCTTATTGGAGATAAGGATGTCTTACATCATTTCTGTGTGTTATTGTAGTTCAAAATCTTCAATGGACCAGAGTGGACATTAGGTCCTGTTTCAATAAGCCGCCAGTAGATAGGGCTGCACTCCCGCCTGATTGAGATGGGACAAGAGTTGGGATCCATGATCCAACAAACTTTGCTGAGAAGGAACAGATTTATTACCGAGGACTCTAATCCTCCGTAGAGCCACTCCAGCTGACCAACAACAAACAGACTCCAACAAAGTTTAATAGTTTTCTAACGGCACTACTACGAACTTCTAACTCTGCAGTCTTCGTCCACTTACTTCTATCTCTTCGTCGTTATTGATCCCTACATTCTTCTCCTCACTCTATTTCTACTGTTGTCCGTATCTCCAATGCCCTTCTTTTTTGCAATTGACTTTAAATTGCAATAAAATTGTTATAATCTCACTCATCAGTCATTTTTTATTTCGTTTTTAAGATGTTTAAGTCAACTGGTAAGGTATGGATTTCCCCCATCGTAATGCCTAATCTTGTAAAAACTCTGTACAGTCTATTCAATGGAATTTCAAAAATCAACTTGTAACATAAACAAATAATTTCATAACATATTAGATAGTATAATTCTTTTTAGCAGATTTCCCTTAAGGGAAATCAGCTATTGAGGTTGTACTCATGATGCGATTTTTGAAATTTTTCTTCAAATGTCCATCGATCCTACCCAGGAGATGACGAAAATGAGGTCCGTTCAAAACTGTATATATATATATATATATATATATATATATCGGGTGATAATATATATATAATATATATATATTATATATATATATATATATATTTATATATATATATCCCGTAACCACAGAGTGAATTTGTGTTACAATAACCACAGACATGGAGTCAATAGCAGCGTAATGCATTTCTTTTGTCGAAAATTCTACCACCTTTAAACC
This sequence comes from Riptortus pedestris, assembly GCA_019009955.1. NCBI lineage: Eukaryota > Metazoa > Arthropoda > Insecta > Hemiptera > Alydidae > Riptortus > Riptortus pedestris. The sequence continues at coordinate 49,927,846 of CM032231.1, read as the reverse complement.
CCCCCTCCCAACTTCCGATTATTCATTTATTTAAATTTTGTGAGTGTTAAGTCTGTGTTGTATCTAATAAGCCAAGGGGGTTCCTCACAGTTTGGTTTTTGGGGGACAAATATCATAGTTGGGAGGTTTAAATTGTGCTTTAACGTTTTGTAGCGTAAACTTACTGGACGGTTATGAGTTGGTCTCAGTTCATATAGGTCTTCGTATATATATTTCTCTAGGATATTTTTCAATACACAACCTTGGAATGATTTTATTTTAGGGAAATATTTTGCTAATAAATATTTTCTTCTTTTGGGTCCAACCCTAGAAGGGTTCGCTGCAACAGCCTTCTAACCTCTAGGACTGTCTATAGGACTTGATCTGAATGCACCTAAAACCTGAATTGTTGCAGTGTTAAGCATATTTAGTACTGTGGGCTTGGCGGATGAATATGCTACACTACCGTAATCTAAAAGTGATCTTGTGTAGCAAAAAAGATACATGTCTAACCAACTCAATTTCTGTCAGCTCGCAACATTTTGTATTGCTTAGAATCCTCATAAGAACTATGTAGCGACTTCTTACATTTTGCGAGGAGGATCTTTAAATGGGGCACCCAGCATATGTCCAATCGTTGGTCAATAATGTATTCCTAGAAATGTTCAATACATTTGTTTGAGAAGGCGGGGCATATATAGAGTTAGAAAGTGTGTATTTCGTCTTTTTCCATGATGGAAAAAAAATATGGATGATGTTTTGTTGGTGGAGAATTTCAATCCCACCTTGTCAGCCCATTGATGCAACAAAATGTAATTGTGTGCTGTATTCGTTTCTGTGCTTTTGTAACACAATCAGAATGATGGAAAAATTAAAGAGTTGTCGTCAACATACTAGGCAGTATTGCGACTGCTGGGATGTATTCTTGAATGGTATCCATTGCCAGTAAGAAACAAGGTTTAAATTAAAAAATTTACCCATTTAAAGGTTTAATTTAAAAACCACCACTCTAATACAACTATCAACAAAAAAAGTTCCAGTACCGAGCACACTTCATCGAATTTTTACAGGGAAAGCAAGAACACACTTTGTGGTGCACCCATGATGGGTCTAAAAACGAGACTAGGGAGGGATCAGCTGCTAAGAACGAGGGAAGGCATATATGTAATCACGCAGACACTGCCTCCTTGTTACAAAAAAGTATTCTAGGAGCCGAGCTCCAAGGTTACTCTATTGGCCCTCAAGATACACCCCACTCACATCACTAAGCAAACAGTTCTATCATTTGCACGGATCCTTAGGGCGCCACAGCAAATACTAAGCACAATATTTACACAAATCACCCAATAGCCCAAAAAAAAAAACATGGTCTTACCATTCTAGAAGGTGAGGCGGCATATATACACACACACCCACTGGTTACCAGGACACGAAAACCTAGGATGAATGAGACTGCCAGACTCTGAGGCCAAAAAAGCAGCTGGGGAAACTTGATGCAACAAAAAAACTTTGATATGAACAAATAGATGTACTACATGATGACCATTTCAAGACAAACACAAAACACCTCATCTTTGATACATGGCAAACCGACTGGGACTAACACACACATCCACCAACCAGGAGGCACCCATGATGGAAAAAAAAGAGTTCGAGCTATAACTCTAGAACCAACTATTTGCATGTGGCCATCAAGTTTCAGAAACTCTAGGAGAACTATGAAGAAGTAGTTGCAGGGTCTCAACTTAGAATCGGCCCACAGCATATATAACACACAATCAATGCACCCATTAATGACAAAAAGACTGACAGACCTTCTTGCTCAACTTGTAACACTCCCAGGATGCAACAAAAATAGTTGTAGGGTCCATATACTAGAAAGCAGAATGGCACGAGAGAAAAGCCGACCACCCAGGACTTCCACCTATGTAGTGATAAACCAGGGTCCAACTCTAGAACTATTGACGGAAGGCACTTCCACCACCCATTAACATGGTCCATTTATGGCGATAATCAGCGAGTTCTGCTGGGCTATATATGAATTTTAAATACATTAATCTCCACCAACTTATATGTATTTTTTTTTTTTTTTTTTTTTTTTTTTTTTTTTTTTTTTTTTTTTTTTTTTTTTTTTTTTTTTTTTTTTTTTTTGGACTTGTTATTATTAGTATTACTGCTAAGTTATGCCATTAATTACTGTTGATAAACGGTATATGTTATATATTACTTGTTGTTTAGGTATTTATTATTGAGTCCCTTGTTGTTAATGTATTTGTTCATTATTACTTTTTGCTAAAATTTGTTATAAAAAACGTAGTCCTACTTGTGGCTAGAAAAGACTGGTAACCTTAGTTACTTGTTTTAGCCCCAATTAACAGATATTTTTTGTTATTAATTTGTTGTTAAGACTTAAAATTGTTAATTGCTGTTAAGGTATGTTTTTTTTTTTTTGCTATTGGGACTTGGATAATTATTTTTGAAAGGGCCAATCACCTTCGATGTGGTGTCCATGTAAGAAATAAATTGAAAAAATTATCTAGTTATGGGATCAAATTTATTTATTTATTTTATGTATATTTAAGGGATATGAACAATTAGGGGTGGAAATTACCACATTTAGTAAATCAGATTTTATTTAAGGCCAAAAATTCATAAACATAATACCTGCTCAGTGAGTTATCAGACAATAAACTGTTCTCGTAGATTTACTTAAATTATTGACTTATTCATTTCATAAAAGTAATAAAACAAGAGTGTTTTTCACTATAATTTCAGATACAGATAATGTAAAATATACTCTCTTACAAAATAAAACTGCCCTACTTCAAACACAATTGTTGCACCCAACTAATGAGCACTGTCCAAACACTGGACGATTACAAACGTCTGCATAATGTGCTGGGTTTTCTTTTCGTTTTTAGGGGCATATCCCTACAGCAATATTTCTAGTTATTAGCTTTTGTCTCACGTATACTGTAATGCTCCTTCTTCCTCAATTGACTTTAAAATTTGCAAAAACCTTCCTGATTGAGGTTCTCACTACTGGCCAAGTCGAGGATTTTAGCTAGATCTTCCCTCTAGTAGAAACTAACAATTTCTGAACGCTTTTCGAAATTTTTTCCTTCTTCCATCTTGGAGCTGGAGAAAATGAGTGCCATAGTATGACATAAGAGTACAGCTCTGGCCTAAAATATATATATGGTAAATATCTATATGATATATGTATATATATATAGTGTAGCGAAAATTAAATACTACTTCAACAACTCTCTTCTCTTTTAGGGTAAACATTCTGGTAGGTATTTCAAAGAAACCGTTTATTCCTTTTTACTGTCCAGACGTATGGGTCCAGACAATTTCCCCCTTTTCCTTCAGGATGCTTATCAACAGTTCAACTGCCGCGAGAACCAATTATCTGTCAGTTATATGCCTCGCGATTTGAGCCATATAAGAGAAGTCAACCTCAGTACAGTGATTGTGTTGGTTTCTTATAGCTTCCTTTCCTGTTATGACAGTAAGATTAGAAGCCGTATAAAGAAATCTTGTTGCATTTGCCGCCTGCCGTACTTACACTGAAAACCTTTCCCAAGTACGTGATGAATTGTTTGGAGGAATGAGCAGTGGACCAATTTTGTCTATACTAACACAGATGTAGAGTCAAGCTGACTCCGTAATGTGCATCACTGAATTCAGAAACAAATAAGACTGACAAAGAAACAGATGTCTAGTCTCGACAGTGCACGTGCAGACTCAGAAAGATAGTTTGAACGGTACTGAAATCGTAAAGGCGGTGAGGTTTACGGAGACGATACAACAATGTGAAACTATCGTGAATCTAACAATGGTCGGAGTCGAATCTGAATCCCGTCTGTTGTTACGGGAATATATCTATCTACTCTATCTATATATTTGTTATCTGTTACCGCTATCTATAGCGGGTCGCAATTTTTGTTTGATCAGTTACTAAAACTCGATATTTAGTCGTTTTATGTTAAAAAGAAAGATCAAGTTCATTAACGGCTGAAATCGGACCAGTGGTGAGGGGGGGTTTAGAGGGGAGGATTTTATTATACGATAATATCGAAATATCTCCGTTACTATACGTCGGATCAAAATATTGTACAGAATCATGTCTTATTGCAAATTAAAATTTACTATATAATATAGTTAAATATACATTTTATTCCCTATCTTGAATATTAACCGAGAGATAGTTGCCAATTTTATGAATTTGTGGCCGATAACGGGATTTTTGAATTTCCCGCGAAAAGCTAGTTCGGGCCCTTTGCCGTAACCGTTTGGCTCTCCTATGGAGATTTCTCTAGTGTACCTAACTTCACGTGGTCTGCTTAGTTTACGCAGCCCCTGCGTGACGGAACTTTTTTTTCCGTTTGTATTTATTTACGGTGGTGGTGCGTTACCAGTATGTAGATTTATCTATTACTAAACTTCACGAGGGGAATCTGCTTAGTTTACACAGCCCCTGCGTGACGGACTTTTTAATAACTGAGAATGACGTTTTTTATTTTGTTTTAATATATTTATTAAATTAGAATGAATTTTCCCCAACGTAATGCCTAATCTTGTAAAAATTCTGTACAGTCTATTCAATGAAATTTCAAAAATCATTTTATAACATAAACAAATAATTTCATAACATATTAGATAGTATAATTTGTTTCTAATAAAAAACTATTAATATTATTCTTCAATATATGAGCTTTATAATAGAGTATCCAGAGATAATCAGATTTTGGGGTTGTGCTCATAACGCGAAAGCTAATTTCTACAAGGTGTCAAAAATAAAAAAAATCCAAATATTTCTAAAATATATATATATATATATATATATATATATATATATATATATATATATATATAATCCATACTTTGTAACAAATTTAATTCTTTATATCGGCTGCTTTATAATTGTTTTTCATATTTCGAAGATTATGCGAGTAATTTGTATTTATATATTAGCTTAGGCTTTATGCTATACTAATATTGATCGTCTGTGAGAGACGAACAGGAGTGGAGTGATAAGGAAGACCTGAAATTAAAAATAGTGATTTTTCGTTTCCTATTGGTTTTTCGGGAAACATGTATATACAAGTAGGTGTTTATTTTTTTTTATTTATCTTTGTTTTATATATATTCTTAATAAAATGTATAAGGGGTGGTAACCTGTAGATAACCCGTCCCAATTAGCCCTAGTTGCAAAACGTGGACGTTAATAAATAATTTAATTTAATTTAATACGATGTATAATGAAAGTAATTTCCATAGAAATACTGATATACGCAACAGTTCTTTCGAATATATAAACTACCTAGCCCATCGCCTTGACAAATTAATTCACATCTATGTTAATATTTTATCCTTAATAATTGAAATCTATGCTATTTTTTTAACTCTTGTAACAGGTTGCACCAAGAGTAAATTATACTTCCCTCCCCTCCTTTTCGTTTCCCAAACATTAATTAATGAGAAATGTCAGTTTCCCCAGAAATTTATTTAATAATTTATTTAATTAAAACGTTGAACTTATTTGAACAAACACTTTTGGTATTGTGAAGATAATGTAATCAGATTTGTTAATATAATTTAATGTATTACAGAATTTAAATCCTAAATGTGTGGTAGGTTGGCTAACCTCATATTGGTCTATGTTTACATGCCACTCGAAGCTAATACTTTTAGCAATGTAGCGCTATTCTCAGGAATTCGAGTTTGTTTGATTACTATAAAGAAATAATTTAAAATGACGGAGGCGGGTGGAGTGAAATTGCTAAGGAGGTATACTCTGTTATTTCTCCTACTTATTATCACTGCTCCGTTAATATGTTATACTTCTCTGAACATACTATGTACCATCATGAATATGAAGTTTACTTTCAGGACATTCTAAAGGGTTTCTTTAATAATGGTTATTATGCACCAGTTGCCTTAGTTGTTTTCAATATTAAATAGAAGAATTAAGAAAAAAGAAAATGATTTTTTTATTTCTAAATTTAATGCCTTTTGCCCATTAATTCACAAAAAAACTGCAATATTTAATAGAGTACTTGCCTCAAAGGTAGACATATTGAAGTGAACTGTTGTTAATAACATTCCTGTCGTAGACCGACTATAAAATTAGAGTTAGAGTTTCTATGAGGCACTGTTAGAGTTACTTCACTTCAATAGTATTCTACCTACATGTCTAGACAGTTATGTCCCAACAAAGTTATAACTTCAAACAGTCATCTCATTCCAACTTTTCACACTTTCATTTGCAATCGTTTGAATTTTACTCAGAATAGATATTACCATGAGCTACTGTTATGCACAGAGCAGGTAATATCATGGACTATTGTAATCCTCAGATAACTTGTAACTTCGATTTCTCCTGTTAGAAAGGAACTATAGCAGCTTGGCCCGCTCTATAACAACCCTTATCCTAACCCTACTAGCTGCCACGTGGTCTCAGTGACAGTGTTGCCAGGAACTATATAACCTAAAACAATTAATCTAATTTTAAGGTGGCTACACTGCGAGCAACCTCATAATAACCTGTCAGTTAGTGTGTAAAATTAACCGCTTACTCTCGCAGTTGTATCTATTAGTGCTCCGTTCTTTTTGTGCGACTCTGCTTCAATTCGTTATTTATTAATTATCCAAAGACTTATTATATTATGTCGTTCATTCTTTATTCTATGGCAGTGTAAATTTTTGTTTTGTTTTTTGTATAAATTATAGTGGACTTATTTCATTTGAGTTTTGTTATTGTACGTTATTAAAACCCGTACATTAAAGAACTATAGTAGTACTTATACATACTTATTGGCAATATATGTTCAAAAAACATCCTCCACGCATATTATTTTCTACGTAATGGCTTACGTGTACATGGTTCACGAGCTGGTCATCTCATCTCAACGTATACTCTGTTTTTCTAAATAAATCTGACGTGTGACGTGGGGTTTTCGTGAAAGCAAGAATACTCCGCTTAATATTTGAGATACGAGAAAATGTATAGAACAACATTTATAGGACATTAATAGTTTAACAAGATTGGTTCTATCACATTTTATAAATGATGTCATTACATAAAACGTTTCCATGTTTTTAGCAGATTTCCCTTAAGAGAAATCAGCTATTGAGGTTGTACTCATGACGGAATTTTCGATATTTTTCTTCAAATGTCCATCGATCCTACCTAGTAGAAGACGAAAATGAAGTCGGTTCAAAACTGTATATATAAATGTATGTATGTAAGTATGTATATATATATATATATATATATATATATATAATATAAATATATATAAATATATATATATTTGTCTGTTACCGCTCTAGCGGTCGCAATTTTTGTTTGATCGTTACCAACCTCGATATTTAGTTGTTTTATGTAAAAAGAAAGATCAAGTTCGCTAATGGCTGAAATCGGACCAGTGGGAGGGGGATTTAGAGGGGAGGATTTTCGAAGATTCGAAATATCTCCGTTACTATACGTCGGATCGAAATATTGTACAGAGTCAATCTTATTGCAAATTAAATTTACTGTAAATATTATTATATACATTTATTCACTATCTTGTATATTAACCGAGATATTTGCATTTTTATTAAATCTGGTAGGCTAACGGACGGGTGACTTCCCCGCCAAAAGCTAGCTCGGCCGTTTCCTTAACTGCTCGACTCTCGTGAAATTTCTCTATTGTATAACTTCTCGAGGGAAATCTGCTTAGTTTACGCAGCCCCTGCGTGATGGACTTTTTTATCTAGTGAATATCAAGTAAAAACAAAATATTTGGTATTTAAGCTTGGAACAAGACGTCTCATGATATATTCCCTTATTTTCAACGTGCAATGACAATAAGTGGTTTACTGTAGGCTGACCGCTAAAGATAGAAAAATTTGATATGGAAAAAACATTTATAGAGCCTTAGATTTACAACCAAATTGGTTATATACATTTTTACAATCTGACACATTGTAACGCTTATATTTTTAATTTTCTTTTTTAGCCCCCTCTACCCCCCCCCCCCCTCCTCTCCCCGTCCAGATTTCAACCGTTAACGAATTTGATCTTTAGTTTTGCATTAAATGCTTATATATCGAGTTTAGTAACGAGCGAACAAAACATTGTGCCCGCCAGAGTGGTAAAAGACAAGCGCATATATATATATATATATATTGAGCGAACCTCATCTAACAAGGATCGATCGCGTCATGATTGCAACCTCAATAGCTGATTTCCCTTAAGAAAAATCTGGTAAAAATTTGGGGTATCATTATCTCAAAAAACAAAACAAGATTCTATGCTTTGTTAAATAGTTTGTGATTTGTTTTTCTTGTTTGAAGCATTACTTGTTCAGATCGTTTTTATTTGTATTCTCTAAAAAGACATTGTTTCGCAGACAAGAGTACTTTGAAATTTTAGGAATTTGAAACAAATGTTTGTTGAAAGAAGATTTGGGCGAAAAAAGTACTCAACATGAAGATTTAAGAAGTCATAGCCTCAACATTAAAAAATGTTCTTTAATAATTGTGTGATGCATTTTTTTAAATGAAAAAAAATGAACGATGGCGATACGTCATAGCTACTTGTATTATCGAAAGTAATAAACTAATAATTTATCAATATTTTCTTAGGAATATGTTGATAAATTGAATTTAAGTTATAATTAGGTTGATTTGAATCATATAACCTGAATTTGGCTTCCAAAACCGGACTTTCTCCTTGGAGTTTTTGACTAGCAATGTTAATAACCAGGGGAGGAGTTAACATGTTGTATTTTGAATTAATTACCTTGTTTTCTCTAGAAATTTGAATTAAATTTTGTTATTCCTTTGTAAATTAGATCCACGTGCTGTAAAGATAGAATTTAATTTTTGTCAGAGACTAATTACTCTGTGTATTTCTTAGAGTATACTATAATGTTCATTACTTGGAAAAATATTTTTCGTAAAATACACAGACATAAATATTCATTTTGCAATAGAGTGCTTCTCATTAGTTTTCTAATATTAATAATATTTTAGTTATTTACCTGACTAAATACAATATGTATTGTTTTACTGTTGTCCTAGGGATTGACTTCAGTTGCTGTGTGCTTCAGCATCTCAATGTAATTGAGCAGCCCCACAAACTGTATATAAATTTGTACAATAAAGTGATTCTCTCAGTAGAATGGAGCCTTGTTGGATTATGGAAGTGCTTGAATTTCGGGGATAGAAATTAAAAGAAAAAAAGGAGCTTAATCCATTTTGTGAGAAGCAATTGAATTTGATTTTTGAAAAACGTTTAAAATACAACCTCTTGGAAATTAAATTACTTGATTAAAGCGTTATCCTTTGAACCTAGAAGTATATAAGAAGTTGGTCGGTTTTATTTCTATTATTGTTACAATTATTAATAAGTAATAGATATAGACCATTTGAATTATGCAGATGAGTCTTCTGCAAACCAATTTTTTTGGGGGACCTAACTTTTGTTTCTTAATAATCTGTAAGTACTCAAGAGTATTTTTTGCTTCACTATTTATGTTTATTTCCTCAAAAACCAGTGAAAAATGAGCACATCTTTAAAGGCACATTAAGTTATCGCCCTAGGAAATCACGTTAGTTCTCAAAGTAAAATTTTGATCTCCGACTATTTTAAAACTAATGTACTTAAAACATGTAAATATTAAATTTAAAAAAGTCAATTTATGTTTATTTAGCAGTAGAAAGTATTTTTATTTACGTGAGTTGGAAATTTAACCCTTTTCCATGAAACTTTTTCATTTATTTTTCGTGTTGTTTGGAGGAAGGGGGGGGGGGCGTTACAAGTGGTTTTGACGGGAGAAATGAAGCAGATTTATTAAAACGCATATGGCTAGAAAGCATTTTGTTCGGAGTTTTCCTAAGCTTCTCTTTCAAAGCACAGCAATCTATTTGCAGCAAACTATTTGTAAACTTCGGCTTGTGAAGCTTAGGTTGGAATCATTTATAACTCAACATTTTTTTTTTCAATGAAAAATACCGTAAATTTCTAATGAGAATAACCTTTGAGCTATAAGCTAATTTATATTAAAAAACGAGGCAAGCTTAAAAATATTAAAAAGCGAATAGTTTCCAAACTTCGAAATTTGGATCATTTATTTATTTAAACAGAGCCAGGGAGCAACTGTTTCTATTCTTATCCCTTTTGGGCCACAGTCCACACCCCTGTAACCTGTCAAGCGTGAGCATATGGGACAAAAGTCGATTTATTGTTTTTGGAGCTAATTACTAACAATATACTGAAGAAAATCACCATTGTTTACCACCATATTTCACAATAGTTGCCAGCGAAGTTTCTAATTCATTAAAATATACGCTATTCGACTTAAATATGAACCAAAATGGGCGAATTAGTTTTAAAGGGTTGTATTTAAGTTCCTATGTGTTTCATTTTCGATTCTGGATAGAAATAGAGTTTTAGCATGGATTTTAATGATGGTGTACTTAAGTTCACCCTGGCTTAATACCAACAAATTTGCCCAAGGGGCATGATTTTATATTATTTCTTACTTTTACCATTTAGCAGATTTCCCTTCAGGGAAATCAGCTATTGAGGTTGTACTCATGACGGAATTTTCGACATTTTTCTTCAAATGTCCATCGATCCTACTTAGTAGATGACGAAAATGAGGTCCGTTCAAAACTGTATATATATATATATATATATATATATATATATATATATATATATGTCTGTTACCGCTCTAGCGGTCGCAATTTTTGTTTGATCGTTACGAAACTCGAAATTTAGTCGTTTTATGTAAAAAGAAAGATCAAGTTCGTTAACGGCTGAAATCGGACCAGTGGGAGGGGGGGGGGGTTAGAGGGGAGGAATTGTATACACTCAATATTATTGCAAATTACATTTACTATAAATATTGTTCTATACATATTTTCCGTATAATGAGTATTAACCGAGATATTTGTATTTTTTGTGATGAGTTCCCATTTCAGTAAACCCCTACTCCTACTAGGGACATATTAATAATAAGCTAATATATAATGAACCACCTCATTATTAGGTTAAATACAAAATATTGTTTTCAACAAAGCTTTATTTTACGAGGTACAACAAACAAATACGTTCTGTTGAACCCCCCCCCCCCACCTTTTTCTTGGACTACAAAAATCTGAGTGATTGAGATAGAAATTATTTTGATTCATTTCAAATTACTCCACTAACTATAATAAATAGTTTCCACTAAAATTAATATTTTATATTCAGATATATTTCTTTAATGGTTTGTTTTTCCGGTCTATCTATCGATACTGCACTACAAGGTTGGCTAACCTGTTTGTTTACAATCCAGCCGTATTACGTTGTAGGGACTATTAACTTATATTGTAAATTCACTGAAAGATTTCTCATTGCCGTTTGTAATTATTCACTAATATTCACGGAAGTGTTACCTGTATGTATATTTATCTATTGTAAACCTTCTGGCCGTGGCTGGCTAACCTGCTTGTTCCTTAATCATGTGAAAATCTCATAACCGTCTGAATCGTGCCCCCCCCCCTTCTATTTTCTTCCCGGATTCCTAAATTTGGAATGGTTGTGATTAAAATTATTCTGGTCTATTATTAATTACAGCACTAGATATAATAAATAGTTATATGAATAAAATTTATAACTTATATTCAAATATATTTCCGTAATTGCTTTTATTTCCGGTAAAAGCTGGCTAACCTGGTTGTTTAGAACTCAGACTGTTTGCTATCAGGAAGGTTCTTACCATTTGACTTGCCCTTTATTTGTTTACTTAATATTCACAGCAGTATTAAGTCTTACAAATAATGGATATTCTGTGGTACTATTTAGTGTTGGTGTAATAAGTGTTCAGAGCGCTGCTATCATTAACGGTAGGTCCATCTTTTGTGTTCTTGTTGTTCTTGAGATTGAATTGTTTTTAATTTAATCTCGGAGCCTAACGGACGAGAGTTACTTTCCCGCCAAAAGCTAGTTCCGCCGTGTCTTTGACTAGCTGGGCTCTCGTGAAATTTCTCTATTGTAAAACGTAACGTGGGAAATCTGCTTAGTTTACGCAGCCCCTGTGTGACGGACTTTTTAATTAACAGATACGTATAGAAGTCAAGGTGAAAAGATTTTCTCTTTGCTACCAAAATTAGTATCACTTCTGATGAAGAAGAAAGCGACAATGAAGGAGAAGGTACACACAAATGCCCCAAAATGGATGAAGGAATGGAGTGAAGTATTGGAACATTTCAATATTGAGGAAGAAAGAGGGAAGTGGATGTTATGAAGAATACGTCGATAACAAAAAGTGTATCAGCATGATTAAATGGTATAACAACAAAGTGTTGTCATTAGTGGCATGTTCGTTGCACTTTATAGAACAGGTTACCGCTCCCACAAGTATTACATGAACATTTTCAGCTAATTATTGGATTTGATGGTTAATAAAGCTAACAGTGCTACTAGCTCTTTTAGTTTTAGTAAACACCCACTGCTACTCATGACATATTAACAATAAGCTGTTATTTCATGAAGCACATTATTTGAAGCTTAAATACCAAATATTGTTGTCATTGAAGTTTTACTTTTTGAGGATAAGTTCAAATTATGAGGTGACGCGCGTGCTCATCTGCTCAGTTAACGCAGCCCCTAAAGTTTTAAAATATCCATAAATCTTACACATTAGATGACAAAATTGAGATAAATTCAAATTTTAAAATATAAGAGTTTTTCTATCATTTTGACTTATTCATATTGAAATGTTTCAAGAAAAACTAATCATTTCAGTTCTTCAATAACCGGAAGGAAGGGGCTTAGAGAACGCGAAAAATGTAAATTAATGTATACGATTTTTATATGTCCAGATTGATACATTTTATTGACCATTTTTACTTGACAAAATAATTCTACAATTGTAGCTTTATGCATTTTTTTATTAATAAACCTTAAATGTTACTGAATGGCTTTATTTAAATTTGTCTATAAATGCAATTTATTTTTTTTTGTTTTATTATGAAAAATTATTCTCCTTTACTCGATAGTATTTACTGCAGTCCTACTAAACTAAAATTAAAAGTATTCCAATATATTCAAACAGTATTTCTCTCTCATAAAAAAATGTTAAAATAATTAGTAATATTTATGTTTGCGTATGTCACCCGTCTCATGATTAAAAATAAAATGTATGTTTTGCGAAACTCAGAAGTGTCCTGTAAGTTTTTGCTATTTGGATTTACCCATGTTTACAGACATGAGTCCTGAAAAAAATGAAGATTTTAGTAATTAACAGGGAACACCTGTTAGAGACGTTAACTTAATCTATTTGATGTTATTTACAATTTTGCCTATTTTTTTTATTGTTTAGAATTGCTTTATATAAAAATTAACAAGTTCCATACAAAAGGACAACGTTCTCTCCAAGTAGAAAGGTAAAGGTACAATTCTTGTGGAAAATATAGAGAATATATTTTTGTATGTTGCCTATTGAGGCGGTTGGAGCTCTATTAGTTTCCACTACATAAGTTTTATTTTTATTCCTTTTCCTCGTCTTCTCTCGTCCGTTGTGGAGATGTTATTGTAAACAACATTCCCGCTATGTATGAACTTTGAAAGACCAAGTTTCACTTTTTCCTTCTCCTCTATTCTCTTTTAGCGTTCTGTCACTCTTTCTCAAAGGGTGGAAACTCACTTATGCGGTGTAGTTTAGTATACAAGACAAAACTCAAAGTGAACACCAACCTCTACACCGACATAAAAGTAATCGTGACTGCACGTGCTGCAATAAGTTTATTACTTGGGCGAAATTTTTTCCCCCAATTTATCAGTAATAAATTATTTTCAGCTGTAAATGCGAAGAAAAACATATATTCCATTAATGCTTGTTAAATAAAATCCTACATTATCTTACTAATGAGAGCTTTGAGTATCTTCTAAGCGACTTGTCTCCAACATTAGGGCAAGTTGATAAAATACTCATTAGTTTCACAAAATATAAGTATTACGAACCATGAATGAGAATTGTAAGCTTCAACGCCCCAATAATAAAAAAGTCCGTCACGCAGGGGCTACGTAAACTAAGCAGATTTCCTGCGTGCTAGTATAATGTACATGTGATCTCTTTTCACTAGGTATTCTCTATTTATATGTAAAAAAAAACGATGAGTAGAAGGGGGAGGGGTACTGAAGAACGAAAAGATACGAATAACTTGTTTAATACTTAAATTAGCAAAGAATGCATAGAGTAACAATTGTTGAAAATCAAAAATTCTATAACATTTTATGATTCGACTCATAATAACGGAGACATATTGAATTTTCTAATTCGATCTATAGAGTTGCATGAAACTCATAAATATCGGTTATGGTACACGTCAAATACACATTTTCGTGTAAAGAACGAATAACCTTAATTGATGACCTCATCACATAACGCACTTGCACGTATCTCCCAAAGTAATAGTTCAATGAAAGCTAATTGTTAATATGACATGAGTGGCCAGTATACTGATGGCCAAAAGCCAAAAAATGGAAATATCTCGATTAATACTCAATCTTAATTTTTACATAAACCGTTTAAATATCGAATTTGGTAACAATCAGACTAAAGTTGCTACCGCGTTATATTATATATATATATATATATATATATATATATATATAATTTTTAGCGGACCTCATTTTCGTCATTTCCTAGGCAGCATCGATGGACATTTAAAGACATTTTTCTAAAGTCCTGGGGGGGGGGGGGGTGGGGGGGGGGGGGGGTGGGGGGGGGGGGGGGTGGGGGGGGGGGGGGGTGGGGGGGGGGGGGGGTGGGGGGGGGGGGGGGTGGGGGGGGGGGGGGGTGGGGGGGGGGGGGGGTGGGGGGGGGGGGGGGTGGGGGGGGGGGGGGGTGGGGGGGGGGGGGGGTGGGGGGGGGGGGGGGTGGGGGGGGGGGGGGGTGGGGGGGGGGGGGGGTGGGGGGGGGGGGGGGTGGGGGGGGGGGGGGGTGGGGGGGGGGGGGGGTGGGGGGGGGGGGGGGTGGGGGGGGGGGGGGGTGGGGGGGGGGGGGGGTGGGGGGGGGGGGGGGTGGGGGGGGGGGGGGGTGGGGGGGGGGGGGGGTGGGGGGGGGGGGGGGTGGGGGGGGGGGGGGGTGGGGGGGGGGGGGGGTGGGGGGGGGGGGGGGTGGGGGGGGGGGGGGGTGGGGGGGGGGGGGGGTGGGGGGGGGGGGGGGTGGGGGGGGGGGGGGGTGGGGATTCGAAATATCTCCGTTACCATACGTCGGATCAAAAAATTGTATAGAACTAATCTTATTGCAAATTAAATGTACTATAAATATTGTTCCATACATTTATTCTCTATCTTGAATATTAACCGAGATATTTGCATTTTCATTAAATTTTGGCCGATAACGGATGACTTTCCCGCCAAAAGCTAGTTCGGCCCTTTGCCGCAACTGTTCGGCTCTCGTATGGAGATTTCTCTATTGTATAATTTCACGTGGGAAATCTGCTTAATTTACGCAGCCCCTGCGTGACGGACTTTTTTGCAATTATGGGTGCCTGTTGTATTTACTTATCAGGGTAAATGCTTGCCACTCCTTGCCCAAGCACCACTAAAGGAGTAGTTACATAAGCATTTCAATTTCTTTGCAGTGTGCTGGCCTTTTGAGTCCTTATCTGATTCACAGCCATAAAACATTGAAGGCCACACGTAGCTGCCTGGAATATCATGATATGTGCAAGTTGAATGTGTGTTACGAAATGTAATGGGATATCAGTTGAAATGTTACAACATAATGGGATACGTCAAGTTTGTTATTAAGTCTTTCAACGTTGAAAGTACACTTCAATTAATTTTCTCATTATATTCCTATTCTTCAAGTACAAGTGATAATATCCCCCTTGGGAATTATTTTGCCTCTCTCCGACATTCCCATCCCACCCTCCGTCTATTTCAATCAAAACTGGAGGGTCCGAACTAGATAGATTAAAAAAGTCGTGAATATTCGAAATTCTAACTCTAATCGTTTTTTATTTACGCCATATACACACGTGTATGTAGATGTGTCGCCAAAACAAATGGAAATACGTCAGTCAGTTGCACAATAAGACGACTGCTTGCATATTCTATATATGTATGCACCCTTATCAGACATAATAATTTTTGGCATTATCTGCAATGTTATTAGCAGATTTCCTTTAGGGGAATTCACCTATTGAGGTTGTACTCAAGACGCGTTATTTTGAAAAATTTCCTCAAATGTCCATGGATTCTACCTACGAGATGACGAAAACATGGTCCGTTAAAAAATATATATAGTTGTCGGACACCGCTCTAATTACAGTGTTTATCTTATCGTTGCTGAACTCAATTTATAAGCGTTTTATGAAACACTAAATATCAAGTTCGTTATCGCTTGAAATCCAGTGAGAGGAGGAGTTTAGAGGTGGGAATTTTGAAAATATAGCTGTTATTAAAAGTCGAATCGAAACATTGTATTTGACCAATCTTATTTGGAAAAGTAATTTTTATAAAATGGTGTTATAAACATATTTTCTTTATCATGAACCGAGATATTTGGATTTGTTTAGATTTCAGTCTTCTGTAAACCACCACTGCCACCCGTGTCATATTAATGATAAGCTGGTATATCATGAACCTCATTTTTCTAAGCTTAAATACCAAATGCTGTTGTCATGAGACCTTCATTATGGGAATCTTCTGTAAACCCCATTTTCTACTGGTCCGTTTTTACATAGAAATAGGGTTAGCTGAAATCATTATTGTGCCATACTAGGACACGGGAAATCTGCTTAGCTTACATACTTTTTTTACATCGTAGGCCTAGTTAGATTATATCATAATTGTCATTAGGGTAATTTGTATTTAGTTCATTGCGTTTTCCGACATTTTTAGCAGATTAATCCTAACTTAATTAGCTATTGAAGTTGAGAGAATCACTTTATTGTACAAAGTTATATATAGTTTGTGGGGCTGCTCAATTACATTGAGATGCTGAAGCACACAGCAACTGAAATCAATCCCTAGGACAATACCACTGCTAAGTAAAGCAATACATATTGTATCTAGTCAGCTAAATAACTAAAATATTTTAACACGCCCAGCAACCTAAAAGGTGTATGTCACTGGATATAAATTAAAAACTCTAATGTTAAAATAATAGCAATTGAAGTTGGATATTTAGGTCGAATTTCTGACATGTTTGTAGACAAGTTTCTGCAAATATCCATCTATTCAAGCTAAGAGATAACGAAAATGAGCTCTGATACCTGAATATTTAGTTATCACCCTTCAGTAATCTCCCTCTTCTAATATTAACAGTAAGCTGATCTACGATGAAAAGTCTTATTCTAAGTTTATATTTTGTTTTCAACGGGCGTTTAGTATGTTTGATAGGTAGATAAAAAAGATGGATGAGACGTGATATTAGTAAGTATTATATTTTCTAGGCTTACTCGATCGATAGCCCATGGTAGCCTATGATGTCAAGACCGTCCAATCAGGTGGATGGTAAAATGTTATATAATCAATCTTATCAACATTTAACAACCTACAATTGATTTGCTAAATCGAATATTAAGAGATTCATTCTTATTTATTATTATTATTTTTTTTATTCTCAACCTTCAGTTATCCCCTGCTCCTAGTCATGGGGTTTTTACTTTTCATAAATCATTTCATGTCCAACTTAAATTGAAGTCGTTTTTCATCTTATTTGCTCGGGAAACGGGACGAATTTGAGCTATCAGCAGCTTGTCCAGCAGATGCGAAATGTACTTAGTTTTATTTTATTTTATAGCTTCAAGTGAAGTTCCCCCCATCAAGTTTAAACTGCCATAAAGTTGTAACAAATAGCCTTCCTCCGTGTTTGACCTTCAATGAGTTTTAGTCTTGATAGTGTATTGAAGGGCTATTTATAAAGTTATTTGCTTGCAAGGAAAATAATTGCTGGTTAGGAACTACATTTCTTGCTTGAACATGATGTATTTGCACACACACATTTAATTTACCGGCAGTAATATTTGCAGAGTTATTATGGACTCGTTAGACCTTGGACTTTTTGCCGCGGACATCGTGAAACTTTTTCATTGAGTCCTTGGTATAATATACAATCGCCAGAGCTTAAATGCAAAGTCCTTAAACATTACTAGAATGTAGGTAATCAAGTAGGTTAATCATCAAAGGTAACTAATAAATCAACCTAAAAAGAAATATTCCATTTATTAATTACGCTGCTAATGTATTTAATTTACAGTTTTATTCACTCATAAAATGTTTATTTTTAAAAATTTAAGATATAATGCAATATGTTGCATTATTTCATAATTTATCATTCATAATTAACGAAATGAATTAATTATCTATTGAAGGATGACAAAATGATATAATCTTAATTTCTTAGAGTTTTGTTAATTGTTATTTTGTACTTATGTTCGTATTATTACCGCACCGAATTAAAATATATAAAAACAATTATCGTTTGATGGTAAGCAATATTCCCTCGAATATATGAATATTCGTCAATACTCCTCCAATAACCATTTCATGGTACCCACGTAAAATAAGAAAGTTTTAAGGGGACTATTTAGTGCTTAATATAATTAAACCTTTATATTTCTTGTGGATATCTAATCTTTATTTATTAATTTTGAATTTTTGTTTAATTTTATTAATTTTGAATTTTTTTTTATTTTATTAATTTTGAAATTTTCTTTATTTTATTACTTTTCAACTTGTCTTCATTATATTTATTCTTTCCAAACTTGTCTTTGTTTTTACTCTTTTTCAACATATCTTTAATTTATTCTTTTTTAACATGTCTTTATTTTATTGTTTTTCAAAATGTTTTTATTTCATTATTTTTCTACTTATATTTATTTTATACATTTTAATTTGTCTCTTTTTGTTCTTTTTCAACTTGTCTTTGTCTTATTTGTTTCAGTTTGTCTTTATTTTATTCTTTTTCATATAAACAAAAATACTTCAACGTGAGTCCAATCCTTTTTACATCACACAGCCTGTCTTAAATATTATATTAACGTTCCTTTATGCGAGGTCAGTAAATACTGTAGAATATAATTTACTTTTGTTCCTAAAGAAATTCTATTTAGATTTTAGCTCTAGTTGGTTCGAATGAATTTTCTATTTTGCATTTACAAGGAGGTAGAGGTTTATGTTATGAAGTAGGAAATGAAAGTTCCTTACTCCCAACTCTGATTGTATTCATTCTTATGAATTAATGGTATCGGGAGAGTATAACAGAACAGAATAGAGTCTTATTATTATTACTTATTAAAATGGAAGCTTTAACTTGTATATTAGCATGAATCCAAATATAGTTGACAGATAACATATCAAGTAAGTCAATTTTGTTTGAAGGAACAAGTAAGTATATATCTTAGAGCTACTTAAAACTGCCAATATGACTTAACTCTTTGATGATATTGGCTACAGGTGGTTGATTCCCTCCACCTGTCATCCGCACTGTCCCTGACCTTATCTTGCCTTCCTTATTTCTAGCTGAAAACCACAATTTGTCCCACATAAAACCGCCTTATAAATTTATTTTCTTTCTTTTGGTCCTTTTTCTTGGCGTATTTATGTGTTATTGTATATCAGTTTCAGATATGTACTTTTTACCAAACTTCAGCTGGGGCAAAAACCAGTCTCGTTGCAAATTTAATTTTCTATAAATTCTATACTAGAAGATTCTCAATCAGCTATTAAGGTTGTACTATTAATGGGATTTTCAAAAAAAAAAAAAAAAAAAAAAAAAAAAAATCAAATGTACATCGATCCTACCTAGGAGATTGAGGAAAATGAGGTCCGTTCAAAATAAATATATATTTGTCTGTTACCACCCTAGCGGTCGAAATTTAAACGTTTGATTTCAAAATGAAGATCCAGTTCCCAAAACGAAGATTTGCATAGAATGAATCTTTTTGCAAATGTAATGTTCTATAAATGTTGTTATGTACGTTTTTTCATTATCTTGGTTATTAACGGAGATACTTGTATTCTTTTTTTTGGTTTTCAGCCTTATTTGATCAATCGGGTCAGCATGGCTGAGTGATTCGGGCGCAGGTTTCTAATGTCATAGATTGGAGTACCGGCCTCCATTTCCAAGTACGGCTAGTCCCCGCGGCAAGTTAGATCATTAAGTACTCAACATCTCATTGTTCTCTGAATTATTTTTTAGCAGATTTCCCTTAAGGGAAATCAGCTATTGAGGTCGTACTCATGACGCGAGTTTCGAAAAATTTCTTCAAATGTCCATCGATCCTACCCAGGAGATGACGAAAATGAGGTCCGTTCAAAATTTTATATATATATCTATATATATATATATATATTATATATATATATATATATATATTTGTCTGTTAACGCTCTAGTGGTCGCAATTTTTGTTTGATCGTTACCAAACTCGAAATTTATTCGTTTTATGTATAAAGGAAGATCAAGTTCGTTAATGGCTGAAATCGAACCAGTGGGAGGGGGGATTTTCGGAAAATTCGAAATATCTCCGTTATTATGCGTCGGATCGAATATTGGTCTATACATTTATTCTGTATCTTGAATATTAACCGAGATATTTGCATTTGTATTCTGCATTGGTCGGTAGGAGTGACCTGTTTGGTACTTTCCGAAGAGAGCTCTGACGGCCGTTTTCGTAACTATTCGTCCCTCGTGTATAAGTTTAGTGATCCCTTACTACTTACTACACTTGTTATTGGGCAGATTTCTCTATTGTAAAACTTCACGTGGGAAATCTGCTTAGTTTACGCAACCCCTGCGTGACGGACTTTTTCTAGTTAATCTTAGTTTAGCGCATTAATGTCATATTTTGAGGAGAAGCGATATTTATTTAAGCTATGATCGAGGATAAGTTCGTAAATTTTCGATCAACAGAATAATGGCTGTACTGGAAAACCACTTTCAGCATCCCTTCTTTATATTTCCAAATCAAGGAGTTTCCCTTCAACAAACAATGAGGGGCGCGGTAACATTATGAGCACAAAATAATGTCGAAACGCACATGATTTAGAGATATGAAAGGGATTCAACTAATTGTGTAACCTTTATTTGATGAATTTTAAATATTGTTGGGGTTATGACCTTTTAGGTGCTCATTGAATCTGCAATAAGGAAATGTTAAGGGGAAAACGGAAGGCGGAAGGTATATTTCAGAGGAACAAGGAAAATGCAGTAAATATCCCTGATCTACAGGCAGTTAATGAGGTCATGGCTGTGCTGATTCATTCCTTAAACCGGGCACATTTTCCTCATTGCTACCAATGGAGGAGTCGAAAAGGTGGAAGCAGAAATTATATATTGCCAGACTAAGTAAACTCATTAATAGTAATGGTAATAGTTTAAGGCTGATGGTAAAACCGTTTATAAAAGTCCGACACCCAGGGGCTGCCTTAACTAAGGAAATTTCCCACTTGCCTTGCGAATTTGTATTTATCTAAAACATTAAGTTCAATGAAAAAAATATATGGTATTTAGGCTTTAAATGATGTGCTTCATAATATAACAACTTATTGTCAATATAACATTAGAAGGAGTGGGGGTTTACTGAAGGCCGAGAACTAAAAAAATGCAAATATTTCGGTTAATAATCAAGAACATTACATTCGCAGTAAGATTGAATCTATACAAATTTTCGTTCCAACTCATAACATCGGAAATATTTCGAATTTTCGGAATTCCCCCTCCCACTGGTTCGATTTTAGCAGTTAACAAACTCAATCTTCATTTTTACATAAAAAGTTTAAATATCGAGTTTGGTATCGACCAAACAAAAATTGCAACCGCTAGAGCTTTAACAGACAAATATATAAATACATATATATATATACAATTTTGAACGGACCTCATTTTCGTCATCTCCTAGGTGGGATCGATGGACATTTGAAGAACTTTTTTTGAGAATCCCATCATGATTACAACCTCAATAGTTGATTTTCCCTGAGGGGAAATATGCTAAAATGTTATCTCCTACAGAATGTTTACGGGGGAAGTTATAGCGGGATTTAATCGAAAATTCGACATACTCCCATTACTATGAGTGGGATCAAAAATGTAATAAACCGGTTTTGTTAAAAAATCAATTGTCTATAACTTACACGCTTATACGGGCAATTTTAGTATTTTTTGCGGTTTTCTTTACTAGAAGTAGCTACTGAGATCGCTCACTTGCAAAATTACTCAAATATTTCTTAAAATTTTCACCAAAGCAGAAGTAAGTGCAATGTAAAAGTAAATAGATTATATATATATATATATATATATATATATATATATATATATATATATGTAAACATGTTGAATCAATTATAACTTCGATGATGGGAGCTAACATTCTTATTTGTTTAAACACGAACAATTGTCTTCTTCTCGCGTGATAATTTCTACACTATAATCAGAAAAGTTCGCATATCTAATATGTATGTAATACTCTTTCATGACTGTTATGATGATACGTTTAGTAAAATATTATAAATGAATCCGTTTTTTTCTTTATTCATATCGTCATAAATTGTAATTTATGAAGTGTTTTTACTTTATTTTTGTTGAATATGAAAACGGTCTACTTCTAATCTTCAGCAGCAGTTTTCGTAGTAATGTAGTTTCTCCTTTACGATATTTCTTCTAGTCTTCTCTTATACATTGACTTATCGATTGTGTAAATTTTAATGAAATAAATAATTGTTATTACTTCCATAAATAATTTCTCAGGCGGCATTATTTCTCTAATATCTGAGGCCAATTTAGTCAGATGATAACGTAAATCTTGGTCACATGGAAGTTATAATCAAAGAAACAAATAGATAATTAAATGTGCAGATGGAAATTCCCGGACGTAGTTTATCTGATTTCTTCATTCAGGGCATGCATTACGGGTCTCATTTTCTTTATGTGTCAGAAAATACTTGTAGTACCTACTATTTATCGTGTGCAATTAGTACCGTATTAATTAAACATTATTGTACCTACAACGTAATGCTCACACCATCGTGAAGGAGCAGTTAACACTGATGTTGATTCGTTGCATTGTGATTACCGCTTGTGAATTGCACATTCATTTGATTACAAATATTTAAAATATTCCAAGATAGGATCTTTAGATTACTTGAATGCATACGAATTTATATCTAGTTCTAGCAAATAGTATCTTCTTTTTTTAAACTTTACTATGAGCTTGTTTCATTAGTATTTGATTCGCTTAATGGAAGGGGAATGAACATTTTACTAAAATTATGTTGTACTCATGAGGCGATTTTCGAATCATTTCTTGAAATGTACATCGATCTTACCAAGGAGATGACGAAAATGAGGTGCGTTCAAAATTGTATATCTATTTATCTATATATATCTGTTAACATTCTAGAAACGTTTCTTAGATCATTATTAAGCCCGATATATAAACGTTTCGTGCAAAACTATAGATCAAGCTCGTTAATGAATGAAATCCGACGATGGGGAGGTTGGAATTTTGGTATTTCATAATTCAACTCTGGGAATGAAAATGCTTATTTAATCTATACCATGGTCGAAATTTAACCGTTTGAGACAACTCTAAAGATCATATTTGTTTTTGGGAGAATTAGAGTCTTTGCGTTACTGTGACTCGGATCGAAAAAGTTTATAGAACCAATCTTGTTAAATTATTGCTACTCTACAATTGTTGGGCTATGCATTTTTTCGTTACTCGTGTATTAAGTGTTTAATTCGTACTTTCTGGTTTTCAGTCAGAACATGTAGTGTAATGAGAGATCACTAGTTTGTCATACCGGCACGTGGGAAATTAGTCCAGCACTGTTTCTGGTAAATAAAATGTTTTTCAAAAGAACTCGAGAAAGTCTGAAGTCGAGAGAAACGAATGTAAACAACAATTTTAAGCTATAAGGTCTAAGGTTTTATTACTTAAGGTTTTATGATTACTAATGTTTCTTTTATTGTGAATTATAACTGCTACAGTGCATCTGAGCATATCTTTTTTAGTATTAAGTACGTTTTTAATTATTGTTGCATGCATTTATATAGTTACTTTTTTAATTTTTAGAAATCAGACAATATAGAACTGAAGATGTCTATAGACCAAACTGAAAGTACCCTCCATAATTAATGTAAAATATTACAGTGGACTTGAGAATATTATTCATGCTATTGAAAAGTAAATGAAAAACAATCGTAGAAAATTAAAATTCCAACAACATTGGTTATATAAAATAATAACGGAGTTGTTTTGAATTTTCGAATCCCACGTCTAAACCTCCATCAATATTAAAGAAGATATTGACAAACATGTGTTCCCACGTCAAAATAAACCCCCATTCCTGAGAATGACAGTAAAATATGATATAGCTCATATTAATCATATTTGTTCCCTTAATAAATGTAAAAATATTCTCAATTCTATGGAGGCATTTTCAAGTAACGCGAACAATCATGTGCTGACAGGAAGATGAAAGTTAGAGCTTAGTAATACGTAAATTTAAATTTAGAATCATAATCATTATTTCTGGAATATGCTGGATGGTAGAGGAACCAATTGATCAGGATCAATAAGAAGGCCAAGTCCTCTACAGTTTTTTAATATAATGCAGAGTGCACTTTCGGAGTCAACGCTCCATCCTCAGTGCCTGCTGATTAAAGCTGCGTTGCCTGGACCACGACGAGGGTCGCCCGGCAGTCGTGGTCCAGGCAACGCAGCTTTAATCAGCAGGCACTGAGGATGGAGCGTTGTCTCCGAAAGTGCACTCTGCATAATATTAAAAAACTGTAAAGGACTTGGCCTTCTTATTGATCCTGATAATCATTATTAATTATTAAGTTTTCCATTATATTTTTGGGAAGATATTGACGCGATAAAATTGTTTAGATATGGGATGCCAATGCTGCCTTACTGCAAGAATTCAATCTAAAAATTACTGTTGTGATGAGAATGAGTACACACAAACACACACACAAACACACGCACACGCGCGCGCACACAAACACACACACACGCGCACGCACGCACACACACACACACACACACACACACACACACACACACGAGAGTATAAATTGAAATTAACTCGAGTTAAACTCATATAGCTGGGAAAATAAAAGTTTATCATTTATAACAAAAAAGTCTTAGGCTACTCATGAAGCTTACGTAACACTAGTAATTTCCTAATTAATTCTTAATGAACGTAAAAACAGGCTCATAAATGTAAATATATCCAGTTAATAAGCACATTTCCATATTTGTTTCGTGAATAAAAAGTATAATAAATAATACTCAGTTTAACGAGCAAAACGTATTCACTTTGCTCATATAAGCTATGGATAAAAATAATTCCCATGCCAAGAAATAATTGCATAAGCAGAAATGAACGTTGGTTTAAGTATTTCTTGCTTAAATTGGACAGAAACTTTTTACTTGTTTTAAAACGTCAAATGGTTGGACAAACAACAAGCATGGATGACGGTAAATTTCAACAAGCAACTCACAATAAATTGAATACAAAATTTTAACTATGCCCTGTATGATATATTTCATCGATATTCGTCTATGTATACGCACACACACACACACACACACACACACACACACACACACACAAACACGTATGCATTACGATAAAAAACCTGAAGACAATTTCAGGGGAGTATCGAAATACCATAAGTCAAGGAGAATTAATATTTGGGTGGTGATAGCCATCAATCAATATAATTAACACACAGTGAATCAGCTTGTTAAAAAATATTAAAATATATTCTCAAACAATCAATAATTATAGGAAAATATCATTTATTTAAAAAAAAAAAAAGGGAGGTAGAAAGCTATACTGGTCTCTAGAAAGCATAAATCCACATTAAAATAAGTTAGTACTTTGTGAAATATAACTTAAAGCGATTAACAAATAATTACCGTTGGGGAAGAATACAATGTTGCGTCTTGGGACGACGCTTTGAAATAGGGGACAGGTTATTTCTGGCAAATATAATACGATTAGCAGATATTTTGTGAAAAAAAAATGAGAAAATCCTATTTATATGTACTTATTTCTAACAGTTGAGAGAAATAATTAATTTCGTGTTCCACCCCATTTATTTCTTGCCCCCTGAGTCACCATTATTGCTGAGAGATAAATTTCTAAAATTACTTATTTTGGAAGTTTTAAGGATAACGAACATTTTTATAAAAATAAAACCGTTTTTTAACCTTCAAAACTTCTTGACAAGTGTCAGAGTGTTACATACGTGATTAATTTGTTGTTATGCGAGGGAAATAAATCGGCAGATTTAATGAGTCCCTTCATCTATATTTGATGAGTATGTGCTTAACAGCCAGTAAAATGTGTTTTTTTCTTTTTCTTCCCCCTCCCCCCTCTGCCCCCGCTGTACCTTTGGATTTCCCCATACCAGCGGTCTCCATTTAATAAGAGATATAAAATTTTGAATAGATAAATTGGGCCAGGTAACTTAGCCTAACACACCGAGCACGGCTAAGCATTAAAGTGCAACATTTGGGAGATTTAGTTTAAGTCCGAAAAGTCCTAGGGGAACCCGCAGCTGCGACTCCTTTGCCTCTGTTCAGAGAAGTGGCAGCAAGAGCCTAACTAACTAGCCTACATACCTATAGCCTAAATACTAGCCTAAACTCACATAAAACTATACATATAATTTACAAATAAATTCAATTTTACTTTTCTTTCAATACCTCTTAGGCAAATGTCCTGAAAGGCTGAAAATCTATCAGCGTCGTTTACAAACATGTCGTAGCTCTCAGGAGGCCAGTTCACATAAGAGAAAGCACTCATTAGCCGAATACGCTTGGCGTTGAAACGCGGACATTGGAAGATCACGTGGTCAGCCGTATCCAACTCGCCACAGGAGCACAATGGGGATTCCTTTCGTTTGAAGAAATGTAGTTTGTTATTAAAGTCCCCGTGACCACTGATAAGTTGGCCAGTAAAATGTTGCTGTACATCTAGATTTCAATTCCCTTCTTATAGAATAAATAGTGAGAAAGAAAAGTATTTCGAATTTTTAATCTGTCGTGTATCTCCTCTTCAAGACGAATTTCGCACAATTCTAGCACCAACAAGAAAGTCCGTCACACAGGTGTTGCATAAATTATGCAGATTTTCAACTACCATGTTGATGACGTTACACCAAGTTCTATTCCATGTTTTTTATCCCGTCAGCTCTACAATGTAAATAATTTGAAATTATATTTTTATAAACTATTTTCTAGTGATAGAAATAACATGCAAGTACTCCATGACCCTTGATATTTTAAACTGTAACAGCGGAAAACATTTAATATTAATATATAAATGGAAATCTATATAAGCGTTGACCTTAATCTCACATGGTAAACCTAGAGTGGCGAGTTCAATTTCCCGCCTGGGCAAAGGAAATTATTTAGGGAGGAAATTCATTAAATAACTTCCTAAGCCCCACCCTGGATAGAAAAGGGTGGTAACCTGTAAATAACTCGTCCCAATTAGCCTGAGTGGCAAAAAAGTGGACTTTAATAAATAATAATAAAAAAAAATGAAAATAATTGAAAACATATGATTCCATAAATATTATGTTTACTCTTTAAATAGAAATTTTGCAATGATTTCCGGTAAATAAATTATGCTTTCTTATGTGTCTAGAGACGTCAAGGCAATGACAGTTAAAAGTAGCCACTTGGGGGTGGCTATTCAGCATACATAACTCTAAACTGGCATATTAAACATGTCCAACTGACCTGTCACACATGCCAACTGCTTTTTTTATTTAGTAGCATTTTATCATTTTGCCTGACAAACATTTACCGACGAGTTAAATCATACTTTTACAAGAGCTTGTTATTAGAAAGGGATAATACGAGAAGTATGCTCATAAATACAATTGAGTGTGTTATAATTTCATTTTTTTTTCCAAATACAATACTCTAGAAATGATGCATATTTGGCGAATTAAAGAATTATGAGCGAATGAAAACAAAATCTGGTAAAAGACACCAAAGTAGTGTATGAAATAAACTGAATCCCATGCACAGGAAAAACGCGCTAAATATGTCATCACAGATTCTGTCTCAGAAAAAGATGCTAAGCAACCGAAACAAGATGCCTGAGTAACACGATTTGAGATTAAAGACATGATTAATTCAGTTAATAAATATTCAGTAAACTAATATAGTTACTTTTAGAGAAAACTGCAAGCTGTGGCAAGAAAAAATTAAAATAACACGTTTAATATTCCAGTTAGATAAGAGCAACTCCAGTAGTGTGTTATTTCGTTAATAAGTTTAAATTATGTTGTGAAAATATGACCTATTTAACTTTACTTAATTAGTCTATGGGGGAAAGTTAAAAAAAAAAATGAACACTTCAAATGATTATTCAAATTATTTTTTTTTATCAACTAGTTCCGCGTCCATTTGACGCCTTATCAGGAGAAATTCCTCCTGATAAGGCTGCATTTTTGTTGACATTCCGCCACAAACCAGTAAAGTTTAAATTATGTGTTATACTCTTTCTCTAATCCACTACTGCCCTTAGTCCGTTTAATCAATGTCCAGCTTGCTGATGACAAAATGCATTGCAGCCACTAGAGTATTAAATACCTACTAGAACATGTATTTTCTAAAATGATATTCTTTAATGGGAATAAGATGAGTGTGTGTGTGTGTGTACATATATGACTCAATGTTCCAGACTTATATCTCTTTTTAGCCATTTGAGATAAATTAGTTTTCTAAAGACACAATTTTAGTGACCTTCGAACAAGAAGTGCATCCCGTATTTTTTAAAAATGTATGTCCAAAAACATCGTTTCAAGTTTCAGGTTTCTAATTTTCAAACGTCAGGAAAGACGCAATCCTTCTCAACTCACATAAGCGAGAAGTAAGTATTTCACACAATATCGCATTTCAATCTTAAACGCGATGTATTGTTTTTAGGGGACAAGGAGAAGAGGTTTAGAGATGAGACAAAATCAAAACTTCGAAATTACTCAGTTGAAGGGGCTAACCAGAAATCTGATGTGGATACCACGTGAATTAAATGTACTCCCATTGATTTAAATATAATGAATATTTTATGGCATTTAATTAAATATTAATTCTTACGAAAGTGCTATTCGATATCACCTATTCAAAAAAATAGTATAGATCATTTATAGGGTTCATTACGATAATATATAAAAGGTTTTATTAAAATTTCCCACAACAGATAAGGGGAAATTTGCTTTTTTTTTATTTCACACTGCTAACCCCCCCCCCCTCCCCTGTAAGTGATTTGAATTGAATGGGATCAACTAGATTTATAACAGTCCTAAATATTCTATTTTTGAGGCTGCATCGCTGGGAATGATCGTCATTGTGAGGTTTTCGGCTATCTGCTCCAGCGGTTGGAATTTTTGTTTTTCTGCAAATTTTTGATGGAAATGCGACCATCTTCGTCGATGGTCGCAATTCCATCGAAAGTTTGCAGAACAACAAAAATTCCAACCGCTGGAGCAGATAGCCGAAATCCTCACAATGAAGTCCTAAATATGTGAATAAATATGAAATTTCATCATTCTTACTTTTTACTTTCTGATTTATGAGAGAAAATTACCGACAAAACTTATTAGTCAAAATGGGTACTTAGTCGAAATTACACGATTACAACAAATGCTTTTCTTTGCAAATGAATGAAAAGACAAAAAAAAAATATACATTGCATTTTACCACATAAGAGAATTTTATTCAGATTAAAACCACACGCAATTTTCCGGAACGCCATTCCTTGTCTTGCGATTTTTGCAAGAATCTAATATTTCACAAAATTGTTTTTGTTCTTGAAGACACAATGTCTTCTCGCGGCATCTGCATGTCAATCTATTCCTACCATTATCGTTGTTTAGTCTTATAGGAAAAGATTGAAAAGGGGGAAAAACTGATAGAATCTACAGAATTATACAGTTAAATAACTAGAGAATACCTAGTTTGAAAATATCACCAATTCGTTCTTCATTAGTGTTCACTATCTATTTTTTATATTTCACTAGAAATTTAATATCTTACAGGACAATACTACAAATAAGTGGAAGTAATTATATAAATCAGATTATACTTTAATCCTAATTGGATAGAATCAATGAATCTCGGACCCGAGAGATCATGTTCCAGAGATAATGAGATGTTGATGTGCTGGACTCAGCTGGAATACGTAGCCGTTATTTTGGAAATAACAGCTAGCCTCGGCTGTTTGTCTTTAAACACTGTTATTTAGCCTGTCAGCTGTAGCTATAACTGTTAAACAAACTTAATGTAATAACTTATGTCGTATAAAACTCCTGCCTAGTTCGGTATTAGTAACTTCTCTCTAACTCTGGTTCTGTTGTATATAATTTGTTGAGACTTACGTAACTAATATAACATAAGTTTATTGACACAAAACTTTTGTGTTTTTTATTTTGTTCAATCTTTTGAAATGTTTTAAAAAGCACTAGAATTTGGTTACAGTTATAATTATTGTAATTGTAGGGGGGAGAGAAAAGTGACAAATGATTATAATATCCCCCCCCCCTCCCCTCCCAAAATGAAATACAGAACCAATTTTTTTTTTTTTTGGTATTGGAGATTTTTGAGATGTTTAGTCGCCTCACATGGGATTCATGATGAGGATTATTACGTATTGAGTTATCATGCTGACATACAATCCTAGTCAACCAAAACATGAAATGTATTTATTTATGCCAAATAAATTTGTTTTTTATAATAAAATTACTAATTTGTCACTTGATTTCTTCATGTATTATTAAAGATAATCTATACTTATATAAGCTCAAATTCCATGAATACATTTTATAAATTTTATCAATTTAATAACTATATATAATAAATTAATTTTGTTAACAATCTTAATAACCCTCTAAATAAATATGCAACACACATTTTTAATTTATTGACATGCTTTGTTGTCAGTCGTGGATTTATTAAAGTATGGCATGTTTTATTAATGGAAAACTGGTCTACATCTTAAAGAGACAATGTACCTAATCATAAATTATTTTTGACAGATTTTATGACAAATGTACTTTAGTTTTATTTAAAAATTGAAAATTCTTGTAAGTATTCAATTTGTTTATAAAAACATCCTTAAACATGATGTTCTTTAATTTATTTTTACACAAAGAATATTTTTTATAGATTTAATCCATTCAGGAAGAGCATTAAAGAGTTTTACTCCTGGAAATGATACACTTTTTTCAACATATTTTTGTTTATGGTTGGGGGTTTGATTGTAGCATTTTCTTATATTTTGTTGCATGATTATGTATTATGCTATTTCTGAACTTAAATTATCCTTAGTGGTTTGAAATACAGAATACAATCCATGATTATGAATTATACGGGCCATGATGTTTTGAAAAAATGTACTTGGACAGGAGACGGTAAATATAAAAATATTTTTGGTAGTGAAACCTTGTAAAACTAATAGTTTTGTTATTATCACATCCTGATAAGCATCTTAAAAATGAAATGAATGATCTGGTGCCTCCTTAATTCTCAACACCGAGATGCCTCCACTTCATTCAAAACTAAAGTCCAATTACACGAATGAATGTATAAATTAAAACTGTGCAACACAAATATTCTCAATAGTCAAGCCCAAAATTTTCTCAAGGGAAATCAGCTATTGAGGTCGTACTCATGACGCAATTTTTGTTTTATCGTTACCAAACTCGATATTTAATCGTTTCAGTCAACATTAAAGATTATATTTGTTATTGGCTGAAATCGGACATGGAACAGTGGGATTATAGAGAGGGGAATTGGAAAATTCAAAATATCTCCGTTATTATGAGTGGGATCGTAAAATGTTATAGAACCAATCTTGTTCTAAACTATTGATGGCCTATAACTGTTGTTCTATGCATTTTTTCGTAACTCAAGTATTAAGCGAGTTTTTCATGCTTTCTTGTTTTAGCAGATTTCCCTTAAGGGAAATCAGCTATTGAGGTCGTACTCATGATGCGAGCTTCGAAAAATTTCTTCAAATGTCCATCGATCCTACCAAGGAGATGACGAAAATGAGGTCCGTTCAAAATTATATATATATATATATATATATATATATATATATATATATATATATATATATATATAAATATATATATATATTTGCCAGTTAACGCTCTAGCGCTCGCAATTTTTGTTTGATCGTTACCAAACTCGGAATTTAATCGTTTTATGTAAAAAGGAAGATCAAGTTCGTTAATGGCTGAAATCGGACTAATGGGAGGGGGGGGTTTAGAGGGGGAGATTTTTGAAAATTCAAAATATCTCCGTTATTATGCGTCGGATCGAAAAATTGTATAGAATAAATCTTATTGCAAATTAAATTTACTATAAATATTGTTATATACATTTATTCCCTATCTTGAATATTAACCGAGATATTTGCATTTTTATGAAATTTGGGCCGATAACGGATTTTTGAATTTCCCGCGAAAAGCTAGTTCCGCCCTTTGCCGTAACCGTTTGGCTCTGCTATGGAGATTTCTCTATTGTAAAACTTCACGTGGGAAATCTGCTTAGGTTACGCAGCCCCTGCGTGACGGACTTTTCAGGCTTCAGTACTCTCCCCCCTTCTGCTCTTCAGCTGCCTTTTTAGACATCGGTAATACTACGTAGAAATAGTGAATATTTTGTGAGATGAGATCACAAGTGTATTATACCAGCACGTGGGAAATCGGTTTTGTGTACGCTGCCCTGCTTGACGGACTTTCGGTTATCCCATGAGCAGAATCGAAGGGCATTTAAAGAAATGTTTTCATTGATGCGAAAATCCCGTAAAACCGTCATTGCTGATTTGCCTTAAGCGATATCTGCTAAAAGCGTGTGTGAATACATTTCTTTTACTCGACACATAACAATGATGATATTCACTATTTTAAATTTCTTTTACCGCCCTGACCAGCTATTTACGAATCTGTTTTGTTTCACGTGTTTAAATTTTGAATTTGTTAATGTTTAAGTTATGTTGTATGTTAACAACTGATAAAGCGAGGAAAGTCATACATACATATATGTAAAAAAAAAGTCCTTCTCATAGTTGGTGCGTAAACTGAGTATCCCCCACAATCTGGTTGATAAGCTGATGATATCACTTCATATTCCATTCTTTATTTTTCCTGTAATATGAAGCGTATGAAAACTGGACTTGAAATTTAAAAATGGTTTTGAGATTTTAAGTGATGCAATTGATTTAAGTGAAATTTGCTTGTTAATGAGAAGTGAGAAATAAACAGTATTATTAATTCAGCTAAAATTTTAAGAGATAAAAATGTATAAAACATAATTTGTAGAATATTAAATATTCGATGTCTTTTATAATATTTTTCAATTCCACGCATAACGACAATATATTTAGAACTTTTGATTTTACCCTAATAATAAACACCCACTCCTCCAGCCAAAAGCCATTAATGGAATTGACCTTCAGTTTTGCACGAAACGTTTAAATATAATTATAATAATTAGGTAACGAAAAATTAAGCCGCAAGAACGTTAACAGACAACGTATATCACGTGTTTGTACGCGGGAGCGTATTTGTTGGGAATTATGTCGTATTATATGTGCAAAGAACATGAATGCACAGAGAATAATTATGAATTATGAGCCCTAATAAGAAAAAAAAAAAAAGTACTGGCAGTTGCCTTGAAACTACTCTGCAATAAAAGCTTTTAATCTGTGGGGGCGTGAGCCATTTTTCTACCTGCAATTATGAAGCTCCGCCTACCAACGCCACAAAAAATACTGGTTGACTTTTAATGGTTAAGTTTTTTTATAAATAAGTTATTATAGCGCTATTTAATGTTGAAAAGGTCTTTATAAACATCTCCTAATATAATTTTTCATGTAAAGCACTATAAGTTCTACTTCCATCATATAATAATAATGAGTATTTTCAAATAGCTCGCAATTTACAAAATAATTAATAAAGAATTAGGAAATCACTAAAAAAGATTATTTTTTTTATATATATAATTTTAAGCTTATATAAATGGACAACCTGTCCTCATCGCATCATGGGTGTAGCAGAGAACCATTGCAACCCTCTGGAATATTTAATCTGTGCTATTTCTGCAAATTGAAAAGAATGCTTTTTTTTTCAGTCGAAGATAAGCACCGCACTGAACACTTGGTCAAGAAGAGAGATAACGATTTCAGCACTTAAAAAAGAAAATCCAGGCTCGAATATATGCCATAGCTCAGATCATTCCTAAATCAACATTTACTGACGTGAAAACGAAAAATAAAGTATGTGTAATCATGTTGGCAACATTGTGGAGTAAAAGTAAGCGATTTTATAAAAGAGTTGCTTTTGAGTTCTATGTTCCTTTTATGTTTTGTGTTCCTTTGTGTTCTATGTTCCTTTTATGTTTTGTGTTCTATGTTACTTTTATGTTTTGTGTTTTATGTTCCTTTTATGTTTTGTGTTCCTTTTGAGTTCTATGTTCCTTTTGTGTTTTGTGTTCCTTTTGTGTTCTATGTTCTACGTATTTATGTTTTGTTTAATTTTGTTATTTTTTTGTATTGTTTTGTTTTTGAGTTTTGTTTTGTTTTTTAAGTTTTATTTTAGAGCAACATCGCCAAAGCTGCGAAGCTCAAATAAATAAATAAAAAAAAAAAAAAATAATAGTTTTAATTTTAACTTACAACTCACGACATCGACTGGTTTCATTCAATGCAAAATCTTAAAGTACCAATAGATCTTATAAATGGAAAAGTTATCACGACTTAACATATGCCAGCCTATAAATAGTATTTATTTAAAGGATTAAAGGCATTCATCTTCCGTCCTCAGAATGAAAAAAACGTTCGGCTTCTTTATTTCTTAATTTATAGCATATTATTTGTGTTTGCCACTCCCGAGCGGTGAAACTTCGACAACTCTTTTTATATGAAAATAAATATAAATTCCATTCAGAAAACTCAGAAGCAGGAGTGAGTACAGATGCCGATTTATACAGAGCACTGATGATGGGGAGAGATTTAAATTTGTGGTCGTTAGAGCCAAATAGTGCGTGTAGAAATTCGTAACCTGTGCAGTACCGATCTACACGGAAAATAGTGATTCACTATTTCGCTACCAGATCGTGCTAGTGGAGTAGCAAGAGTTTATAATGATTACCTGTGGCCATCCAGTCCCGTCTTATTGACTTTATAACATAAACAGTCTGTCGAGCATCGAAACTGGCTAATAATATGGTGCCTTTTGAGATGTTTATTGGTACCTCCCCAATCCCCCTCGGGATGTGATGAGGTCCGCCTACTAGACACGATTAATTATAGGTCTTGCACGTTGGGTTAATTCCATAAGAAAGAACTCAATTAAGAATCACTAGCCTTGGGACTGGTTGTCTAAGAACGTGACAACCCCTGGTATGCATATAACGGAGGTACCTTGATGAAATAATTGGAGCTTATACAAAACAGGAGTCGACTAATCATAGTTAAGTATTATAACACCCATTTAATAGATATAACATGGATTTAAGAGATATACTGCTTAAATTACAGACTATTCGTGAAGCTAGTTGGCCAGGAAAAGGTGAAATCAGAGTGGATTTGTATACTTATACTTGTGTGTGTGTTTGTTTACGTTTTTCTTCACAGAAAGCTGTGTACTCAATTGTACAGAAGACATTGTACCAACTGTAGTAGGTGTCAGAGCCCAGCGAGGGTAGAAAAAAAAATTGTTTAGAAAAAAACAAAACTTTTTTCATAAATGGTAAAAAATATTGGAACCTGTATTAATAAGTTGTCGAGCAAATATTGGTAAATACTCCGGTTCATTCTGATCTCCATGGGACGACCCAGGATATAGTGGACAGCTCCAGATAACAAATAACTGGTGGTGGTGTCGCCTGATAAGGTGCTCTGTTAAGCGCCAAAATGGAGAGAGGGCGAGTCCTTTATGAATTTTGTTGATATGTATATGCTAGCGTCATTAATCATCATAAGAGAACATTATTTAGAAACGTTTGAAGTCTTATTTTTTCTGTTAAAGAAGTTGATGTCGAAGCGGATGATATAAGCGTTAGTATAAGCGATTTGTATAAAAGTACCTACAGCGGTTAAGTATTAGAGATGAGCGTTGTAATTTATTAATGAGTATAAATTACTGATTAGCGAATATGCTCATTGAAGTATCTTGTTAACCTTAAGTCTCCAGGTCAGTCGTGTGGTAAGTTAGATTCTGTACTCCCTCATACTCCAAGGTACTTAATCCTCTCGTCTTTGGCGTTCCAGTGAATGTCTCATTGATCAATATTTAGAGTGGGTTCTTCATATTGTTTCGCTGTTGAAATTGGAATGACCCCCCGCTCAAGTTAGCAGGATATTGTATTTACACTTTCCTGGTATTGTCGGATTGCAATCCCAATTTGGGGGTTCCCAAACTTGAAAATCGGCCTTAAGTTACAATTTTATTAATAATAAAATTGTTGCTTGGAGGTCGATAGTCTAGTGTGATATCCATAAATAAGTAAGCGCCTACAAGAATGAAGAACATGAAGATGACTTGGTCTAGTAATTTGAGAGAAATATTCAGCCCAAATATCATTTTCTAGTGATCTGTCTGATCTGTTTTCTTGCTATTTTAATGTTGGGTTCCAAAACGATCCTTTCTATTTGAGTGTCGTTGGTCATAATGAAAGTATTAGATTTACTGAAGCACGAGTAATTATATTTTCTTTCCAAGTATTTTTTGAGCATTCACCCAAAACCAGTAAATTAGTGTTTAAAGGCTGCACAATGTCTGTGTGTTTCGGTAGACTGTCCTTTAAGGAAATCACCTATTCAGAATGGACTCAAGGCGTGTTGGCACTACCGGAGGTTAAGAGAACGGATAAACTTAAAAACTCAAAATATCTCTGTTATTATTAAACAAATCAAAACATATTGATTATATAACATGTTTCGATCCGGTTCTTGTTATGTAAAAATTGCAGTTCTATGCATTTTTTTTCTATTACTCCAAAATTATAGAAATTACATGTATCTTTCAAATTTCCGCCTTAAGCAAGCCCCTATCCCTCCTCATTTCATATTAAAAATAAACCAATTCTTCTCGGTACTTATTCCGAGATCAATTATAACTTTTCATTGGATCTACGATCTTTTATCGGACAAAAATGGACACAAGTGGGATCCGACGCAATCAATATTATATGCTACATATGCTTCAATTTACTTGATCAATGCCAAACTGGATGCTTGGCCATTTCACTTGAAACTAAAAATTAATTTGGACAATGGATGTACCTAGAAGTAGAGTTTAATGAAAGATGAGAATACGAAATTAAGAAAGAAAAAAAAAACGAAGAAGTTGAAAAACAACGTGTTAAGAAAGTAAAATTGGTGCTTTACATATTTCTTCAAATATTAACCTATTAATATAACCTAATATTAAAAATATTTGTTTTTTTCTTATCTTTTGCGGCCACCTATCTGTCTCCAACTCTTAAGAGAACGTAAATGCTTGGTATATTTCCAAGTGACTTTTCCCCAATTCCTAATTTGGCATGAAACAAACGGGAGATTCCATCAGCAAACGCCATTAAAATCAGTAACTTCTTGGTTAGATGATCAAGAAAGACGTATCATTTAGAATATTAGTTACCCATACAGGCAAATGAAGTAGAGATAGATTAAGTAAATTTAGTTATTTTATATATATATATATATATATATATATATATGTGTGTGTGTGTGTGTGTGTGTGTGTGTGTAGATATACAGACGTTTTATTATATTATATACATCTTTTTAATTATTAGTTTCTTTAAAATCAGTTCATTAAACCCTTTCTGATATGCCCTTGTTGCAAAACATTTATGCAATAAACTTGTACTTAGGAAAAAAAAACGTCGTCCTTGATTATTCAGGTTACGCCTAATTATTTCTATCTAGACAAGATCATAAATGCATACTAGCTGACCCCAATATGAGGCTACAGTAGCTTGCCGTTAGTCGGCTGGAGTGCTCTCCAAATATTCTGAAATGAACTGAAGTTGATGTGTGTGTGTGTGTGTTTGGGTTGTGCGCGTCCGACGACTGGTGAAGACCGATTTGAATTCTAATTTCCTTCTTTCAGTAAATTTAAAATACCCACAACACGTCTGTCCATACCAAGTAAGGGACTATTTATTTTTGGCCAAGATGGGAGAGTGACCGCTCCCATCTTAAAATTAAATAATTTTACATTTTTGTGCTCACTTATTAGCGGTATAAACGTGAATGTTACTTTCAAGTGAAACATTCAATTGAGAATTTCATTAGGATGACACGAATGCTGTGGCTCCCTGCGCATAAATGTACATTTATGAATTAACACTATATTTGTTACCTACACCATGGATGTCATTCTATAGTAAGTTCGCTGATTTGTGCTCTTGGCACCCAACATTAATCATAGCTATTACATTTGTATATAAATTACAAATAAACCCATGTTCAGTATAAATAACTTCACTTCACATCTTATTGAGCCCAATCGAATTGAGGATTAATAATCTTGTTTACAAAACTTGAGCATTAATAATGTTTAGTTAAAAGTAATAGAGTGTAACGAGGCAATTTCGAAAATTTCAATCCGACGTTGATCCTAGAAAATGTAGGTGATGAGATAGTTGTGGGTCCACCGCTAGGGTGGCAGCACTTCCAAGCCTTGAGTTCTCTTGAAGCCTTTCAAGGACAGGTTTTAGCTCCTGGAGGCTAGTTGCAAGTTGAGCTTGAGTTGCAAGATGCATGCTGAGTTTCACTACCATTAGCCTTTATGAACTATAAAATTTCCCATGAAAAATAAATCACGCTTGCTTGCTCAAGTTTTAAATCAATGGTTGCTTGTTAAACCTAACATAAATTTGGTTTTCTAGAATTATAGAAAATTTGGTTGTCCACAAGTTTAGAGAAAAGCCCTGTGGATTATTATGTAAAAATAGCAGCATTTGAATTATTAGCAGATTTCCCTTAAGGGAAATCAGCTATTGAGGTCGTACTCATGATGCGAGTTTCGAAAAATTTCTTCAAATGTCCATCGATCCTACCCAGGAGATGACAAAAATGAGGTCCGTTCCAAATTATATATATATATATATATATATATATATATATTTATATATATACATATATATATTTTTGTCTGTTAACGCTCTAGCGGTCGTAATTTTTGTTTGATCGTTACCAAACTTGGAACTTAATCGTTTTATGTAAATAGAAAGATCAAGTTCGTTAATGGCTGAAATCGGACCAGTGGGAGGAGGGGTTTAGAGTGGGGATTTTCGGAAAATTCAAAATATCTCCGTTATTATGCGTCGAATCGTGTATAGAATCAATCTTATTGCAAATTAAATTTACTATAAATATTGTTCTATACATTTATTCTGTATCTTGAATATTAACCGTGATATTTGCATTTATATTCTGTGTGTGGTCGGCAGGAGTCGGCTATGTTCCGGACTTTCCTCCGAGAGCTCTGGCGGGCGTTTCCGTAACTATTTGTCCCTCGTGAATAGGTTTAGAGATCCCTTACTACTACAGTTATTATTGGGCAGATGTCTCTATTGTAAAACTTCACGTGGGAAATCTGCTTAGTTTACGCAGCCCCTGCGTGACGGGTCTTTTTTATTTTAATTCTGAAACGGTGATTGTATGAATGTTCAGTTGGAACTATTCCTGCGCTACCCCTAAATCTAAATTCCTACTGAACCGTAAATCTAAAAATAATTTAAGGTCTAAAAAGTGGGACTAATAAAGAATTCTATTTCAAATATATATTGACGAGTGATAAGCATTTTTAAATGCTAAATTTACGTTAAGTAAATTTACTACCGAAGAATTTATTTTAGAAAGAGCAACTACTCTGACATTTGCTGCTTAGCAAATATATACTTTGACAAATGTAAGGTAACTCCCCGAGAATAAAATGTTGTATATAATGGTTTATACCTATAAGAAACATTGAAGATCTGTATAGTACCTTTTTGTAACTTATAAAGGTTTTTAAATATTCTGTGGCACTAATCGAGCTGATGCATTGAATAGGGGATATCATAATCAATTTCGTATGGAATAATTTTAAATGAAGTACAGGAAAAGGATTGTGTACTGAGAAATTATAAAATTGTCTACATTAAGTAATCAAATGAATATTTAAACACACCACTTTATTTTTTTATCAAATCTTTAATGGAATTATCCTAACCAGGCTTTTTGAAAAGTCATTGATTAATCGTTTATGTTTTAGCAAATCATAACTGATTAATGGACGTATGTGTTTATTAAATTGTCGTTTATTCTGCCGCTAAGTGAAGGACGTCATGTGGAGTACATAACAGATATTTTAGTTAGATATTCTTCACTATTCAATCATCTTACTCTTCAAGTCTACTGTATTCGGCCGGTTTCGTTTTTAATATAGAGGTTGACACATAGAATAAAATAAAAAGTCTTATTTAGATGCCTTTCGGAATCATGCATGGAGTTTAAATTATACTAACGGCCCTGAGATGTAACGGTTTTCGCGAATGTTATTCGGTAATAGTAGGATGTAGTGAATGATAGAATTAGACAATACTCACCTATCCATGACGCTTCGACCTCGGTGATGTTGTCCTTGATATTCGGGTCGCTGGACAGCTGTGGGATCAGAACTCCAGAGAAGGCGAGGCTGATTCCAACCTGTATCGATGTGCTGAGAGAAATCTGGCTCGCAATAACCTATAAACAAAGACAAAACTTTTATTAGTTCCAGCTTTTCTAGCTTTGAGGTTATAAAAAAAAGATTTACTGCATTAATCAAGGTACTTCATACATGAAGAGAATTCTGCAAGTCCCAAAATACGCCCAGGATTAGTTAATTATTGCTATGTATACTTGGTGGGTGTTATAGACCTTTAAGATTTTTAGCCGGCCCCAAGTTGGATTAGAGGAATTCGCGATCAGAGTTTTTACGTAGTGACTAATCAACTAGGCGCACAAACCCCATTAAACGAGGAGGACCTGGAATGAGTTGTCTCCAGTAGATTGTCGGGCCTCATTGTATCCGGAGGGTGGAAAGTGGTCTTATACCGAAGGCCAAATTTACTAGTCGACGGTATCTAGAAGAGTCAATATCCGCCATCGGGATGTAAAACTGATTCACTCACTAGACTCTACCATTCCAGTACCGCAGCATCACAAGCGCGCTCTGCTAGTGAACAGGTGAACTAACTCTTCGGTCACCCATTCAAGTACTGACCATGCTTGATGTTGCTACACTTAGATTATCAAAAAGTCCGTCACGCAGGGGCTGCGTAAACTAAGCAGATTTCCCACGTGAAGTAATACAATAGAGAAATCTCCATACAAGAGCCCAACAGTTACGGCCGAACTAGCTTTTGGCGGGAAACTCACTCGTCCGTTACACTTAATAAAAATGCAAATATCTCGGTTATTATTCAAGATAGAGAATAAATGTATATAACAATATTTATAGTAAATTTAATTTGCACTAAGATTGGTTCTATACACTATTTTGATCCGACGTATGATAACGGAGATATTTCGAATTTTCGAAAATTCTCCTCTTTAACCCCCCCCCCCTCCCCTCATATATATCATATACACACAAATATTCATTGTGAGGAGCCCCGGCTATCTGTTCCAGCGGTTTTAATTTTTATTGGTTTGCAAATATTCAATGGAAATACGTCCATCTTCGTCAGGCTGTGTTTTAAATTGGTTAGCTACTTGTTTA
Organism: Riptortus pedestris; assembly: GCA_019009955.1. Taxonomy (NCBI): domain Eukaryota; kingdom Metazoa; phylum Arthropoda; class Insecta; order Hemiptera; family Alydidae; genus Riptortus; species Riptortus pedestris. Next base: position 49,886,064 of record CM032231.1, on the reverse strand, counting down.
AATCAAATGTTTTGAATTGTTTACTATGGCTTTCCATAATAAAATAAATAAGGTAGTTTTCTCTATGTAGAAGTTTTCTCTCGTAGAACTTAATTTGGTTGAGGACAAATACTATGGCGGATGTTTTTATTCTCTGATATTTAGTACCCTGAAAAATAATATATATATATATATATATATATATATATATATATATATATTATATATACATGGGTGTATGTAGTGTGTGTGTGTGTGTGTGTGGCAAAGAATTGAGTGGACCAGTGCGCTTCTGACAGCTACTCTTTTTCAATAGACTGTCATGTTGTTTCCTACTACTTGGGCTAAAATACTTGCTGAAATAAATAAACTTGTGCAGAGGAGGGTTTCATTTCAACATTCGTTTGGATTGACCACAGAGTTGCTGCTTGTTATTAAACCTGGGAGGAGGAAAAGGTGAGACCATGAAAACCATTCCTCATAAATCAATTCAGTATAGGAGTACAACAGGGATCGGATGGCATTAAAGGATTAAGGCAAGCATGAATTATGGCTGGGTAAGTCCTGGCCATTAGTGAAATTCGGTGTAGGACTGGGAATAAATTTCATGAATGGCTGGACAAATGAAACTCCTAATCCCACTGTGCAAAAAATCAGTTCGTTAAGAACCCGGCCATATTATTTGTGTGGTCGTATACTTAAATCTTGAATCGTGATTAGAGATCAACTCGACATAGAACCCACGTTAAGGGAGGACCTTGCTCCAGTTGACAGACGGTCATCATTATATTCCGGTTGTCGGATTCATAATTCTTTGTCACACCGACGTGCTGTCAAGTTGATTTTCCCACTAGACTCCTGCCATTCCAGTAGTGCACTCTGGTAGCGAACCTGTGCGGCCACCAATTCAACTACTGGACCATGCTCGACTCATATTGGACGCTCTACCACTAAGAAATCACCGCAACCACTGTATGATAATTTACAGTATAATTAATAGTTAATTTGAGTTGAATGCGAACGATTGAGTTATGTTATATTAAATTTTCACTCTTCTGAGAAGCATGCCCTAGGGTAGAAGATACACAAAAAGTGCACGAAGCGTAGTCAAAGGGGATGGGTGTCCATATTTACTAACCAGAAGACCTCAAGAAGAAAAAAAAAAAGCTTATTTCAGAACACAGATTGCATATAAGAGTTTCTTGAAAAATAAATTTGAGAAGAAAAAAACGTTCTACATGCACACATTCACGCAAAATTAAAAATAAAACAGCTTTACATAGTATGAAATTATACTATTGTCAAATCTGTGAAATGTAAACTATGTTGTTATCTGCAATACATTATTAATACATGAAACAATTCAATTTTACTAATATTTTGTCCCCCATGTATTTTGGAAGCTGCGGTATTTTGGTATTATAATTCGTTTTACACTTATTTCTGTTGAACGTTATTTATGATTTTATTAAATCCTACAGGTGATCTAAAATAACCTGGCACATCAGATGGTGTGTGTGTGTGTGTGTGTGTGTGTGAGAGAGAGAGAGAGAGAGAGAGAGAGAGAGAGAGAGAGAGAGAGAGAGAGAGAGAGAGAGAGAGAGAGAGGGAGTGAGAGAGAGAGGGAGGGAGAGAGAGAGGGAGAGAGAAAGGTTGGGAAGGACTTGCTCGTAGAAGAGTCAGCTGGTAGAAATTTGTATTTCCATATGATATAGTAGAATGTGACGAAACTGATAGGTGGACAAACGGGCGAGATGATAAGAATATTGGATTAATTGTAGAAGAAAACAGACTATAAAAAATATTTGAAAATATTGGTTTATAAAGTGCTAAATGTGAAATTGAACAATGCATTTATTTATTTAGCTAGAATAAAGGAAATTTTAAAACAGATAAGTGTAAATTATTACTGTTGTCATACCTGTCGGTGGAGACCGTTGTCACAGGCTGAGGTCGAGTATAGTTGGCATTGTGCTTTCGATGCCGAGTACAACTTATTGACGGGCTTGAAGATGGTGCCATCGCATCGCACAGCTGTACTCGATCATCAGCCAGTGACGACGGTCTCTACCGACAGGTATGGCAACAGTATCATTTATGTGGCGGTTCAACCCTTTATTTGTAAATTATTAAATTACTAACGTCAGGACCGGTCCCAAATTGTTTCTCATCGGTCTTCAACAGAAACTGGCAATTATAAAATGTAAAATTACACAGCTGAAGTAGTCGTCTTCATATCCAAAAATATCAACAAATAATTAAACAGATAATGGGTTGTTAGAATTGATTTTGGAAAAGATATGTTAAAATGGTATTACTAATCAATCTAATAATTTAGGTCGTTGGCTCACTAATAGCGAAAACGTATCATTTAAAAAAAATAATTAATCAGATACTGAAGATTTCATAATGACCTATATCTATTTTTATTGTTCTATTTATACCTACTAATGCCAGTCTTAGAGCTATGAGGAAATGTTAATATTATACAATCTGTTTCCTTAAAATCTCTGGTAAATGACCCTTGAGGGAAAGCATTGTGGGAACATATAATTTCATTCTTATAGTGGTCGTAAAAAATCTAGATAACTCCAAAAAATTGATATTTTTCAGGCTAGGAGTTTTTAAACGGTGAAGTAGTGCATTAGGACAGTTCATTAAAGTAACAAAAACGAGTTTACTGATCTAAAATCAAAACATTTCCACATAATGCTGTAACAGTTATTTTCATGTTTCGAGAAGAAATTAATCTGCTTCGTGCATAATGTGTCTTGGCGAATGGTGTAATGAACAGTTGCCATAATAATATAGTTAAAACAGCGGAAAATGGGGAAAACGTTTATTTTTCTTGAAGAACTATTGCCCTGAGAATCAAAGTAGGAGTTGGTTGAAAACAAAAAAAACACATCTGCTTACGTGATGAATACAACGCAAGCTCACAAAACTTTTTTTAATGCTTACCTTTTTTTTTACTTTAACTAAAAAATATAAAATCAGAAATTCTTAGCGCATACAAAGACAGACCATCGAAACAAAAAAAAAATGAAGAAATTAAATCAAACGAAAATGTCTGTCAGGGGCTGCTTAGATTAAACAGTTTTCCCAAGTATTGGTATGACACAATACTAACCTGCTGAAGAATGAGAAACTAGATAATACTAATAAATCTCTTAATATATATATTACGAATAAATGTATAGAGCAACAATTGCATGTCATCAATATTTTAACAAGAATGGTTCTATATAATTTTTTGATCCGACTCATAATAAAAGATTGAAAATCCTCCCTCTAAACCTCCTCTGTTCCAGGTCCGATTTAATCGAAAATTCTAGTTGAATTAAACGGTTAAATATTGAGTAAAGCCCGGAAAAACTTACGTCATCACACTACATATTTCCATGTCTCACGTAGCAAAGGTTAAATGCATGCAATATTTGATATTTAAGTTTCGAATAAAGTGGTTCATGTTATAATAGGTTATTGTTAATACGACATTAGTAGTAGAGGGGTTTACTGAAGGCTGAAAACTAAAAAAGTTCTTATGTTCTGTTAATAAGTAAGATAGTGAAAAAAACATATAAAAACATTAATTGAACGTTCAATTTGCAATAAGATTGGTTCTATACACTTTTTCAGTCAGATATGCAACAACGGAGATATTTACACATAGAAGGAAACTGAAATTCAAAAAATATAGCAATACAAATAAAAATGATGAATGAATAAATCAATCCCAATAAATAAATAAATACTTACAGTATATAAAAATTTATGTATTTGATCAATCAGTCGATCATTTTTATTTGTTTGTATTCTTTTAAATTTCATTTTGTTTCTATGTATACATATTTTTAAGAACTAACGCAGCTTGCAATGACGTTTATTAGTGGTTTGTTTTGGTAATATGCAAAAAGTAACTGTGAAGAAACAAGGTCTTTTCCGTCAATTCCAACCTGCGATCAGCATCCAGCACCTCAAAAATGCATATATTGAAATAATTTTCACCATCATCGAAAATATATTTTTCCAAACAAATCTTCAATTATGAATAGTAGCAGAGAAAACAATTTAAAGAATCCAAAAAAAATTTGGTTCGGAAGATTGTCTTTCTTTTGAATTCAAGTGTACATAGATGCGCACATTCAATATTGAGCTACTTTAAGTATAGTTAGTTGTGTGAATGTTAGGATACATAAAACAGTTACTGTTCCAGCAAATCTTAATACACGTCCTTTGGCTGTCCAATGATTTTATGTCATAATTATATTAGATCCTTTATTAAAATATAACTATCCAGGAAAACCATATTAAAACAAATGGGCTTCGTCCAAGTTTACTATCTTTTGAAAAAAATGATCTTTTTATTGCCAACTATTTCTCAACTATCATTACTATTTTTTACTGTGTATAAATTACTGCCACATAAATATTTCATACCTAAACGTTTTCTTTTTATTAAAATGAAAAAATATGAACGCTATTTACCATGGCCTTGCACATGACTGGTAATATAAAATAATATAAGTATGGTAATATTCGTGTGCTTAGGGGATTTTCCTTTATTATTTTTTAGCAGAATTCCCTTAAGGGAAATCAGCTATTGAGTTAGTACTCATGACGCAATTTTCGAAAAATTTTCTCAAATGTCCATCGATCCTACACAGGATATGACGAAAATGTGGTCCGTTCAAAATTATATTTATAGATATATGGACAGAGAATTTAAAATATCTCCGTTACTATAAGTTGGATAGAAATATTTTACATAATCAATCTTATTGTAAATTAAAGTACCTATAAATGTTTTTTATATACGTTATTTCTCTATTTCCATTATAAAAGTAAATATTTTAATTTTTTAATTTCCACCCTTCAATAAAATTCTGTGTCATCGCACAATGAATAAGCAAACATATCATGAATCGTCTTATTAATAGCTGAAATACCGTTTCTAGATGAGATACATGCAAATACGTTCTGATGGCCCCCTCCTTTTGTTCTTGGATTATTAAAATTAGAGTGATTGGGACGAAAATTATTCTGGTTTATTATAAATTGCAGCACTAGATATAGTGAATCGTTTTCAATAAAATTAATTTATTATTTTCAGTATGTTTCAGGTAAATGTTTCTCTTTCCGGTCAAGAATATTTTTATCTATCAGCTCTGATAGGTAGACAGACCGATTTCTTTACAATTCATCTCTTTCCATTGTGAAGGTTATTTTTTTTTATTTATTTATATGGAGCTTCGCAACTTTGGCGATGTTGCTCAGAAGAAAACTGTATAAAAACAAATGTATAAAATTAAATAACGAAACAAAATTAATTTAAACGAAAATAAACAATATAACACAACAGTAATTGAAAACGACAAAAAAATTTCAACACAAAACAGAGGTGGAAACCAAAAAAGAAATATAACAAAAAACAGAAATAGAAAACAAAATTGGAACACGAAAAAAAAATGGAAAACATAAATCAGAAATGGAACACAAAAACAAAATGGAAAACCAAAAACACATTGTGTTCCATGTGTTTTTGGTTTTCCATTTTGTTTTTGTGTTCCATTTCTGATTTATGTTTTCCATTTTTTTTTCGTGTTCCAATTTTTTTTTCTATTCCTGTTTTTTGTTATATTTCTTTTTTTGGTTTCCAGACAGATATAGAAAACAAAAATGAAACAGAAAACAGAAACGAAACGAAAAACAGAAATTGACACACAAAAACAGAAATCGAACAATAAACAGAAATTGAGCTCAACAAAGAGAACAAACAAAAGATAGAACCCAAAACTAATTACAAAAACTAAAAAGTGAGAAGAAGAAAAAAAGAGTCACGTTGGATAATAGGGAAATAAAATTGTGGAGGATATTAAAATATAAATTGATTGAAAGATTTCTCATTGTCACTTGTATTTGTTCACATAATATTCACGGTGGTGTTGAATGTAGAAGTATGTAATTTATCTACTGTAAAAGGTGAATCAGGTTAGTTTTCGCAGCCCCTACGTGAAGGACTTTCATAAACCTGAGTCGGCAATTTAAACAACTCCAAAGGATAATCTGGACAGTTAGTAATAAAGAAATTCTGAATCAGCTGATCGAGATGGTTCTTAAATTTAATAAGTCCGTAACACAGGGGCTGAGTAAACTAAACAGATTTCCCACATTCTAGTATGGCATGCCTTTTTATGATATATATGATTATTGTTAACCTGCGTTTACTAAAGTGGTGGCTTACAGAAGGCTGAAAATTAAAAAGAAAAATGCAAAAATCTCGGTTAATATTCAAGATAAAGAAAACGAGGGTAGAATTAATAAATTTACAAAAGGATTGGTGATATGCGATTTTTCTCCCCCTTTAAAACCCCCCTTCCCCCTGTCAGATTTCAGTGATTAAAGAACTTGATATTTAGTTTCACATGAAACCCGATTATTACCGAAAGTAGAAAAACTAGTTTAAAATACATAAGCACCTGGAGTTATGAAAATATAGCGCTGGGTATCAGCTAACAACATGTATTCGACAAAACATAATTTATTAATTTTCATTATAACACTCGATCATTGGGTGAGCTATATATATATATATATATATATATATATATATATATATATATATATATATATATATACTAGCCAAGGTACCCGGCTTCGCTCGGGAAATCATTTGAGACGGAAAGATTTTATTTTGTTTTTGGCAATGCTTCTATGTGTACAACTTCCCCGTAAGAGTCCCTTGGGCGACTTATGGAAAAATAATTTTAGATTTGAAGAATAATTGAAAATAAGTCTCTAATCATTCCCTCTCCACTGTTTGACACACCGTGAATAACTCAAATCATAATCATGGATAGCATTTATTATAACTAAATATCATCTATAATGTACGTATTTTGTATGCCCGGGAAATCGTCGTTGACTGACTAATGATTGTATTTTTATTGAAAATCGTTGAAAAACCAATTGGAATTGAATATCACAATTTTTCATTTCAGGCCTCTCTCATAACCCCCACTCCCGTTTGGACCTAAAAATTTTAATATATCTTATAATCATGGAAGAATTAATGCTAATTCACATTCCGAGTTTTTTTAAGTTCGGTTCAATCGTTAGTGCTCAACAAAATTGTTGGCTCCCGCTCTAGTTTTTAGTGTATATCTCGTTTATACTTTGTTATACGACAAAAATAAATATAACAAAAGTTACTTTAAAAACAAAATAAACAACTTGTGTCATGTGCATATTTGCAGAAAAACCAATAGAAAACAAAATACCGCTATTTTTAATTTCAGGCCTCCCTTACTACCCCCACTCCTGCCCGTCCCTAGAAATGTTTGTATAGCTTATTATAATAAAGCCATTAGTGCTAATACGCATACCTAGTTTTATTAAGTTGGGTTGAGTCTTTTGTGCCAAAGAAAATTGTTGACTCACGCTATAATTTTTAGCGTATGACGCCTTTATACTTCAGTATACGACGATAGTGTATATAACAAAAGTTTCTCTAAATAACAAAATAAACAACTTTTGTTATGTTCATATATCCGAAAACCCCAATAGGAAACGAAATATCACTATTTTTAATTTCAGGCCTCCCTTATAACCCCCACTCCTGCCCGTCCCTAGAAATGATGGTATGGCTTATTACAATGAAGGCGTTCGAGCTAATGCACATACCGAGTTTTATTTAGTTCGGTTTAGTCTTTTGTGCCAAATCAAATTCTTCATTTCCGCTATAGGATTTAGCGTATATCTCGTTTATAATTCGGTATACGAAAAAAATATACATAACAAAAGATACTCTAAATAACAAAATAAACAACTTTTATATAGCCTAAAGTCTAAGTTGGGCTAGTAGTAATATACATACCAAGTTTCATAAAATTCGGTTCAGCCGTTTATGCGTGAAAAGGTAACAAACAAACAGACACCAAAGAAACAAAATGCAGTTATGGTGTCTATGACATGTGAAACGAAAAGTTATCGTGACATTTCGCGAAAAAAATCAATGTACAAACAGAGGTTACAATTTTATATATATACTAGCTCAGATACCCGGCTTCGCTCGGGAATTCATTTGAGGCTGAATGTTGGTGGTATTTTTTTGGAAAGGCTTTACTTTGCACAATATTTTGACATTTGCCCGTCCCAGTGTTTAGGGTTAATAACCGTCGTTGCTGTGGATTTGTTAATAATAAAATTAGTTTGGTATATAAGACTTTACTGGCCTCCATATTTTCGTATTTCCCGTCTCCTGTTCATTATGCATAGATTTAAATTATTAAGGACAAAATATTAACATAGATTTGAATTAACTTTTTCATTTGAGGTACGTGGTATGGTTCATATTGGAAAGAATTGTTGAGCATATCAATATTTCTACGCAATTTCTTGCTTCATACATTGTTCCCGAAAAAGTGTATATAAAAAAAGTTACTCTAAATAACAAAATAAACAACTTTTGTCATGTGCATATTTGCAGAAAACCCAGTAGAAAAAGGAACAGCTATTTTTAATTTCAGGCCTCCCTTACAACCCCCACTCCTGCCCGTCCCTAGAAATGTATATATATATTACTCTCTAGTTTTATGGGTGATAATTTGATAAGGGAATTTATTTATATTCAGACAGTCTATCACACAGGGGCTACGTTAACTAAGCAGATTTCCCACGTGTTTTACGTATTTGAATTTATCTCAAAACTGAACATTGAACATTTACAATGAGAAAAATATATGCTATTTTGGCTTCAAATAATGTGCTTCATAATATAACAGCTTATTGTTAATATGACATGACTAGAAGTGGGGATTTAGTGAAGGCCGAAAAATAAAAAATTCGAATATCTCTGTTAATACTCATTATACGAAAAATATCTATACAACAGCATTTATAATAAACTTAATTTGCAAATATCTCTGTTAATAATGAAGACAATGAAAAAACGTAAATTACAACATTTATGGAACATTACATTTTCAATGAGATTGGTTCTATACAAAATTTCGATCTGATGTATAATAACGGAGATATTTTGAGTTTTCGAAATTCCCCCTCTACCCCCTCCCCCTTCCGCTGGTGTGGTTTTAGCCGTTAACGAGCTTGATCTTCATTATTACATTAAATGTGTAAATATCGAGTTTGGTCTGTTCGATCAGACAAAAATTGCGACCGCTAGAGCGTTAAGATATATATATATATATATATATATATATATATATATATATATATATATATATATATATATAATATAATTTGCGATCCGACGTATAGTAACTCAGATATTTCTAATTTTCGAAATTCCTCCCTTCTAACCCCTCCTCCCCCTGGCCCGATTTCAGCCGTTAACGAGCTTGGTCTTTCTTTTTACATAAAAAGACTAAATATCGAGTTAGAAGCGATCAAACAAAAATTGCGCCCGCTAGACCCTTAACAGACAAATATATATGTACTATAATATATGTCTATATATAAATCCTGCATGATATTTCAAGCTATTAGGATATTAAATCTAATAATATTATGTTTTGAACAAAAGCTACTTTACTATATCTACTTTATACTTTGTTGTACGACACAAGTGAATATAACAAAAGTTACTCTAAATAACAAAACAAACGACTTTTATTCTGTGCATATTTGCCGTAAAACCAATAGGAAACGAAATATCACTAATTTTCATTTTAGGCCTCCTTTACAACCCCCCACTCCTGCTCCATCAGCCATGGGCTGATTTGTGAATCTAAACCATCCACTAACCTTCAAAGTATAAAAGAGTTAACCTCACTGATATAAGAAGCAGCTGAGATAAGTATTCCAAAAACCTCTAATATATACAAAAAACACCGGTTCCTTGGTGGAATGAAGAATGCAATATAGCTGTAACTAATAGAAAAAGAGCTCTTAATGTATTCCGACGAAATCCATCATACATAAATCTTCAAAATTACAGGTTAATGAAAGCAAAAGCCCAGTGGATAATTAAGAATAGTAAAAAGAACTGTTGGATAGATTTTTTATCAAGCAATTACCGACATTTATCAGCACAAGACATTTGGACAAAAATTAATCAAATAAATCACAAAAAATATAAGATGCCAATTACAGGACTAGAACAGAACAGAACTATCATAGCTGACCAACACAAAATTGCCAACATCTTAGCACACCATTTCAGTACTGTGTGTAGTTCAGAAAACTACACAAAAGAATTCTTAAAACACAAAGTTCACACTGAGAAACTACCCATAATACTAACTGACAAACACCCACTTAATGATCCTTTCACCTTAAACGAACTAAAACTGGCATTATCATCTTTACGAAAAACTTCACCAGGACCAGACCTAATTACATACGATATGATACAAAATCTACCTAAACGAGGCTTGCTAGTTCTTCTTCATCTACTGAACGAGGTTTACATTAGCGGCACGTACCCTCACAACTGGAATGAAGCAATAGTTATACCAGTACTCAAACCTGGAAAAGATAAAAGAAAGGCCACCAGTTACCGTCCAATATCATTAACCAGCTGTCTGTGCAAAGTCGCAGAAAAAATGATAAACAAAAGGCTCCTGTGGTTTTTAGAGAGTAACAGCCTTTTATCTCCATACCAATGCGCATTTAAGCCAAATCATTCAACAATGCACCATATTGCGCGATTGGAGAGCGAAATTCTTAATGCTTTCCTTGGAAACAAATTAATGTTAGCAATATCCCTCGATCTGGAGAAAGCATATGACTGTGTCTGGAGAAGAGTCATTCTCTCCCAGTTGATCGAATGGGGTGTCCAAGGAAACATTATCAGATTTCTGGATAACTATTTGTCTGATCGAACTTTCAGAGTGAGGATAGGTGTTGCTATATCAGATCTTTTTTGTCAGGAGAATGGAGTGCCTCAGGGAGGCGTGCTGAGCACAACATTATTCAATATAGCTGTGAACTCTGTAGTAAAATATATCCCTAAAGAAGTATCTTATTGCCTGTATGCTGATGACCTAATAATATACACTACATACTTATCACTTTCATACACACAAACATTAATGCAAGACACTCTTGATGAACTTTATAAATGGTGTTCTGTCACTGGTTTCAAAATATCTAGTGAAAAAACTAAATATATTATTTTTACACGTAAAAGGAAATACGAACTACCTATACTTACACTGAACACGACTCTAATAAACAAGACGGACAAACTCAAATTTCTTGGACTGACATTCGATAGAAAACTGACGTGGGTATCCCATTTAAAAGAACTCCTTGATAAGTGCAAAAAGAGTTTGAACTTATTGAGGATTCTTAGCAATACAAAATGGGGAGCAGACAGATGTTTAATGCTAACATTTTACCGTTGCTATACCAGGTCTTTACTGGACTATGGATGTATAGCATTTTCATCAGCCAGCTCAAATGCCCTTAAAATGTTAGACACTATTCACTACACAGGACTGAGAATAGCAACAGGGGCCTTCAGATCAAGCCCTGTAGAAAGCCTATGTGTAGATGCTGGAGAACCTCCATTAAAATATAGAAGGCGTATAATCAATTTAAAATTTATTTTAAAATGTAAAGCTTTAGACACACCTTGCATCCACACATTCTTAAACAATACACCACATTTCAACAATTTCATAAAGAAAAAATGTAAACACAAACCACTTCTTATACGCACATTAGAAAATTCCGCATTAGAAAATACGCACACTATCACTTCCTCCTTGGAGAGTAAATAACTTATATATTGATTTAACCTTAACAAAATTTAATAAAAATGATCCCCTTTCTTCAAAATTTTACATGACTGCATTTAATTCCATTACTGCAAATAACTCAAACGCACTATACACATTCACGGACGGATCCAAGACTGACTTTGGAACAGCAGCTGCTGCACTCATTGACGACCACACATATGCCAAAAGATTAAACTGCACATCAAGTATTTACTCAGCTGAACTACACGCTATACTCCTATCTCTAGAAAACCTCCAAAATGTTCAAAATCGCCAAATAATTTTATTTTCGGACTCTCTAAGTTCTTTACTCTCTTTAAAAAACATATATTCCACTCATCCTATTATAACAAACATTTTTGAACACATTCAAAATCAACAAAATCACATAACATTATTGATGTGGCTACCAGGACATCAGAATATTGGACGAAGCACTGAAGTTGACATGCTCGCAAAACTAACGACAAAAAAACACCAATACTGACATTAAAAAAATAACATCGGACGACCTACAAAACTACATTAAAACAAACATACTCCAAGAATGGCAACATGACTGGTTACTAACAGACAACAAACTGAGACAAATTAAAACTACAGTTAAGACATGGAGTGACAAATTTGAGGTATTTACACGGAGAGACGAAGTAGTCCTTACGAGACTACGTATAGGTCATTCTTTCCTTACCCATGGTTACCTATTTCAAAAGAAAATAATGCCTAACTGCAATGTGTGTAATGCTCCGCTTACAATAAAACACATACTAACAGACTGCAAAAGACGTGACCATCTAAAGATCCCTCATGACTTACACGACTTACTTACAGAAGGTAGCCCACACATACCCATAATACTCCAACATTTACATGATATTAACATATACTCACAAATTTAGATTACATTTTAAAATCCTTTTAATCCTTCTTAAATTAAATATTTTAAATTCCAGCTAAACCGTTTTACTGTATGTTTATGTGTGTGTATGTGCGTGTGTGTGTGTGTGTGTATTTTCGCGTGTGTTTGTGTGTGCGTGCGTGTGAGTGTATGTGCCTGCACGCGTGTGTGTACTTGTACATGCGAGAGTGAGTGTGTATGCATGTTTGAATGTGTGATAAAGAAAGTGAGAGCATATGATTGTAAATATTTTAGGTGTTAGAAATCTTCATTTTATTTACATACTAATTTATATTTATTTGATTTTAGTTTAGTTTTTATCCATTGAAATTATATAATTGTTTACGTAATTTTATTAGTCTTTACAGTTTTGTTTTTGAACTTAATGTTTTGTTTTTATTTATTTATTTTATTTGTTATTTTGTGTTTATTGTTGTTTTTCGTTGTTTGCTTATTTGATTTCGTTCTATTATTTAGTTGAGTTTTATTTAGTTGTGTTTCGTTATATTGTTGCGTTCTGTTATTTAGTCGAGTTTTGTTATTTGTTTGCGTTCTTATTTTGTATTATTTAATTTTTTTCTTGTTTCTATTTTTATTTTGTATTTTGTTTATATAAATTGTTTTTGTTGTTTTTTATGAGCAATATCGCCTCGCTGCGAACGCTCCAAAATAAAATAAATAAATAAATAAACCATCCACGACATCACCCAAACGCATACAAAAAATTCAATCAAATCGGTCCAGTCGGTTAGGAGGAGTTCAGTGACATACACACGCACAGTAGAATTATATATATAAATTTGAACAGACCTCATTTTCGTCATCTCCTGGGTAAGGTAGATGGACATTTGACGAAATTTTTCGAAAATAGCGTCATGAGTACGACCTCAATACCTGATTTCCCATTAGGGAAATCTCCTTAATTAGAATTTGAGGTGACAACATCGGTATAGCAGTCCTTCAAGTGGAAAATAAGGAAAAATTCCGTTTGGGTTAGCAGTTGACATTTGTGCTGCAAACTCATTTTTCATTGCAAATTTCTCTTTGAGCTTGAGCGCCCTACTGTAGCCTCAGGTATGACCTCACTCGCCCACCGGTTCCTGACATGTTTTCGGTCCATTTTAATAGAGTTGGACTGTGTCACCTCCACTCTTGCCTGCTATTTCGTTCCCGTACTCGCTTTGATCTTGTCCCCCACTCACACGGGGACTCTTAATACTGCAACACTGAGTCTCCTTCTCGTTTCTGCTGTAATCCTTAATTTGAAGGTGTTCCTGCTCTTCTTCAATTTTCTCTGCCTTTGATTTTGCTGCCACGTTATGACTTAAGGGAAATCAGCTATTGACGTCGAACACATGACGCGATTTTGTATATATATCACATCTGTTAACGCAGTTTTTGTTAGATTATTACCAAACTCGATATTTAAACGTTTTATGTAAAACTAAAGACCAACTACGTTAATGGCAGAAATTCGAACACTGGGAGTGGGATTTAGAGGCAAGGAATTTCGAACATTCTTATTATCTCCGTTATTATGCGTTGTATCGAAAAATTGTATAGAACCCATCTTATTGAAAATTTAATATTCTGTAAATGTTGTTGTGTACGCTTTTTCACTATCTTGATTATCAATCGTGATATTTGCATTTTTTTAGATTTATGCCTTTCGTAAACCCCCACTCCTACTCTTGTCATATTAACAATTAACTGTTATATTATGAAGCAATTTATTTGGAATTTAAATACCGACTATTTTTCCCACTGGACCTTTACTTTTTGAGAGAAATTGTCTTAGTTAACGCAGCCCCTGCGTGACTGGCTTTTTGAATATTCAGCCATCTTGCCCATTGATTCTCTTTATCATGGGATAACTTACTCTCCAATGTACCCTCGCCCTTACATTAAACTGCCTCAACTAGTTCTGGCCCTTCAAGGTCTACCAAAAGTTTTCACTTTTGCCTCTTATTTTTAGGTCCTGAAAAAAAGAAAACTTATTGGGATGGGTAGGGTTAGTCGAGAGGATGGAGGATAGCAGGTTTCTGAGGAAAATGTTGTGTGGTACACCAGGTGGAGTGTGGAGCAGAGGCAGACCGAGGCAGAGGTGCTGGATTATCTGAGAGATGATTTGGGGAGAGGAGGCCAGAATTGGAGGGTGCTCGTTGCAGACTGCACGGAAAGGTGGGAGCACAGAGGCCCAGGTTCTGGAAAACAACTCCACCTCAATGACACCATCGTTCCAGGGGTTCTTAACAGTACTTCTAGTTATTCCAGAGTTGGCAGCTCCCGCCACGTTGAGAAGATGAGCTATTGTGCTTCTATATACTTATACATTTATATATATACTAGCTCAGATACCCGGCTTCGCCCGGGAATTCATTTGAGGCTGAATGGTGATGGTATTTTTTAGCAGGCTTTACATTGCACAATATTTTGACATTTACCCGTCCCAGTGTTTAGGATTGATACCCTTCTTTGCCGTGGATTTGCTAATAATAGAATTATTTGTTCGATAAGGCATCACAGTCTTCGATATTTTTATATTTCCCGTCTCTTATACATGTAAATATGGTGAATTTTTATTTCAGGCCTCCCTTATAACCCCCCTCCCGTTCGAACCTAAAAATTTTAATATAACTTATAATCATGGAAGAATTAATGCTAATTGACATACCGAGTTTTGTTAAGTTCGGTTCAGCCGTTAGTGCCCGCTAAAGTTTTAACGTATAACTCATTTATACTTAGGTATACGACAAAAGTGTATATAACAAAAGTTACTCCAAATAACAAAATAAACAACTTTTGTTATGTTTATATTTGCGGAAAAACCAATAGGAAACGAAATATCGCTATTTTTAATTTCAGGCTTCCCTTATAACCCCCACTCCTGCCCGTCCCTAGAAATGTTGGCATGGCTTGTTATAATTAAAGCGTTAGTGCTAATACATATACCGAGTTTTATTTATTTCGGTTGGGTCTTTTGTCCCAAATAAAATGGTTCACTTCCGCTATAGGTTTCAGCGTATATCTCGTTTATAATTCAGTATACGAAAAAAGTGTATATAACAAAAGTTACTTTAAATTACAAAATAAACAACTTTTGTTATGGGAATATTTGCTGAAAAAGCATTAGGAAACGAAATATCGCTAATTTTAATTTCAGGCCTCCCTTATAACCCCCACTCCTGTTCGTCTTAGAGAATGTTAATATAGCCTAAAGTCTAAGTTGGGCTAGTAGTAATATACATACCAAGTTTCATAAAATTCGGTTTAGCCGTTTATGCGTGAAAAGGTAACAAACAAACAAACAAACAAACAAACAAACAAATAAACAAACAAACAAACAAACAGACACCAAAGAAACAAAATGCAGTTATGGTGTCTATGACATGTGAAACGAAAAGTTATCGTGAAATTTCGCGAAAAAAATCAATGTACAGACAGAGGTTACAATTTTATATATATATATATAGATATATATATTAACTTCGCCTGGGAACGACAAAAGTGTATATTACAATAGTTACTCTAAATAACAAAATAAACAACTTTTGTTATGTGCCGAAAAAGCAATACGAAACGAAATGTCGCTATTTTTAATTTCAGGCCTCCCTTATAACCCCCACTCCAGTTCTTCTCAGTGAATATTAATATAGCCTAAAGTCGAAGTTGGGTTAGCAGTAATGTAAGTTCATAAAATTCGGTTCAGTCGTTTAAGCGTGAAAAGGTAACAAACAAACAAACAGACACCAAAGAAACAAATTGCAGATATCGTGTCTATGACGTGAGACGAAAACGTATCGTGAAATTTCGAGAAAAATATCAATGAACAGATACATAAATTGATAGGACAATTTTATATATATATATATATATATATATATATATATATATATATATATATATATATATATATATATATTAGATAGATATATCAGTGAAGTGTTTACACAGTTCGATGTTTAAATGGTCGATCGAATCCCAGTATTTCAGAACTCACTATGAACACATTGTTTTAGTGCCTAGGGGCCTTGGGAGTTCACCAGTAGCCCTATAATTTAAGCCCCTCTTGCTTCAGAAACATTTGAATTTTATTTAGATATCTTCTAAACATTAATACTTCTTATTTATCCTCTGCTCCGTTGCTTAGTTTGGTTTGAAAATATCTTCTTTTATCTTATTCCTGCACTGAAGAACTCTCTTTGGCCACATTGTATTATTATTTTAGTAAGGTTTGACTAGGGTGACTTGAAGATATCCCAATATAACATATCCTTCTCATCTAGTCCCTCATCTGGAGCAATTGATTTTCGTTTAAAAGTGCTCTCTTTAATATTTTCAAAACCTGGTAATCAAAGCTTTCCGACTTACACGCCGATATTATCGACATGTAACTAACGGCTGGTTTCCATCCAGATGTTGATCTTGATGTTTTTAAAAATTTGATAATTAATTATTATTAAATATAATAATATAATTCGGCCGCCAGTCGGGACCAATGAGGAATGTTTAGATTATTCTTTCGTTTATAAAGCACATTTCCCGAATGGGGTTGACACACTTATATTTTGTGGTCTAACCTTTCCTGGTGTTAATTCATCCGTTTGAATCACATCTGGTTGGCATTATAACAGGGTATAATATTTTATGACTTATGTCCATTAAGGAATCACCTGTTTTTAATACACATTTTTATTAAATTGCATCATATGTGTTTAAATTAGTATTATTAAATACACTTTTTAGCACATATACACCACTTAAAAAAAATAATATAGTGGCATCTGACCAAGCAATATTGCTGTTGATTTATTTATTTTAGTTAGTACAGTGAACCTATAGCGGCAATATAGTCGAAAATCATTGGTCACTCGGGGTTCTTTCCTTAAGAGAAATCAGATATTGTGCCTGCTATCCATGACACGAATTCCGAAAAATTTCCTCAAATGCCCAAAATACTACCAAGAAGAATGGTCCTCATTTTCTTCTAATCTCCTTGGTAGGATCAATGGACATATGAAGACAATTTTTGTTAGATAGACATATATATATCTAGATATATATATATATATATATATATATATATATATATATATATATATATATATACTAGCTAAGGTACCCGGCTTCGCCCGGGAATTCATTTTAGGCTCAATAAAGATATTTTTTTGGCAAGGCTTTACTTTCCTCTATATTTTGACAGTTTCCCGTCACAGTTTTTAGGGTTTATACCCGTCGATGCTGTGGATTTGTTAATAATAAAATTATTTGTTATTTAAGACTTCAATCTCCAAATATTATTATATTTCCCGTCTCCTGTGCTTGTAGGTTTTTTAAAATAACGTAATGAACAGTATAATTCATAGTTGTAGAACGTATTCTGTCTTCCAAACCATAGTCCAAAGCTTAGTGGTGACAGCTGTTTTAGATACATCATAACCGAAAAACAAATAGAAAATGAAATGTCGCAAATTTTTATTTCAAGCCTCCCTTATAGCCCCCACCCCCGTTTGAACCTATAAGTTTTAATAGGGCTTATAATCATGGAAGAATTAATGCTAATTCACATACCGAGTTTTGTTAAATTCGCTTCAACCGTTAGTGCCCAATAAAATAGTTTTTATTAGTTAGTGTCGCTTTAGTTTTTGGTGTATATCTCGTTTATACTCTGTTATACGGCAAAAGTGAATATAACAAAAGTTACTCTAAATAACAGAATAAACAATTTTTGTCATGAGTATATCTGCCGAAAAACCAATAGGAAACGAAATATTGCTATTTTTAATTTCAGGCCTCCCATACAACCCCCACTTCTGCTCGCCCCTAGAAATGTTGGTACAGCTTAATATCATGTAGGATTTACCGCTAATTCACATACTGAGAGTTTTATTTAGTTCGGATTAGTTTTTGTGCCCAATAAAATTGTTGACTCTCACTATAGTTTTTAGCGTATAACTCATTTATACTTATGTATACGACAAAAGTGTACATAACAAAAGTTTCTCTAAATAACAAAATAAACAACTTTTGTAATGTGCATATTTGCCAAAAATGCAATAGGAAACGAAATATCACTATTATTAATTTCAGGCCTCCCTTATAACCCCCACTCCTGTTCGTCTTAGAGAATAATAATATAGCCTAAAGTCTAAGTTGGGCTAGTAGTAATATACATACCAAGTTTCATAAAATTCGGTTCAGCCGTTTATGCGTGAAAAGGTAACAAACAAACAAACAAACAAACAAACAAACATACACGAAAGAAACAAAATGCAGTTATGGTGTCTATGACATGTGAAACGAAAAGTTATCGTGAAATTTCGCGAAAAAAATCAATGTACAGACAGAGGTTACAATTTTATATATATATAGATATATATATACTAGCTCAGATACCCGACTTCGCCCGGGAATTCATTTGAGGCTGAATGGTGATGGTATTTTTCAGCAGGCTTTACATCGCACAATATTTTGACATTTACCCGTCCCAGTGTTTAGGATTGATACCCGTCGTTGCCGTGGATTTGCTAATAATAGAATTATTTGTTCGATAAGGCTTCACTGTCTTCGATATTTTTATATTTCCCGTCTCTTATACATGCAAATATAGTGAATTTTTATTTCAGGCCTCCCTTATAACCGCCCTCCCGTTCGAACCTAAAAATTTTAATATAACTTAATCATAGAAAAATTAATGCTAAATAACATAGCGAGTTTTATGTTCGGTTCAGCCTTTAGTGCCCAATAAAATTGTTGGCTCCCGCTAAAGTTTTAACGTGTAACTCATTTATACTTAGGTATACGACAAAAGTGTAGATAACAAAAGTTACTCCAAATAACAAAATAAACAACTTTTGTTATCTTTATATTTGCGGAAAAACCAATAGGAAACGAAATATCGCTATTTTTAATTTCAGGCTTCCCTTATATCCCCCACTCCTGCCCGTCCATAGAAATGTTGGTATGGCTTATTATAATGAAGGCCTCACTGCTAATACACATACCGAGTTTTATTTAGTTCGGTTGAGTCTTTTTTGGCAAATAATATTGTTGACTCCCGCTATAATGTTTAGCGTATAACGCATTTAAACTTAGGTATACGACAAATGTTTATATAACAAAAGTTACTCTAAATAACAAAATAAACAACTTTTGTTATGTGCATATTTGCCGAAAAACCAATAGAAAACGAAATATCGCTATTTTTAATTTCAGGCTTCCCTTATAACCCCCACTCCTGTTCGTCTCAGAGAAAATTAATATAGCCTAAAGTCTAAGTTGGGTCAGTAGTAATATGCATACCAAGTTTCATAAAATTCGATTCAGCCGTTTATTCGTGAAAAGGTAACAAACAAACAAACAAACAAACAAACAAACATACACGAAAGAAACAAAATGCAGATATGGTGTCTATGATATGTGAAACGAAAATTTATCGAGAAATTTCGCGAAAAAAATCAATGTACAGACAGAGGTTACAATTTTATATATATATATATATATATATATATATATATATATATATATATATATATATAGATGTGTGTGTGTGTGTGTGTGTGTGTGTGTGTGTGTGTGTCTGTGTATGTATTTGTCAGTGTTGTACACATACACGCAGTAGTGGTTGTAATTTTTGTTTAATTTCAACTGAAATAGATATTTAATTTATCAAATCATAATTGTCATTTAGCCATTCAATTTAACATTAAAATTCATATCCTTTGATGGCTGAACTCGGGCAAGAATGGGGGGGGGGGAGGTAGAGAAGGGGTGGATCAAAAATTGAAATATCATCTATATTATGAGTTGGATGGAAAAATGTTACAGAACCAATCCTTCTTAAACTATTGATACTCTACAATTGATGTTTTATACATAACTTTGCAGCTTAAATACTAACCAAGTTATTCGTACTTTATAGTTGTCTGCCTTCAGTAAACCCCCACTTCTACTCATCAGTTTTTTACATAGAAATAGAGAGTTAGACGTTGGAAATCAACTTAGTTTACGCATCCCCTACGTTATATTACATGTATATGTACTTGGGATAATAAACGTCTCTTTGAAACAGTATTTGGCATTTAACGTAACTTTAAAGTGAGAATGAAGTCCTACATGAGCACGTGTGTGTGTTTACTGGAAACTAAAAAATCCCAATATCTCAGTTAATATTCATGGTAGAGGAAACATGTTTACAACAATATGTATTGGCAATTAAATTGGAAATAAGATTGGTTATATGCTATTTTTCATTCCGACTTACAATGAGGGAGATATTTCAAATTTTAGTTTTGTCCTCTCTATGGCCGTTTCCCTATTCCGAGTCCGAATACATCCGTTAACCAACTTGGACTTTAATTTTACATATAACGCTTATATATCGAGTTTGGCAACGAGGCGGTAAAGAATGCAATGGTTAGAGCGTCAACTCACAACTCACGATTCAACGTAATAAAGTTGAAGAAGGGATAGCTCACTAGAAGTCAAGGTATGGAACACGAGGTCGAAAGGAAATCTGCGAAAATATGCATTTAAGTCGGGTGATGAATGTATGTTCGCGATTAACGGAGCAATCCTGTTCGCCTCTCCCCGGCAGATCCCGCGTGCACCCTGGCCGTCATAAAAAGTAACTTTCATTTGAAGTAAAAGTGGGTCGTCCACGTGCGAAACAGCTACGTTCGGGGACGCCTATTATTCAGCAACGTTACATGGAAGACCTCCTTTGCCAAAGCCACGTGTATGAACTTTGGCAGAAAGGCTTTCTCGTTTCGTAACCAGGACCCACCTTCAGCTTGTGGTGGACCAAACTCGCTCTGCGTGAAGGTGAACTCAGTCATTTCTCATAGATCATTGGCAAACATAAAATGTACTTAAAAACATGCTCACTATTATTTATCTTTCTCATTCTATGCAAATAAATATATGTTTTCATCTGTTACAGACCTTAATTTCAGCTATTGAGGTTGTACTTATGACACAATTTTCGAAAACTTTCTTCAAATGTCCATCGATCCTACCAAGGAAGGGTAATGTCGAAAATTAGGTCCGTTAAAAATTATATATACATATCTGTTACCGCTCTAGCTGTCGCAATTTTTGTCTTATCGTTACCAACCTTGATATATAATCAAGTTGTTTAAAAAGAAAGATCAAGTTCGTTAACGGCTGAAATTGGGCCTGGGGAGGGGGAGGTTTGAGGGGGAGAGAATTTTGATAATTCCAAATATCTCCGTTATTGTGAGTCGGATTGGAAAATTGTACATAACCAATATTATTGCAAAAGTAACGTTCTATAAAAATTGTTATATTCATTTATTCTTTAACTTATCTGTTATTATTTACTCGCCAATATTAACTGGGATATTTGATTTTTTTTAGTTTCCAGTCCTTAATATACCCCAACTCCTACTCACGTCACATAAACAATACTCTGTTATATAATGAAACATTTTATTTGAAACGTAAATACCAAATGTTGTACTTTTGATTCTACTTTTTAAGATAAAACGCATGAATGACCAAAATGATATTGGTCGTTTAGAGATGGGCATAATAGAAAAAAATCCAAAGCCAATCTTGTTGAAAATGTAGTTGTCTAAATTTTTTTGTTCTTTACCAAGTAATTTTGCTTAGTGCTATTTTTTTTTTTTTTTTACACTTGTCAAGACCTAGCTTTAATGGTCATATATATATATAACAGTTCTGATTTTGTTCTCCCACTCCCTAAGATCCTCTTAATAACCTCTTATTTAATCAGACTTGGTGCGGGTCTTCTATTTTGACGTCTTTGGTGATTTCTAACACCCCCATCCCCCAAATTTTAGCAGATTTCTCTTAAGGGAAGATGACGAAAATGAGATCCGTTCAAAATCATATATATATATATATATATATATATATATATATATATATATATATATTTGTCTGTTAACGCTCTAGTGGTGGCAATTTTCGATCGTTACCAAACTCGATATTTTCGAAAATTCGAAATATCTCCGTTACCATACCTCGGATCAAAAATATATATAGAACCAATCTTATTGTAAATTAAATTTACTATAAATATTGTTCTATACATTTATTCTCTATCTTGAATATTAACCGAGATATTTGCATTTTTATTAAATTTGGGCCGATAACGGACGCCTGAGTTTCCCGCCAAAAGCTAGTTCGGCCCTTTGCCGTAACTGTTCGGCTCTCGTATGGAGATTTCTCTATTGTATAACTTCACGTGGGGAATCTGCTCAGTTTACGCAGCCCCTGCGTGACGGACTTTTATATAGTAGGCTAATGTTGATATCGGGGGGCACACATACGGGTACTATACTCGTACTTCCTAGTATACTCATTGAATTAACTCAACAAAACATTTGTTGTACTTTATTTAAATGTGATATACGATATATCCAATTCATAGGTTCATGTCTTGGAATATAAATTAATAATCTTATAGTATCAAATTAGAAAATATCCTCTACAAATTTTCTGTATCTCTAATAAGAATGGAAAAGTTTACAATTTTGTATTTTCGTTTTTTCTGAACCCCATTTCTAAGGAAAGGTGCTGCACTACTATTTGTTTTATAAGATTTCCCTCAAGGGAAATCAGCTATTCAGATTGTTCTCATGACGCAATTTTACAAAAAAGGACTCAAATGCCCTGCCAATCTAACCAGGAGATGCTGTATGAAGGTATAATTTGAAAAGTTCGTCTCGAAATTATTGAAAAGAAAAACTTCAAATAAAAAAGTAGATTCATTAAATCTATTTCTGCAGATTTCTGTGCCTTACCAGTGACGTCTCCACTTAAAGTGTTGGGAGCCTGCAGCTATGAGTTTGTATATAAGGCGCGATATCCGAAAACTTTCTTCAAATGTCCCTCGATCCTACCAAGAAAACGGCGTTTATATATTACGCCTATTAACGCTCTAGCAGTCGTAGTTTTTGTTTAATTGTTACAAAACTCGATATTTAAACGTTTCATGTAAAACTAAAGATCGTAATCGTTAATGGCTGAAATTCGGCCATGTTTTGGGGATGGATTCTAAAATATCTGCGTAACTATGAGTTGGATCAAAAATGTTACAGAACCAATCTTCTTAAACTATTGATGCTCTACAATTTCCGTTTTTATATATATCTTCGTAGGTTAAATATAAACCGAGTTATTCGTACTTTCTTGTATTCAGCCTTCTGCAAACTCCCACTTCTACCCATCGAAGTTTAATTTTGAGACAGATAATATATTGGGAGAATAGATCAATGGTGGGTTATACCAACACGTAGGAAATCTGTTTAGTTTGCGCGGCCCCTGCGAGAAGAACTTTTAGCTAGTTACTCAAAGATTAGTTGAAAATTCACCCACGAAGCTAAATTTGGAGGGGTTTGAACGAAGAAATTCACGTCAGTGATACACGTTAATTTGAGAGTTCATGAAATTTAGAGAACCATCTCTGAGTTCGGAGCAACCACAGTGAGTACAAATGATATGTTACGATTTTGGCAGACCTTACGATGTTCTCTCGTCTGATTGAAAAATCTCTCTGGCTTCAAGGCGACAATGATCCGAAATTTAGGATTTTCACACTCCAAGAGATTATCTTGTCGTCAAAATTAATTAATGTTTTTATCAATCGGAGTGAGAAACTGTTCCCTATTCATTACTTAAACCATGATTTTTTAATCTTACGAAAAACTGACAATTTAAATGCTGGCTGCAAGCCAAAACATCTATTAAATGCCACTTAACAAAACAATTTAACCTGTCTTTCAGATACTTTCTCGTGCCTTCTTCTTGACACTAATTTTAATTGGTAGATTAGTATAAAGAATTAATTAAGTTTTGGAAAAAAATTACTCAAACGAACTAAATTACTATTCGTATCCAGAATAAAGAAAATTAAGATATTCAGCCTGGAGACTTCTTGATATGCATAACTACTATGAGTAAGTCACATACGTTTTAGGAACAAATTTATTAGTTCGTAAGACAAATGAAGCAAAAAACTAACCAAAATATGTAGTCTCAGCTCGCTCAAGAAATGGCTATAATAGAGTTCTTTTTTTTTTTTTAAATTTCCCTTTCTACTTTTTTTTACTACTGCAACATTTTTCTAGTTTCGGATAGTTTTGAGTGAATGTCACTAGAGTAATTTATACGACTTAAATTGTAGTTTGTGTATTTAATTTCATCAGAGAAGTGGTGGATTGTTAGCTGTTGTTTGTAGGGAAGATAATTTTTTTTTAAAATGAGTTGACGCAATAAAACAAGAACATAACTCAATGTAAGTTAATATTTCATTATGATCTGCCTGTCCATGAGTATTTAGGCCTGTAGAAGATAAAATAAACATTTTTAAAACTCTGTTATATAATGAAACATTTTATTTGAAACGTAAATACCAAATGTTGTACTTTTGATTCTACTTTTTAAGATAAAACGCATAAATGACCAAAATGATAGTGGTCGTTTAGAGATGGGCATAATAAAAAAAAATCCAAAGCCAATCTTGTTGAAAATGTAATTGTCTAAATTTTTTTGTTCTTAACCAACAACTTACAACACTTGTCAAGACCTAGCTTTAATGGTCATATTTATATAACAGCACTGATTTTGTTCTCCCATTCCCTAAGATCCTCTTAATAACCTCTTATTTAATCAGACTTGGTGCGGGTCTTCTATTGTGACGTCTTTGGTGATTTCTAACGCCCCCACCCCCCAAATTTTAGCAGATCTCTCTTAAGGGAAGATGACGAAAATGAGGTCCGTTCAAAATCATATATATATATATATATATATATATATATATATATATATATATTTGTCTGTTAACGCTCTAGTGGTGGCAATTTTTGTTTGATCGTTACCAAACTCGATATTTTCGAAAATTCGAAATATCTCCATTACCATACCTCGGATCAAAAATTTATATAGAACCCTTATTGTAAATTAAATTTACTATAAATATTGTTCTATACATTTATTCTCTATCTTGAATATTAACCGAGCTATTTGCATTTTTATTAAATTAGTAGAAGACAAAATAAACATTTTTAAAACGTTGACTCTACAACGGGCTTGACAACCACTGTTGACTGTTGATGAGTTAATCTTTTTCTAAAGTTATGATAAACTTTTTCAGTTTTGATCAACCAATGATAAAACCGCTACTCTTATAGGAACCACTCCTACTCATTTCATATTAACAATAAGCTGTTACATTATGCGTTCAAATATGATCAAAGATGTTAAAAGATGAATCGCCATTGTAACGGCATCTCAAAGAAATAATAATAATGTATGTTATATTATGAAGCGCTTTATTCCAAGGTATAATACCAAATATCGTTCTTATTGAACATTTACGATTTGAGACATTTTAGTGAGGGCCTTTTTCCGTTTCAGCAATTTTCAAATTAATCGACTGACAAAAATAATGCAGACCGCGTAAGGCCACTCATACTGGCCTGAATCCTTTTCTACTGTAAGGTTTGTGAGAACTATGGGTTGGCAATAGAACAAGGTTGATGGTGACACTGGGTGGGTTGAACTAAATGTATCGTCCCCAAGAATCTTATATACTGCCCCCCAAGTATTTTGCACATTAACGAGATTTCCTCTTTGTACTGTGCACCATATACATGTCAGTCTGACTATTAATATTCTGTTGTCATACCTGTCGGTGGAGACCGTCGTCACTTGCTGATGACCAACTACCGCTAGCAAGCGCTTTCGATGCGACAGCACCATCTTCAAGCCAGTCAGAATTTGTACTGAGTTAGTTGTCCGTTAGTGAGTAGGTTTTATACGTCTGTTATCCGTATTATGTTGTTTATGCATCAGACCAGGTCTGTACGTTTAAATCTTTGGTCTGAAAAACGAAGGGTGGATTAGCGCGTGTCCAAGTAAATTGTTTTTCAAGTTGTTGGTCGTTTTTACAGGTGCTTCTGTTATCCGTATCACATAGTTTATATTATAGCGTGTTATTTGCATCATGGTCTGGTTAGACGAAATGGTGGGTTGTGTGTGAGTTTGGGTTGGTCGGGGGGGGGGGGGGTGGGGGGGGGGGGGGGGGGTGGGGGGGGGGGGGGGGGGGCGGGCGGGGGGGGGGGGGGGGGGGGTGCGGGGGGGGGTGGGGGTGGGGGGGGGAGTGGGTGGGTGGGGGGGGGGGTGTGGGGGGGCGGGGGTGGGGCTGGTGGGGGGGGGGGGGGGGGGGCTGGTGAGGGGGGGAGGGGTCGTTGGGGGGGGGGGGGGTGTGTGCGGGGGGGGGTTGGGGGGGTGTTGGGTGGGGGGGGGGGGGGGTGGGGGGGGGGGGGGGCGGTGGGGGGGGGGGGGGTGGGGGGGGGGGGGGGTGGGGGGGGGGGGGGGTGGGGGGGGGGTGGTGGTGGGGGGGGGGGGGGGGGGGGGGGGTGGGGGGTGGGGGGGGGTTGTGGGTTGTGGGGGGTGGTGGTTGGGGTGGGGGGGGGGATGCGGGTGTGGGGGGTGGTGGGGGGGGGGGGTTGGGGGGGGGTTGGGTTGGGGGGGGGGGAGGGTGGGGGGGGGGGGGGGTAGGATACAAAATGCACTTACATTGTGTACAATAATGTCGTATCACCAAATAATTCACTGTTGCACTAAATCTCACAGGTGAATACTGGCCAATGGTTCAACAGCAACTGAATTGTGACGGTCTTGAAAAGAACACATGTGAAGACAAATGAAAAGCAAAAACGACACTTTCGCTCTCTAGAGGCTGCATATGATGATCTTACAAGAAAATACTTCTCCTTCCAGGCATTCTAGAAACAGTCATAACTAAAAATCGCTCATTTTTGAGATATGACGTTGTTGAAAGAGTAAACGATATGGAGGTTGTCGAAGTCACACATGTCACGATTTTTGAAAAGTGTCTTGAAATATACATCGATTTTACCCATGATATAAATGTCGTCCTATCAAATTATAAATATACCATTTAACGCTCTAGCGCGTACAAGTTTTTTTACATCGTTACCAAAATGGATATTTAATCATTCATGCAGAATTAAAGATGAAGCACGTTAATAGCTAATATCTTCATTATTATTTAGCGAATCGTTAAATGAACTAATCTTGATCCAAATTTAATTTCCTATAAATGTAGTTCTATACTTTTTTTCTGTATCTTGAATATTAACGGAGATATCTGCTTTTTTTTTAGTAATTAGTCTTCATTATACCCCCACTTCTTCTCATTTAATATTAGATTAGACGTTAGATTTCCGTTAATCTTCCCAGAGTGGACAGCTACAGGTAGGCAGCTTTGGTTGTTCAGTTGCCAATTTCCATGGTTGCAACACGATGTTATAATTTCAAAGTGCTCAAGTTCATTTAATATTGAGGAAAATACTAGAATAACACAAGAAAGAAAAGCTATATCCTTCACTGTCAATCTGCTCCCTTAATGCAAACTTTCTACTGTATTTATTAACGTCTAAATCTACAATGCAGCTGATTGCAGAGTGTCCACCATATATTGTGTTTTTTCTTCCCAAGAGTAGTTATGTTGTCTGTTTAGACGAGGAATTCCTGTTATTCGCCGCCTATTGCCTTGGACGGTTCTTTTAGTATCCCCTCCAAGGCTTAGTTGACCGACAACATGTTGACTCAATTCTGACTTAATGTCAAAGGGCTCTGAGTGTTTCCCGCGTGAACACTGACAAGTGGAGAACCTTTGCACATCCGGATAAAATTCCTTTTTAATTGCATTTCTGTCATTGGTTTCCTACCTAGTGAATTTATATACAATAAATGTCATAACCTATCTATGAAATAGATTATTAGCGTGTGTCCTATTACCCAATTCTTGAGTTCATCTTTTGATCTCTAGTTGATAACCTTAGTCAATCTGTCTTACAAATTCAAACCATCAAAAATTGCTTAAGACAGTTGCTTGTTTGCTATTGGGAGCAGTGCAATTCCTCTTTTCGTTCACTGTCACTAGAGGGGATTCTCAGTACACTAATAAATGATGGTTGTCACTTCTTCAAGGGGTTGTTTTTATCAGGTACTCGTATTTTGGATAAATCCATTTATTCGACGTGGAAGAATTTTATTTCCACATATGTGCTCAGTGAACTCCATATCAGAACCAATTTAGTGTTGGGGTGGGAGTGGAATCGAAAATAAAAAACATTATCAATTAATGAGTTTTCTGGCTGATCTATATCAGTTATAAACATTGAACTTTACATATTGATCTCTTCACTACTTAGTAAAGATTTTTCAAAACAACTACGAACATCATTGGCATCATTAGCATTATTTTACGAAGCTTGAAGTTATTTGTAAATGTCATTAGTACAATTTAGGGACAGTCAATGCGCGTGAGAAAGGTTTGATACCACAATAAAAGTTTTTTTTTTTTTTTTTTTTTTTTTTTTTTTTACGTCCGTAAGCATTTCTGTTCAATAATCTTGCGAATTTGATTCAAAGTGCATTGTTGGTTGTATTCTTCAATCTCGATTTTTAAATCATCACCACATGGGTGTGCAGGCGTAATTTACCCGCATATATTTATTTAATAGTTTTCAACAAGTCTTACCACTCGCCGCTATCACAACAAACTTTTCCCTTCTCACCTAACAACGTTTTAGCTTTTCCTAACGGTATTGGGCCACCCAAAGGCACACCTTTTTCTCGTTGTGAGAAATGAATGAAAGATAAAATAGTTTTACCTACAACTTCAAACTTGAATCATAGTAAGAAGGTTGTAAACATCTTGATCTAGGAATTTGTTTTGGACTTCAACCGATCCAGAACAGTATTTATAGGCGAAAGTAAGAACACCTTTCTGCTTAACTGTCTTAACAATGATTTACACTAGACATTTAATGGTGTTAGGAAGTTAAAGGCAAATAGTAGTAAAACTAATGAATTAACATACCAAGCAATACTGAAATCTGTAAGATATCTTATCCCAGGAATTATAATTTTTAATTTAGTTGAGTAGAGCGATGGATTTGTACACGAGATGTCCCGCCATCATCCTAAAAAACAGCAAACAAGATTGCATAACCGCTGACTAGCTCGCAGAACAAGTTTATTTGTGAACATCAGTTGTGATTGTCTGCGACCGGCTAGGACAAGAGATTGAGCACTGTGTCCAATGCGAGCTGCTCAGACGATGTCTGGGAACCAACTCAAGGTCGACTGTTCACCCCAGCGCACGCAACGCCTACAATTATATTTATATAACTATATATGTGTAATATATTTTTAGTCCGAAAAGACGTTTCGGATAATCCGGGTATCTGTGGATCAGCTGTTCAGTCCTTCAGGACTAATTCCAATATTTGGCTGACGCAGATTTTGGTATACTTAAACTTCATGTGATCAAAAATTGATAAGAACAGAGGTAGTGGTCTTTGGACTCCACATGAAAATGTACTTGAGCCTCTGTGAGTACACTATACTATATTTACACACCACGACTCCAAAACGAGTGTGATTAACGAACTTGATTTTCAGTTTTACACAAACCCATTAAATTCCAAGTTTGCTAACGATCAAACTGAAGTTGTAGCCGCAATGACATTTTCGCTCTGAAATCTTTATGGATTTCCAAATGTTCGTATTCCAACCCCCCCCCCCCTTTCTCAACCACACTCGTCCTGGTCTGACTGCAGTGGTTTTTCTTGCCAAGGCAGCAATATAAATTACCACCTTGGGTCTCAATCATTTCCACTTTTCAACTTGGTCAGGCACTCAGACCGATCTGGAAGATAATTGCACTTGCAGTGAGACAGGGAGAAATTGAACTGCTTAGCACAAAAAACTTGCAGAATGTGTAATTCGCATAACCAGTTTCTTTAGCAAACAAGAGTAAGAACTATGTAATGGTCGTTGATAAATAAATATATTTTTTCTTATTTAATATTAATGCATTTTTATATAGTTTATAAATAATTATTACAATAATTGTATACATATATACTTATTTGTATTATAATATCGTTTTAATAGTGGTAATCCCTAATGTTAAAAAATATACAATGATTCTATTGATGGAAAGCAATTATTATCTCCCTTATAAAACAAATAAATTATTAAGAGTACGGTTATTTGTTTATAATGCTACTTATCAGCCCTAAAAAATCTTTAATTTAGAAGCACATGGTATTCGTTATTTTCATTCAATACCTCAATCACGATGATTTACTCAAAATTCCCCAAAAGTTAATAATGAAGGAGGTTATAGAAATGATCATTTGGTAAATTTGGCACAATCGAAAAAATAATCTATCTTGCCGAAGTCAAATACTATACATTTTTACTACATCGCTTATGGTTTTGAAACGTGGACGGTCATGTATCTGCAACAATTTTTAGGTCGGTGTACATGGAGGTACATTTTTAGTGAGAAAGGGCATCACATACGGAGAATAAGAATGATAGCTTTGACAGCGAACTTCATATCATGTATAGTGAAAGTTTATGTCCATTAATTGTTAACATAATATTATGGGATACGTCTAAAAGTTTTGTTTTCAATAAACTATTTTCTAATGATACGACAATTTATTTATTTATTTATATATTATCGAATAACATAAAATTTGGGCATATTATAGGAACACATTTTATATAATCCATCAATTTAAATAATTATTTGCAACAACAGAAATCTTAATACAATTCTAAATATATAACAGTAGTTGGAGGGGTTGTATTAAGCTGAGAGACAGTAAGTACCCATGACGCTGCTGTAGTGTACACCAATATGGAGGCAATAGAAGGGAGACACATGAGAGAAGGCTGAATCAGGAACTTGCTGAGGACCGAAATTCCAGGATCGTGCCTTCTGATAGGGCAATGGCACAAGCCCAGGTCCTCCAAAGACTGTAGCGCCTCAAATTGTGAGTAACATGATATAACTCATGGTACAATCATCAGAAACACCACAAAAAAAAACTACAGACAATTTATTTTTATTTGCCCAAGTACCGTATAAGAATACACCAGATTAGGGAAAAGTCCGTCACGCAGGGGCTGTGTCACCCATCTGTATTTACCTCAAACCGTATCAGTTCAATGATAACAATATTTGGTATTTAGGCTTCAAATAATTTGCTTCACAATATAACAGCTTGTTGTTAATATGACATAAGTATGATTTGGGGGATTACTGAAGGCCGAAAACTAAAAAATGCAAATATCTCGGATAATAATCAAAATAGTCAAAAAACATACATGACAACATTTATAGAGCATTAGATTTGCAATAAGATTGATTCAATACAATTTTTTGACCCGATGCATAATAACGGAGAAATTAAGAATTTCCGAATTTACCCCATCTAAATATATAATTTTCAATGGACCTTATTTTCATAATTTCCTGTGTAGGACCGATGGACATTAGAGAAATATTTTCGAAAATTGCGTCACGAGTATGACCTCAATAGCTGATTTCTCTCAGAGAGAAGTCTGCTAAAAATAACCCAGTAGGCTACTTGTTGATTCAAGTTCAGCCGATGACGTCCAGTCGTTGAGTTGGAGTAGAGCATTGACACCTTACCCTTGAATTGGAGAAACAGGCTTTGCGAGTAGGCCTAATGTGGGTCGACTACTTTAATCAATGGGTTGTAGGCCTATAGTATTAAATAACCACATCCGTAAATAAACACTTTACTCAGCACATACACATTTTTCCTCGTGGCGTTCATTCATTCATATCAACGGGTCCATGTAGGTGGCATTTTCTAATTACACGAGATCTTAGCCCTAATTTAAAGAGTTCTTTTTGGGACCCATTAAAATCCATCTTTCAACACTGAATCCATTAAGTAGATAACATACTAGACCGGTTCAAGGTAACCATTAATATAAATACAAAAACGTCCGCCAAGCAAGAGCTGCGTTAAAGAGCGATTTCTTAAGATGCCTATAATATAGGGAATATATTTCAGTTTCAAATCATATAAGTCTAAGATCTGACAACATGCCGAAATAAAATATGCTCATCTGGAGGTTATGAGATTATGGAAGATAAAGAAAACTAAAAGAAATTGAAATTCAAATAGATTTTTAATGTAACTAGGTTGACAAGAATAAAGGAATCCAGGTATAATAGGGCATTCAAGTACCGAGTGTAATTACGAAAACCCCATTAAAACGCCTATTATCATATTAATTATATTAAAAAAAAAAAGGAATCAAACTCTCACTATTCATAGTATGTTTATTACACATCATGATTAATCCTTCTTATAGCAAGTATAAAATTAATTTAAAAAAAGTTATTTGCCCATTCATTTCTTTTTTATAGGCCATATGTCAAATAAATCTCATAAAATGATATTAAAGAAGTCATAAAATTTTTACATGTTTTTCCCTTTCAACTGGTAATGTCATATAATGCTTTTATATGTTTGAGCCCCAAAATAAATGCTCAATTTATGGTGTACTGCGCCTTGAAGAGGGATAAAGATATATGGCACATAATATTAATTCTTATATCCCACTTGGCGTTTGGCAAAGCTTTGAAGGAACCTTTATGTGATTTAGTCATGCGACCAGCTTCAGTGCTTTTTTTTTTTGTCTAAAGATCACTATTATCTCCCACTTCTCGTTATCTAAAAACCAATTCATAGATTAAATCTTCAATACAACATTTTTCCATCTGGCTCATAACAGATATTTCGATTTTTAGCAAATTTTCCCCAAGGGAAATCAGCTATTGAGGTCTTACTCATGACGCGATTTTCGAAAAAAAAATTTCAAATGTCCATCGATCCTACCCAGGAGATGACGAAAATGAGGTCCGTTCAAAATTATATATATATATATATATATATATATATATATATATATATATATATATATATATTTGTCTGTTAACGCTCTAGCGGTCGCAATGTTTGTTTGATCGTTACGAAACTCGATATTTAACCATTTTATGTAAAAAGACAGATCAAGTTCGTTAATGGCTGAAATCGGACTAGAGGGAGGGGGGGGGTTTAGAGGGGGGATTTTCGAATATTCAAAATATCTCCGTTATTATGCATCGGATCGAAAAATTGTATAGAACCAATCTTATTGCAAATTAAATTTACTATAAATATTGTTATATACATTTATTCTCTATCTTGAATATTAACCGAGATATTTGCATATTTATGAAGTCTGTGGTCGGGTATAGTTCGGATTAGTTCGGCCATTTTCGTCATTGCTCGGCTCAGGTGGAAGCTTCTTCTAACCTTACCTGTCGTTTCTAACCTTACCTTACCTTCTTTACTTCGTAAGATTTATGCAAGTACGTTCTGATCATCCGCACCCCCCCCCCCTCTTTTGGTGGTTGACTACTAAAATTTGAGATATTAAAATATAAATTATTCTTACAATTCAGAAGCCGTGATTTCTCATTACCGTTTGTATTTAATCAAGGTGGTATTGTGTTACCAGTATGCAGATTTCTCTGTTGTAAAACTTCACATGGGAAATCTGTTTAGTTTACGCAGCCCCTGCGTGACGGACTTTTATTTTATTTTACAACTATAAACCTCACCACCCATTGTACCGATTCTGGCCGTTCTCGGCAATTCTTTTCAGTATAATGACCCGACAAATATGAACTTCGGATTCAGTATCTTGAATATACAGAAACAGTCCTACCGCTTGGTGCGGTAAAGGCTTAGCACAACGCACTGAAAAGAAAACTGATTTCCCCTAACGAAATTAAGGAAAAACTGCTAAAAAAAGAAGGGAGCTTAACTAGTCACCTGTGTCTAAGTGACTATCAAGAGCCGAAGCCTGAAGAAGATTCGTGGAACACTCCCAACCGGCGTTGTATACATTATATTTAACAAAACTTAATATTCTTACTATATGCAATTACAATACATAATCTACGTTGGCGTCAACAAATAGCATTGCGATTTCTGATTTCCTGACACCGAAGTGGGGATCGAATGCATCGTCAGTTTCATCAATAAATACTCATCACAGTTCATATTCTTAACTCGATTTCAAAACGATTGACGGCGACTGAACTTCGCATTTTATTCTAGGGATCTTATGCTTTAAACCATAATTCCTCTCTGTATATTTTTAATGGCATAATCAATCTATTGTTAAGTAATCGTTTCATTTATTTCTTGGGAACTCGTCTAAACATAATCCCTCTGATATCGTTGTGGAGAGCAGCCATAGTCACACTGTTTTCGGTTGTAAGCTTGAAATGCCTTCAGGTCGTTTTGTGTGGGCTTTGTGAACAACTATGAACGTTATCCAATACCAACGTCTCACTCAAACAGGTTCTCTGAATCTAACGTAAGCATAAGCCAAAGCTATAGTCCTAGAATGACTCCCGGTTCTCAGATCCCAATTCAACTACGGATGTCCCATCTCCTTGTTGTCCAATTTTTCCCTCTACTCCCTTCTGCCGTAATATACACGATTTTCTTAGGCAATGTGGCTGATTCTGTTATTGTCAACTAGCTCAAACCACAGACTTCAGCCCATTTTGATACCTCAAATGATGCCAGACACCCCATATAAATCAATCAGTTCAGTACTGCTTCTGATAACCCATCAAACTATTTTTTGAAGAATCTTTTTCTTCGTGAGCAGTAGCGCTCTACAGTTTTCTTTCGTGAATGACCAAATGTCAAACTCTTAATGCCAGTGAGATTACAATACAATTCTTGTTAGTTTAGTGTTCAAAGGATTTATAAAAGAAGATTTTAATAGATATATAATTGCCTCTAATGTTACAATTCTTTTGCATATGTATGAACATTTAATCCTGAATAAACATGTAAATTACTTATTTAGTAAAGAAGTGTAGATTTACAAAAGAGAGCAAAATCACTAATTGGATTATATTGCATGCATTACTGCATGTCATTCATTATGCACTGTATAAAAGAAAATAATATATTTAAATCCCAGATAACCTGGTGGTCGATCCCATTAGATGATTAAAAACCGGTCTTCTACTTGGATTTCAAGTGAAATTCCTCATCCCCCCATACAAATAGGTTTACTAAGATAGCCAATCAACGCTTAATTATGTGCTTTATAATTTCTGTGAGTCAGAATACATTTGGATTTTCTTTGTTGGGCTCATTATATAATACCTCAGCCCTTCCGTGGAAATAAACCATAGGTAACACATACCTACTTGGGTAACCTCGGACCTGAGGACTCGCCTCAGGAAAAAAGGTATTAGAAAATTTACAACTTCCTGGTACCTAGCCAAGGGTACGATTCCCATGTGGGCAATAGGAATTTATTTAGTGACAAACTCTATAATTAAAATCCTAAATGCCATCCTGGTTAGATAAGATAAGTAACCCGTAGTTAACCGGTCCCGATTAGAGCTACATACAATTTAATATTACATACATATTGTAAAGTGCATTGCCAATTTGATCAATGAATTGTGAAACAGCTTAAATGCGACGAAATACTAGCTTATCAGAGCTTAATTTTCCTTTATTGAAACATTTATTCTTTGGGTAACAGACGTTTTTAGACGTTCACTGGTCATGACACTAGTTTTACCTAGATTAATTGACGAGGAGGAACAATAATTGGGTCAAAAAATTATCATTTCAGTCAAAATATTACAATGCACCATCTAAGTGTTAGTACATAAAAAGTAATAAACTTTTATTCGAGCATGGTAGTGGCAGTGTCGATAATATAATAAATATAAATTCAGTTGGTGTATACGTTTTTCTCTATCGTTGATATTTGTTATCTTTGACTTTTCAGCTTTCAGCAAATAGTCAGTAATAAACATACTATTTACGGAGTTCTCAAGATGTCTCAATTTTTATTTAATCGAGGCTACACTCTTAATCTTTTCCAGCAATACTAAAGGTTAAGTGCGTTACTAAACAAGATCAGCAGGATTAGGGGATTTAAAGATGTGGTAAAATTTAAATCCATAAATATCTCAATTATTATGTCAACATTTATTAGAAATAAATTCTTCTTGCACTCAATTATTACCGGAGTTAAGTGGATTTTAGAGTTTTTAAATTTCAGTAAGCCCCCAACTTCTACCCATTTGATATAATATACAACAATCGCTCTAATCTATTTTATTTATTTTATCATCAATGAAGAAGATATTTTATTCTACCATATTAAACTAAAAGTCAAGGTTCATAAACTACCAAAACCAGACCAGACGGAGAGGGGTATAGGGGAAAAAATCGCAAATATCTCTGATATTATGCAGCTCATCGAAAAAGAAAGAAAAAAAGGCATATTTCTTCTCTATTTTTGTCTCTCATATTGCCTCTTATATCACGCTCCCTATTCATTATATCTTTTTCTAACACATATATTTTTTATGTATTTATTCAGCAAGTAGGGGATTTGGCTCAAAGCTCAACTGTGTAAAATAAAAACAAAATCATATAATGAATCATATATAAAAATGTGTAACAAGTTAACTAATTTTTTTCAAAGACTTATTAATAACATGTCTCGCTTGTTGACTAAGTTTTAATTAAGTATGTCGTTCTAATTTAAAATCGAATATAGCAGAAGCGTCATGGGTTTATAAGTAATGAAAAATATTTATACACTTGAAAATCATTCATGGACAACCGGCAGTATTTAGGATATTCACTCTTCAGAACTTGATTGCAGTTCCTGATTTACGAAGGTTTTTTATGATGACAATATTATGAGGGCTTTATTTGAATCAAATAGCCTGCCGTTAAAGACTCGAATCACTTTCAGAAAAGTGGTTAAATGACTATTTTTGCTCTCAGCTCTTATATAAGACATTCTACTTGCTACTTAGCTCAATTAAAAATATTTCCCCCAAGGCCAGACAAAAACTGGCATGTCGGCCTTCGGTAGGATTCCATATATTATTCGGCACCAATCGTGGTTGTATAATGAATTTGGTAGCTTTTCTTGGACTGTAATTTCTGGGTGTTAATATATGTGCTGTGTTACCACATGGTGCATGTTAAAACCAACTTTACGAAAAACTGTACCGACATTATTAAAGCATTTATAATGAGTAAATCGCCTGCGTTGCGGAACTCATTTAAATTAAATAAATAAAAAATAAATTAATAAAGCATTTTTGAACGAATTCTGGGAAATGGCGTTAATGAAGTTAAGCTACTATCAAAATTAAAAGAAAATAATTTAGAACATAAATCTACAAAAGAACAAAACATACAAGAGAAGACACCACGAGTTGATTGATATAGAGCGATGAGTTAATAACATACAATACACAGTGAGATCCTGGTGACCAAAATCATTGAAAACAGGCAAATACTTAAATTCCATCAGCCAGTTAAGTATAGACAAATGGCTGACTAAAGTAAAAAAAAAAACTTAAAGGTAAAGATACCTTCCTGCTTGACTGCTCCAAACCGCCATTGATAACCTGTTGAAGCGCCGTACCTCTTTTAATGAAAAAATCATTATTGAACCTCGAAAATATCTTAATAAATCAAAATGCATTGTTTATTGCAGAGTAGTTAGTAAAATTCCAAACGATGCCTTATTAAAAGTGCTAGAGAGCTAATGTGAGATAAATATCAGATGGATTATTCCCAGGAAAAATCCAAAGAGCAAGTCACTTTTTTGTCGTTACATTTAATTTTGTCACCCTCCCTGAAAGAATACATATAGGATATTTGATTGTCAATATGGTGTTATGTCTGTTAATACATAAATACCACAACCTCAGGGTGCAGGCAATGAAAGGAATGGCGTCAAGCATGTTGCAACCAAGTGGAAAACACCTCCGACTTGTGGCTTGTTCATTTGAAAAACAAGAAAAAAATTGCACTCAAATCAAAAGTTGCCTGTGTACATCTGTTCACTATTCATGGGATGAAATTGCCCTCTTTATACCAAAGAAGCTGAGATAATTAAAACTATGGCCATTAATAAGATTTCTTATTTTGAAGCAAAGAAAGAAAAGAATATTAGCGGGAAACTCACTGGCCCGTTAACCGCCCAGATTTAATAAAAATGCCAATATCTCAGTTAATATTCAAGATAGAGAATAAATGTCTAGAACAATATTTATAGTAAATTTAATTTTCAATAAGATTGATTCTATACAATTTTTCGATCCGACGCATAATAACGGAGATATTTCGAATTTCTAAAAACCCCCCTCTAAACCCCCCCCTCCCACTGGTCCGATTTCAGCCATTAACGAACTAGTTCTTCCTTTTTACATAAAATGATTAAATACCGAGTTTAACTACCGGTAAACGGTTTAAGTACCGACGGCTAGAGCGTTAACAGACATATATATATATATATATATATATATATATATATATATATATATATACACATATATATATAATTTTTAACGGACCTCATTTTCGTCATCTCCTGGGTAGGATCGATGGACATTTGAAGAAATTTTTCGAAACTCTCGTCATGAGTACGACCTCAATAGCTGATTTCCCTTAAGGGAAATCTGTTAAAAGCTCAATAATTGGGGTAGAAAGTTTATGATCCCTTTCAAACTGCGCAACATGAATTATGTATCTCACCTTGACGCACTATCCCCATTCGAGTTGGTATTTGCAGAAGATATTAGCGATAAAATCTAAACCTTTGAAGACATATAAACCACTCCACGTGGCTTTATTTAGCAGCTTCCAGACATACTTTTCCAAGTGTTATAAAGTAATGTAATTGGTATCTTATCATCTGGCTTTATGCTAAATGCACTGTAAGAAGAAAAAAGAGCCTGAGCAAAAACTGGAAGGAAAAAATATGACAAGAATTTTGGCTAATTATAAATGGGTTCAAATACAGGAATTATCCAGGTAGACATAGATAAATAACTGACAAATTTTCAAACTTTCAAAGCAAAATTTGCAATTGCTTGTTCATTTTACCTTTCTCTATCCGAAATTAGATATTATTTATACTACTGAGAAATTAAATCAGGCATAATTTCTGAAAAATCTGATGAAGGCCCTGGCACGAAGAACATACCTATAGATTGCTTTAAGTCATATGTGGACAACAAACCGGCCCGCGAGACATTCTGAAAACCCAATTAAAAAATATATTACACTGCTTACTTCAAATGAGGAAGGTGGGGAGCAATTTGTGCTTTGGAAGCACTTATAAATGCGAACAGTTCTTTTCATTGATGAAAGTTAATAAATCAAAACACCGTACAAGGCTGACTGACGATAATTTGGAAAATTCTTAACGTCTTTGTATCAGTGAAATTAATACAATCATCGATGGATTAGTTTCCCAAATTCAAGCTCAAGTGTCTCATTGATTTCGGTGTCGCTATTTAACTTTCGTTGTTTGTAATAATTCCAAATTTTACTATTTAATTATAATGTTGTACCTATTTTTTTTTTCATTTCATTTTGTTATTTTAAAAATTGTAATATAATTACATTGTCGTATAATTTCATTTCAAAAGTCTATCGTTAATAATTATAAACAATACTTTTAAATGCGGCCCGCGTACGTATTTGCACACTAAAGTTAGGCCCACAACATGTCAAAGGTTGCCCATACCTACTTTATGGTAATGCGTGAGTAGTGTCTGAATTTTAAACTTAAATTATTTAAATAATGGCAAGCATATCAATAAAAAAAAATATATTATTTGTCCCACTTTAATTATCTCCGTGATTAAATTATTTACCAGAATTATGTAAAATAGTGTCCCATTGGATTGAATCTAATGACATTTTGCTAGGGAAATAAATAGCTTTTCAACCAGGGAGATAACTACATTTTTCTTTTGCCTTGACGCACATTGAAAATTGACTTAAGAAATGAGACGATAACGCATAGTTAGCAAACATTTTGACTGAACTATCAATGTGGTCACACTGTTTTATGAAGACAATATTTCAGTACTTGCAAATTCTAAAAAACATATTGAAATAAAACGACATTTTGGCAAAAAAATTGTGCACTTCTGTCTCCACAAATAAGCACCCCAAATCGCATCTATCGTAATTTTTCTCAAAGACAGTAAGAAGATTTCAATTTTTTTTAACTATTTTAGAGTCTATTACCAAAGAGTGCAAAATATGATCTACCCCGTCTAAGACCAATTTAAAAGAGCATTGCTTTAAATAATTTCTAAGAATTTAATAAGTCCGGCTCCACCAGTTTATTACTTGGAATAGAGTTACTATAGAAGTCGTATTATTAAAATACTTTTGAAGGTTGCTTTCCGATAAATATTCCTAATTGGCACTTGGTTAGACGAGATGCTGGGATCTGCCAATTAAAGGATGAAATACGTAAGAGGGTTTTCAAATTGATGGTATGAAATTCAGAAAATGGAATGCTACCAAAAGTTTGTTACGTAAGACTCCGAGGGCCCCAACAAACAAGGATCTGCCATATAACTGTGCGACCTGTATATTTAATTGTTTATCCTCAAATGGTAGGGAGAAGTTTTAGTAATATAAACATTAGAGTGTAATCCAGAGAGTCCGTCACAGAGGTACTGCGTAACCAAATCTCATTTCCCTTCAGCTGCAATGCCAGACAGATGACGTTATTCTTCATCTCATAATAAGAAACCTATATAAATTGGACATGACCTGAAGAATAGATGAACCATGGGACATTCAACCTTGACATGAGACATTTAACCTTGACTCGAGACATTTATTAATATAGTCCCTAAAAGTGAAAATCACAAGAATAGAAGTGGTGTTCGAATGAAGGCTTAACCTAAAAAAAGTCCGTTAACTAAGCAGATTTCCCACTTGAGTCCCGTATTTGCATTTATGACGTAAACGTTCAATGAGAACAATATTTGTTATTTAGGCTTCAAATAAAGTGCTTCATAATATAACAGCATATTGTTGATATGACATAAGCAGGAGTGGGGGTTTACTGAAGGCCGAAAACTAAAAAACGCAAATATCTCGGTTAATATTCAAGATAGAGAATAAATGTATATAACAATATTTATAGTACATTTAACTTTCAATAAGGTCGGTTCTATACAATTTTTCGATCCGACGTATCATAACGGAGTTATGTCGAATTTTGTAAAATCCCCTCTTAACACCCCCTCCCCTCCCACTGGTCCGATTTCAGCTAACAACGAACTTACATAAAACGCCAATAACATACATAAAATTTCTCTTAAGATTTATCTTAATGGAAATCTGTTCAAAAATTGACGAAATTATGTCCGGGAAATTAATTTTGATGCAATGTATTACTATATTTTCCAGAAATGTGAAAACAAATTATGCCACCTAATTTAAATTGGATATGAGACGAAATTTAGTTTAACCCTTCGTCGGGCGTGTGATCTCTCAGATACACAGTTTCTAGAAAAATATTTGCCACACCTCCTAGCATAGAGTGCTGTTGTAGTGCTTCGAGTTATGTGTTTTAGAGAACTCCCCCTCAAGGTATGTTGAGTCACTGTGTTTAACGGAGTCGTGAGTTTCACCTGTCATTAAATTTTATCTCCTAGATACCACGCGCCCGATCTCGTAGGTTTTTTTGAAATCTGTATTTCATAAATATGTACATCAATTAAGTTTCTCTTTTTATATTAAATGGAATCATATAAACCTATTATTCTATTATTTTGCTCAAACATGAGCTTTCAAAAGAACTTGTACAAGGATATATTGCACGACGCAGTGACAATAGTAGACGTTTACCAACGACGAAACTTTAAGACTACAGAGACTCATAAGAGTACACAGCATAAAAAAAGGCCCTCCGCTACAACGAACAAAAGAAAATGATGTCAACCAAGCAAAACTGAAAATAAATGTAGGTGTACTAATTACTGTTGTGAGATTTGCAAAAACAAAATTTGTTAACAACATAGTTCCATGCTTTGTCCTAATTGTAATGCAGCTCTGCAAAAGAAATAACAATTAAACTGGTATTTTTAAAAAATTTTGATGAGTTTCATTAAGTCTTATCTAAAAGTGATTTCGTGCTACTTATTTTTGATTGAAGTTATATTTAGATAATTTTTTTATATTGTTCACAAACTGAAATGAAATATGTATAATTAAGGCATGTGCATTTAAACAATTCCTTTTCATATTTGTGTTTTTTAATTATATTTCAAAAATTATCGTCCACCGTTTCTTTATATTATAATACTTGTCAATTTTAAAAAAGAATTACTTCTTTCAAACAAATACTTCCTCTTTTATGGTTTCTAATCACACGCTGAAGATTTTAGTGCAAAATATATATTAAAAAACTGTATTTCCGTAAAAACGGTTGAGGATGATCTGTGAGATACACGCGCCCGATGGCGGAATATTCTTGACGCGCCCGACCGAGGGTAAATATAACATTTCATGTGTCTTCTGCATAGAATAACCTATCATGGTAGCCTAGATTATATTCAAATACCTCCAGAATGGCTCATGGTGCTGAGTTAATGGCAGAACTGGCCGAGAATGACTGTGCATCGTTCAAAAAGCAATCAGTACAACTACAGATCATACAATGTTTCGAGTCTACTTCTATGCACTAGTTACAGCATATCCCCATGAGCTGCGTCTTAATACTTGCATTCAATTTATTAAAAGTCCGTCACGCAGGGGCTGCGTAAACTAAGCAGATTTCCCACATGAAGTTTTACAGTCGAGAAATCCGCACAATAACATCTGTAGTAGTAAGGGATATCTAAACCTATTCACGAGGGACGAACAGTTTACGGAAACGGCCGCCAGAGCTCTCGGCGGATAGTCCCGAACCTAGCCGACTCCTGCCGACCACGCACAGAATACAAATGCAAATATCTCGGTTAATATTCAAGATACAGAATAAATGTATAGAACAATATTTATAGTACATTTAATTTGCAATAAGATTGGTCCTATACAATATTTCATCCCAACGTATAATAACGGAGATATTTCAAATTTTCGAAAAACTCCCACTAAATTCCCCTCCTACTGGTCCGATATCAGCCACTAACGAACTTGACCTATCTTTTACATAAAACGATTTACTATCGAGTTT
Source organism: Riptortus pedestris (assembly GCA_019009955.1). NCBI lineage: Eukaryota > Metazoa > Arthropoda > Insecta > Hemiptera > Alydidae > Riptortus > Riptortus pedestris. The sequence continues at coordinate 49,842,462 of CM032231.1, read as the reverse complement.
GGTAACGATTAAACCAAAATTGCGACCGCTAGAGGGGTAACAGACAAACATATAGATAGATCTATGTATATCCATCTATCAATATATTATATAACATTTTAAATGGATCTCATTTTCGTCATCTACTAGGTAGGATCGATGGACATTTGAAGAAATTTTTCGAAACTCATGAGTACGACCTCAATAGCTGATTTCCCCTAAGGGAAATCTGCTAAAAGGCTATTTGCTATAAATACATTTACTAGGGTGTAATATTGGCAGTATGAGGTTGACTAGGTACTTCCACTTCTGCCGCTCATGAGATAATTATATGCTTAAACTAAGAATATCTATTTTTTAATTAAACTAAGATTAACTTTAATTGCTTAAATAGGCAAATCATGTAAATTACTCTAAATAGACCAACCATTTAATTGGTCTATTATTATCATTGTAAAAGCCTTACGGTAACTCGAATAGGTGGTACTTCAACAACAAAGTAATGAATTGCCTCTGCAATTAATATACATGTCAAAATAGTGTTGCAAACAAACAAAATTGCATACTGAACTATAGTTAAACATACTATGTATATTACTAGCATATACAACTAGTTCTAGGAGCTAGAAAAGTGATTTTTGGGGTATATTCCCACCCATGAAATTTGCAAGCAGAGAAATAATTAAATACTCATAAAATAACTTACATTAACTGTATCATCAAAGAACTAATAAGGGGAAAATTATAGTGAAACGGGCAAACGTACAATATGCTATTTAAAAATTTCATAACCTTTCCAAGGGTCTGATTTATGAAGAAATCAAATCAATAAACATAGTTTTTCTGTAATCGTTGAATAATGATAACATTACTAAACTGAAATGAGTGAAGAAAGTGAAACATTTTGCAATAGAGTGAAGAAAGTGAATTGCCTTCTTAATTAGTAATAAGTATAAATTAAAAAATAATTTGAAGTTGGAAATTAAATGCTTTTAAATGTTTCTTAACATTGTAAGAATTTATTTTAACATTGAAATGTGAATGAATTATTGGTGGAAATAATCAATATATTTTAAAATTTAAATATAATAATAATTACCTTCCTTGTTTATAACCTGCACTTGTTTATAACTGTACTACTTCACAATCATCACTAGTTGTTTTATAACTATGCTTATAACCTTTCACAACCATGCTTATAACCTACCAACAACATACCATAATCTTATCAACATCCTAATTTTGTTCATATTCTGGTTAGATCTGATCATGTATTACACGATTACAGAAATAATTTAATATTACACTCGTGGCGAAAGTAGAATTTACAACTCTCGTGAAATTACCACACTGTGGGTAAATGTTTCACTCGAGTTGTAAAATGATCTACTTTCGTCACTTGTATAATAAATAACTATTATCCAACTATGTTTATTACTTTGATTTCTCCATGGGAACAAATAATTTATTTAGCGTTGGACTCACTAAATAAAAGTCCGTCACGCAGGGGCTACGTAAACTAAGCAGATTTCCCACGTGAAGTTTTACAATAGAAAAATCTGCCTAATAATAACAGTAGTAGTAACGAATCTCTAAACCAATCACGAGGGACCAACAGTTACGGAAACGGCCGAACTAGCTTTCTGCAGATAGTCCTTAATCTCCGACTACTGCCGACCACACACACAATACAAATGCAAATATCTCGGTTAATATTGAAGATAGAGAATAAATGTATAGAACAATATTTATAGTAAATTTAATTTGCAATAAGAATGATTTTATAGAATTTTTCTATCTGAAGCATAATAACGGAGATATTTCGAATTTTCAAAACTCTCCCCTCTAAACCCACCCTTCCCCCTGGTCCGATTTCAGCCATTAACGAACTTGATCTTTCTTTTTACATAAAACGATTAAATTTCGAGTTTGCTAACGACCAAACAAAAATTGCGACCGCTAGAGCGTTAACAGGCAAATGTATATATATATATATATATATATATATATATATATATATATATATATATATATATATATATATATATATATATATATATATATATATATATATATATATATATATATAAAACTAGCTCAGATACCCGGCTTCGCCCGGGAATTCATTTGAGGCTGAATGGTGATGGTATTTTTTAGCAGGCTTTACATTGCAGAATATTTTGACATTTACCCGTCCCAGTGTTTAGGATTGATACCCGTATTTCCCGTGGATTTGCTAATAATAGAATTATTTGTTCGATAAGGCTTCATAGTCTTCGATATTTTTATATATCCCGCCTCTTATACATGTAAATATGGTGAATTTTTATTTCAGGCCTCCCTTATAACCCCCCTCCCGTTCGAACCTAAAAATTTTAATATAACTTATAATCATGGAAGAATTAATGCTAATTGACATACCGAGCTTTGTTAAGTTCGGTTAAGCCGTTAGTGCCCGCTAAAGTTTTAACGTATAACTCATTTATACTTAGGTATACGACAAAAGTGTATATAACAAAAGTTACTCCAAATAACAAAATAGACAACTTTTGTTATGTTTATATTTGCGGAAAAACCAATAGGAAACGAAATATCGCTATTTTTAATTTCAGGCTTCCCTTATAACCCCCACTCCTGCCCGTCCATAGACATGTTGGTATGGCTTATTATAATGAAGGCCTCACTGCTAATACACATACCGAGTTTTATTTAGTTCGGTTGAGTCTTTTTTGGCAAATAATATTGTTGACTCCCGCTATAATTTTTAGCGTATAACGCATTTAAACTTCGGTATACGACAAAAGTGTATATAATAAAAGTTACTCTAAATAACAAAATAAACAACTTTTGTTATGTACAAATATGCCGAAAAACCAATAGAAAACGAAATATCGCTATTTTTAATTTCCGGCTTCCCTTATAACCCCCACTCCTGTTTGTCTCAGAGAAAATTAATATAGCCTAAAGTCTAAGTTGGGTTAGTAGTAATATACATACCAAGTTTCATAAAATTCGGTTCAGCCGTTTGTGCGTGAAAAGGTAACAAACAAACAAACAAACAAACAAACAAACATACACGAAAGAAACAAAATGCAGATATGGTGTCTATGACATGTGAAACGAAAAGTTATCGTGAAATTTCGCGAAAAAAATCAATGTACAGACAGAGGTTACAATTTTATATATATATAGATTGTAATATATATATATATATATCTATATATATATAAAATTGTAACCTCTGTCTGTACATTGATTTTTTTCGCGAAATTTCACGATAAATTTTCGTTTCACATGTCATAGACACCATATCTGCATTTTGTTTCTTTCGTGTATGTTTGTTTGTTTGTTTGTTTGTTTGTTTGTTTGTTTGTTTGTTTGTTTGTTTGTTTGTTTGTTACCTTTTCACGCATAAACGGCTGAACCGAATTTTATGAAACTTGGTATGTATATTACTACTAGCCCAACTTAGACTTTAGGCTATATTAATTTTCTCTGAGACGAACAGGAGTGGGGGTTGTAGGGGAAGCCTGAAATTAAAAATAGCGATATTTCGTTTTCTATTGGTTTTTCGGCAAATATGCACATAACAAAAGTTGTTTATTTTGTTATTTAGAGTAACTTTTGTTATATACACTTTTGTCGTATACCGAAGTTTAAATGCGTTATACGCTAAAAATTATAGCGGGAGTTAACAATATTATTTGCCAAAAAAGACTCAACCGAACTAAATAAAACTCGGTATGTGTATTAGCAGTGAGGCCTTCATTATAATAAGCCATACCAACATTTCTATGGACGGGCAGGAGTGGGGGTTATAAGGAAAGCCTGAAATTAAAAATAGCGATATTTCGTTTCCTATTGGTTTTTCCGCAAACATAAACATAACAAAAGTTGTTTATTTTGTTATTTGGAGTAACTTTTGTTATATACACTTTTGTCGTATACCTAAGTATAAATGAGTTATACGTTAAAACCTTAGCGGGCACAAACGGCTGAACCGAACTTAACAAAACTCGGTATGTCAATTAGCATTAATTCTTCCATGATTATAAGTTATATTAAAATTTTTAGGTTCGAACGGGAGGGGGGTTATAAGGGAGGCCTGAAATTAAAATTCACCATATTTAAATGTATAAGAGACGGGAAATATAAAAATAGCGAAGACTGTGAAGAATTATCGAACAAATAATTCTATTATTAGCAAATCACCGGCAACGACGGGTATCAATCCTACACACTGGGACGGGTAAATGTCAAAATATTGTGCAATGTAAAGCCTGCTAAAAAATACCATTACCATTCAGCCTCAAATGAATTCCCGGGCGAAGCCGGGTATCTGAGCTAGTATATATATATATATATATATATATATATATATATATATATATATATATATATATATATATATATATATATATCTATATATATATAAAATTGTAACCTCTGTCTGTACATTGATTTTTTTCACGAAATTTCACGCTAACTTTTCGTTTCACATGTCATAGACACCATAACTGCATTTTGTTTCTTTGGTGTCTGTTTGTTTATTTGTTTGTTTGTTTGTTATCTTTTCACGCATAAACGGCTGAACCGAATTTTATGAAACTTGGTATGTATATTACTACTAACCCAACTTAGACTTTAGGCTATATTAATATCCTCTGAGATGAACAGGAGTGGGGGTTATAAGGGAAGCCAGAAATTAAAAATAGCGATATTTCGATTTCTATTGGTTTTTCGGCAAATATGCACATGACAAAAGTTGTTTATTTTGTTATTTAGAGTAACTTTTGTTATATACACTTTCGTCGTATACCGAGTTATAAACGAGATATACGCTAAAACCTATAGAGGAAGTGAACTATTTTATATGGCACAAAAGAATCAACCAAACTAAATAAAACTCGGTATGTGTATTAGCACTAACGCTTTCATTATAACAAGCCATGCCAACATTTCTAGGGACGGGCAGGAGTGGGGGTTATAAGGGAAGCCAGAAATTAAAAATAGCGATATTTCGTTTCTTATTGGTTTTTCGGCATATATGAACATAACAAAAGTTGTTTATTGTGTAATTTAGAGTAACTTTTGTTATATTCACTTTTGCCGTATACGGAAGTATAAATGAGTTATACTCTAAAAACTATAGACGTTGTCCACAATTTTATTTGGCACAAAAGACTCAACCGAACTAAACCAAACTCGGTATTTGAATTAGTACTAACGCCTTCCTTGTAATAAGCCATACTAACATTTCTAGGGACGCGCAGGAATGGGGGTTATATGGCCTGAAATTAAAAATAGAGATATTTCGTTTCCTATTGCTTTTTCAACAAATATGCACATGACAAAAGTAGTTTATTTTTTTTATTGGAAGTAACTTTTGTGATATTCACTTTTGTCTTATAACAAGGGAGAAACGAGATATACGCTAAAACTTTAGCGGGAGCCAACAATTTCATTGGGCACTAACGATTAAACCGAACTCAACAAAACTCGGTATGTCAATTAGCTTTAATTCTTCCATGATTATAAGCTATATTAAATTTTTTAGGTTAGAACTGGAGTGGGGGTTATATGGGAGGCCTGAAATAAAAATTCGCGATATTTCATTGTCTATTTGTTTTTCGACAAACATGCACGTAACAAAAGTTGTTTACTTTGTTATTTAGATTAACTTTTTTTTTTATATACATTTCTCCAGGAACAATGTGTGGAGCAAGTAATTTGCGTAGAAATATTGTTATGCTCAACAATTCATTCCAATTTGAACTATGAAGTACCTCACCTGGAAAACTTAATTCAAATCTATGTTAATATTTTGTCCTTAATAACTGAAATCTATGCATAATGCACAGGAGACGGGAAATATGACAATTTCAACAGTGAAGACTTACATAAAAAATTAATTTTATTATTAACAAATGCCAATAACGGGTATTAACCCTAAACACGGGGACGGGTAAATGTCAAAATATTGTGCAAAGTAAAGCCTTGCCAAAAAAATACCATCACCATTCAGCCTCAAATCGATTCCCGGGCGAAGCCGGGTATCTGAGCTAGTATATATATATAATTTTGAACGGACCTCATTTTCGTCATCTCCTGAGTATGATCGATGGACATTTGAAGAAATCTTTCGAAAATCGCGTCATGGGAAATCTGCTAAAATCTGTATGTTAGCGAAAAAACAGTAGTATCCAACAGATTCAGCCTGCCCTGATTTGTCACAGTAGCTTAAAGTGGACGTAATCGTAAAGGTGGCAGTACACAACGAAAATTAAGTTTGTTCAAAATTATATATATATATATATATATATATATATATATATATATATATATATATACATACTTGTCTGTTACTGCTCTAGCGGTCGCAGTTTTTTCGTATCGTTATTCAAACTCGATATATAAGCGTTTTATTTAAAACTGAAGATCAACTTCGTTAACAGCTGAAATCGAACTGGTGGGATTCAAAAATTTGAAATATTTTCGTTATTATAAGTTGAATCCAAAAATTGTATAAAACCAGTTTTATTACAAATGTTCTATAAACATTGTAACATATTTTCCCTATCATGAGTATTAAGAGAGATTTAATTTTTTTTTAGTTTACAGACTTTAGTACTCATGTCACATTAACAATAAGTTGTTATATCCTGGACCAAATTATTCTAAGCGTAAATACCAACTTTGGTTTTCAATGAACTTTCACTTTGTGAGACGCCCGCAAATATGTTTAGTGTGACATCATCATATAAGATTTTACATTCTAAATACATGAATTATATTGGTTCAATGTCATACTCGGTATTTAACAGTTTCATGCAAAAATAATGATTATATTTATGGCATATTAATTAAATCTGCATGGGAAGAGGGGGAACACAAAAGACCATATATGTTCAAAATATCTCCGTTATAATGAGTTGAATACTACAATGTTATTAAACTATTGATGATATAAAAGGGTTGTTTTATGCATTTTTTTGTAACCCAATAATGAGTAACGCCTCCCACCCTTCTTAATATAGTTTTTTTTTTTTTTACATAGAAATAGAGGCTATGTGGTGAGATGAGATCAAAAGTGTGTCATACCAGCAAGTGGGAAATCTGCTTAGTTTATGCTGCGCCTGTCTAATGGGTTTTCTTTGAAACCTTGAATCTGTGTATAAATTCTTTATTCAATAGGCCTGTTTCATTGAGTTCATCCTCAATATCTTCATTGATCTTTATAACTGAGCAAGTCCATTACACTGGATTTACTGATCATCTTAACATTATCTTCTCAGATCTGCTTGGTATACCTGTCACTCTAGATTTAGTAGCCACCTTACACTGCCCTTGGTTGTAGCACAGATAATTTCCACCATATGAAGAAATGATTAGTTTGCCTTGCATCAGGCCCTTCATTTGTCATGCCTTCGTCTCCACTATTCTTTCTCAAGGCAACTGTTACTACATTATTATTTCTCCTCCCACATCAGGAGTGCCTTTTAGCAGATTTCCCATAAGGAAAATCAGCTATTGAGGTTTTGCTCATAACACAATTTTTGAAAAATTTCCTATCTGCATCCTACCAGGCGATGATGAAAATGAGGTCTGTTCAATATACAATATATATATATATATATATATATATATATATATATATATATATATATATATATATTTGTCTGTTAACACTAACGGTTGCAATTTTTGTTTGATCGTTACCAAACTCGGTATTTAATGCTGTTATGTAAAAAAAAAAAGGTCAAGTTCGTTAATGGCAGAAATTGGACCAGTGGGAGGGGGGTTTAGAGTTGGGAATTTTGAAAATTTGTAATATATGCATTACTATAAGTCATTTCGAAAAATTGTGCGTAACTAATCTTATTGCAAATTAAAATACCTATAAATCTTGTTATATTCATATTTTCTTTAATATCTCATGAATATTATCTTAAGTAAACCCCAAGTCCTACTCTCATCATATGAACAATATGCTTTTATATCGTGAGCCCCTTTGTTAAAGCTTAAATTCTTTTCAAGAGACCTTTATTATCCGAGGTTATTGTACTTGTTAATCTAGAATTCTATTCTTATTTAGGGTTCTGTCACTGAATCCATATTTATCTTTTTCTTACTTCATTTTTCCTAGGCTTTCATAGTTTTTACATCTTTCAAATAGATAGCTAAATTGCTAAATCATGAATTTGAAATACTAGATATCTTACTTACTTTTGTTTTTTTCAGCAAGTTTAGTAATAATTTCACAACCACTTGGATCACTCCTGGTTGGGCCAGCAATGGATACCTTCGGAAGGAAGAACACTTGCATTTTCCAAAACATACCAACTATTCTCAGTTGGGTGATAATATATTTCACAGTTGAATCCCTATGGCCAATTTATATTGCAAGACTTCTAGCTGGAGTAGGTGCTGGTGAGTTTAAAGCATAGTCAATATTTGTTTAATTACTTTGTATTTTATCAAATTTTAGGACGAAATGTTCAGTCAGTAAATATTCAATATTTTTCTCTAGAAGAAAAAATATATCACATTAGTTTTCAATAATACTAATTGTTAACGGTCTATAAAAATGAGAAATAACTTTTTCAGATTTTGATAAATATTGTATCTATAATACAATATTTATCAAAATTGGGGCTCAGGTTAGCCATGCGAGTTAAAGCGTTGACCTTTATCTCACATGGTAAACCTAGAGTGGCGAGTTCGATTCTTGCCTGGGCAAAGGAAATTATTTAGTGACGAAATTCATTAAATAACGTCCTAAAATCCCACCCTGGCTAGAAAAGGGTGGTAACCTGTAGATAACCCGTCCCGATTAGCCTAAGTTGCAAAAAGTGGACGTTAATAAATAAATAAATATAATTTTATGTAAAGTTTGATTAGAGGCTGAAATAGTGGAAATCTTTTTCAATTGAGTTATAAATGTGAACAGAGCTTCCACTTAATTTTATTTATGAGTGATTGGGCATCAATAGCACTGGAGAGCTGTACTGGGCTTCAGTGCTGGAGGGGGCTGTTTATTTTTAATAAGTAATACTTTTATGGTTTTAAAAAGAGTAAAAATATAAATACAGATATTCAAAAACATGCATACAAATAATCAATTGTCCAGAGAAGTGCATGATTTTGTAGAGCAGATTGGGAGTCACTGTGCTCTGGAACATCAGAGAAAGAGACTGCCTTGACAACTTAAATAGTTCCTTTTTGTAGTATATGTACACGAACAATTTATCTTGCTCGTCTTTGTATTATATATGCTTGTCTTATCTAGACAGGACTAAACCATTCCAAAGTGAGTTAAATATTATGATGTTAATCAGTGTTTTATATGCTAATGGATATTATTTAACTATCGCTACCTCTGATTGTATCTTCTCACTCTCACCGTTTCATTCAAAACTGGATGAGTGTTTCTTGACCTTTGTTCACATAATATATCCATATGGCCAAAAATATCACATTTTCCCTAAATATGATCAAACTTCAGTGCCATGATCACTAATAAGCCTTCCTCTTTTTCAGGGTTTTCTCTAGTGGGTCTAGTTTATACTGCTGAAATCTCAGAAAAAACGTTTCGAGCAACCCTCTTGAGTACTAACTCAATAAATGTGTCTTTAGGAGTTCTCATAACAACAGTCGCAGGAGTGTACTTGGACTGGCATCGTTGTGCTTTTTTGTTTGGCCACTTGTCGTTGGCATCCCTTCTTCTAGCAATAGTACTTCCAGAGAGCCCATACTGGCTCGCTAGCTTCACAAATGCCTCCCAGACTGAGATCAAGGCTGTACTAAATAAATTAAATAAGAATCGAGATGTAAGTACCACACATTGTTCAAAGAGTATTCAATATATAGATTATTTATCAATTCTTATATTTTAATTTATACTTGCCAAATATTAAGTAATCCTCTAATAACTAATGGTTGAGAGAGCAATTTATAATGAAAAAAGAAAGCCTCTCCTGCAGGGAGAGGGTAACCTAAACAGATTTCCTACTTGTTTGAAATAGCCCATAAAGGAATTTACCTCAATTGCAGTACTCTATTTATCCATATTTTTAAAAAATCAATAAATTAATACTAATGATTAGATAATTAGTGATAAAAGTGAAAATCACATGAGGAGGGCAATTTGGGCTGTAGGCTGAAGGCTGAAAACAGGTAGTACCATGGACCTTGTTAATACTGAGAAGAATGTCCCCAACAATTATAGGAAATTATTTTGTCTGTAAGTTTGGTTAAAAACCATTTATAAAACAATAAGTCAAAACTTAATACCCTCCACAAACATATATTTCCTGATAGAGTGCCCCTAATAACAGCACACACACACTTTATGCAATAAAACAAAACAAAATAAGGGAGATATTATTATGTTTATTACAAAATCAGTAATGAACGTTGTTTATTAGAGTTCTTTTGAATTGCAAAATTAAATACACCCAAGCTTAAGAGTTTTTATCATTGCACAATTTATTTAACAATGCATTACACACTTGGTTAATTATTCTTAACTCCTACCCACAGTTTGCACTGATAGCTTCACTGTTCTTTTTACTACATAGTCCAATAACTGACTCACGATCACTGAAGTTCACAAAAACACGGTACTTCACTGTCTTAAACACAGCACTATACTGTTCTTTACAGAGTCATGGTACAACACTGTTCTTCACATAAAACACTTTACCGACCTGCAACTAAGTCCCACTGTTGCACTGAATGCACTGATGATCACTTGAAGACAAGTGAGAACAAAACTAACTTGGGTCGGGCAGGATCTTTTATATAGTTTGTTGGCAAACATCAAACAGAATGCCCAGAAGGACTAGACACGTTGCCTTGAACAGTCCCGGCACTGATAGACACTTTAGGCGCCAATAGCCCTTCATCGGTCGGCTCCTTTCATCTCCTTGATACTTCCCAAATATGTGGCTATCTCTGTTCAATCTTTCATGTACGTAGTTTTCGTAACAATATATTGGGCAATTTACTACACATTGTCACTCCCCCTGGGCTTTACAATTTTTGGATTATCAATTTGAAATTTCATTGATAACAATAAAGTCAAGTGAACTATCCCTAGAGGATATAGTTAATTTTCCAATATTAAACTGAGCATTTAATTTTTCTTTTACAATAATTAGAATAAAATGCAAATAATTAATTGGTGAATTGAGCATTAAAGCTTCACAAATTAATATTGTTTTTGTACAATTATATTTCCTTTGTTTTAGATTTGCATTGCAGAATGGCAAAGAATTCAAAAAAGTGTACTTAAAAAGAGATCTCATTTGGGAACAGAAGGGAGGAAAAAGAATTGGTGTAAGAAGTTTCAAGATACTTGCTGTCGCTTTAAAGAAAGAACCTCATACATGCCACTTATATTATTATTAATATTATTTTTATTACAACAGACAAGTGGAACATATGTTGTCATATTTTATACACTGAGCATATTTGAAAGTATTGGAGAAAATTATGGCCCAGGGTTTAACAAATATTCTGCTACAATAGCAGTCGGAGTGATGAAATTTGTTTTAAGTTGCATTGCAACTGGGATCTCTAAGCCTCTAGGACGGAGGCCCATTCTTATAATATCCGCTGCAGGGATGGCAGTTACAGCTGCAGTTACGGCAGTCCTTCTGGAAATAAATGACATTGACACTATCAACTTTTCTTCAGATAATGCACCAAAAACAATTGATGTTGAAGGACGACCTGTCAGTGACCACTGGATCGTGCTCTCTATTCTTCTATACGTCTCTTCAGCAGCCATCGGGATCATGGTGATCCCCTGGACTCTTGTTAGTGAGCTACTACCGACCAAAGTTAGAGGCTTTGGCTCTGGGCTCTTGTTATCCTATGGCGCAGCACTCATGTTTTTCGTCATTAAAACTTTCCCTTTTATAGTAAATCAAATATCTCTGGCCACAGTTTTCTTTAGTTATGCAGTCATGTCATTTCTATCTGGCCTTTTTATATATCTGTTTCTACCTGAAACTCATGGAAAAACCTTCAGCGAAATTGAGGATTATTTTGATTCTAGTTCTAGCAACTAAAAGGCATGCCTAATAACAATAATTTTCTAACTTATGTATGAGTGTGTATGTATGTATACACTCACATACAATGAAAAAATTGTTTCATAATTCTAAGAGAGTATATTATCATTTTTTTAGTAAATTTGGGACTTTGACACCAAAATACAAAGTATGAAGGAACATGGCAAGTTCTAATTTTAAAAAAACATGGAACAAGAAAACAAAGTGTAGCAAATACAAATACACAAATAGTTTAATAAATTTAAACATGCTGACTGTTTGAAACACTTTTGGGGAGTTTCTTCATATTTTTATTGAACATCTCTTTAGAAGATCTTGTTGAACATTTTTTGATGATTCACAAAGTTTGTTTGTATGGGTAATTAGAAGTTTGAAATCATTTGTCCTTCTGAGTATAGTGGTCCCATGCTTTTCATGCAGCACTTGATTCTTTGTAGTTAGTTATGTGATTTTAAGTTTGTTGTAGTTTTTTTTTTAAGCTGTTCTTTTTATTATACAATTTCTGTTTCATTTATAATTATACATCTTGAGTATTATGTAGACAATGATTGCTATTAGAGAGCACTGGTAAAATAAATAATAATATTGTAAAAGACTATATATTTCACTTTATACCTTTTTATATTCATAAAAGGCTATTGAGTTTTCCAAATGTAATGCATAATTAATTTTTAAATCAAGTCAATACTGAGACATTATTAAAAAATGAGTTTATTTAAAAATAATTAAAATACCTGTAATTAAATATATGTGACTAAAAGATACAAAATAAGTTAAAGAAAGAGATATTGGAACATATATGCTAGTTGGAAGGCCCATTTTAATAACAAACAACTAACATAATACATGTATCACAAATTTCAACATGCGCCACTCAAAGGCAAAGGGGGGCTCAGGTTGGCCGTGCGAGTAAAGGCGTTGGTCTTAATCTCGCGTGTTAGACCTAGAGTGGCGGGTTCGATTCCCGCAATGGGCAGTATAAATCTATTTACTGATGGACTCATTAAATAAACTCCTTATGCCCACCCTGGATAGAAAAGGGTGGTAACCTGTAGATAACCAATCCTGATTAACCATAGTACCATAAAGTGGACAAAAATAATAATAAACAAACAATCAAAGACAAAGACAGAATTTTAATAAATCAAAGTGAAAGTGTAAATCATTTTAAAAATGTTGACTCTTTGCCTCTGAGCGATACATATTGAGGTTTACTAGAGTACAATAAACAATGATGTGTCTAGAACATTTTCTTATATACAACATTACGGCTTACTTTAAATAATTAATTTACCAATTTCCATGGGTTAGAAATGGAAATGCTAATATTCCAAGAAAAAAATAATTATTACTTTATCAAATGCTACAATGGACCTTAGAACCTGAAGGAGTGACAAGGGACCCAGTGTCTCACCACCAGACTTGGGTTATTAAGTGTTAATTATACATTTTGAAAATTATAAAACTACTTTTTGTAATGGACTTACACAAAATGGACAGTCATTTCTTCATCATTTAACATACTTAAAGGATGCTGGTATAAGAACTTTTACTATATAGAACTCAAAAATGAACAAAAATGAATATTGAATATTCATATGAATTTTCTTATTAGAATTAGCCTGAAAGAACTATTTTTATTTATTATAACTATATATAATATGTGTAGTATCTATCGATGGAAATATGTGTGTTACAAATCAAAAATACAGGGGACACAAATACAATGTTATATATACCTTGAGATTAGTACTTCTATTCACATGTCAACTTCAGAAACGATTGATAACTCATATCCATGTGGAGAGAGATATCATAATATTACATTCTCCATTTGGTCACTATGTATAGATTCAGTTCATATTAATTTATTAATGATAAACATTTATGACTTTAAAATGAAAATTCATTTAAATTAATGATGCAAGTTCTAATATAATTCTTGGCTTCCAGCCATCACAATTAATTATAATAAGAAAAAGTGACCATTAATTTAATCAAATGAATTCTTGTTATTCTTAATATAATTATAAGGATTATTTGCTTATGCACTAAAAACAAATTAACTTTTTTAGCCCGGCTTTCCCTCTTATTCTAAGACTCGAACACATTAATTTATATTTCTTATAACTGTAACCAAATATTTTCTGGAAAGAATTATTAAAAAAAAAGAGTTGTTAATGTGCTCAAGAGATGATTTTTGAAAAATATCTTCAAATGGACATGGATACTACCCAGGAGATGACAAAAATGAGATCCGTACAAAACTATATATTTAGGTAGATTGATACATTTGTCTGTTAATGTTCTAGCAGGCCAAATATTTGTTTAATCGTTACCATCTTTCAAATTTAAATGTTTAATGTAAAGTGGAAAATCAAGTTCATTAATGGCTGAAATAGGATCAGAGCTGTGTAGTTTAAGGGGGAAATCAAAAAATTTTTATATTTCCATTATTATGAATTGGATCGGAAACAAGTATAATATATAACCAAACTTGTTGAAAAATTAATTTCCTATATATGTTGTTCTTTTTCTCTATTTCAATAGTGACCAAGATTTGCATTTTTTTAGTTTTAAGCCTCCAGTAAACCCCCACTCCTCATATCATATTAACTTAACAATAAGCTGATATATCATGAAACATTTCATTCGAAGCTTAAATACCAAATATTATTTTCATTAAACTTTTACTATTTGAGATGTCTGCAAGCATGTTCGGTGAGACATCATCATATAAGATTTTACATTCTAAATACACGAATTTTATTAATTCAATGTCATAGTCGGTAATTAACCATTTCATGCAAAAATAATTATTATATTAATGGCATGTTAATGAAATATGTCTGGGAAGAGAGGGAATTTGATTATTCGATATAGCTCTGATGTTAGGCATCAGATCGAATAATTGAATATAACCAATTACAACTTCAACTGTTGTTATATAAACGTTTTCTCTATTAATATTAACCGAGTCATTTGTATTTCTTTGGATTCAACCTTTAGTAAACCCCCACATCTACTTATCGAATTTTTACTTCATGTACTTCCATCATTAAGTATTGCATGTCCAGCTTGTTCTGATTCTGTTTATATAGGCTTCACATTAAGAGAGAAATACAAAATAGATAGATTGTGAGATGAGGCCATAAATAAGTCTTATTCCAACACATGGGAAATCTGCTTAGTTTACATAGAGCTATTTTGCTAAGTTTACACAGACTTTTGGTTCCAATTACAAAATTGATCTACTCTGAAGCTAATGTATTCTTAGTCTTCATCTTCTAAATTTTCTGTCAGTATAGCTGTCAGCCCATCATCGGTCAGGCTTATTTATTAATACAACAAGTTTTACACAGGCTAACTCCAGACAACTGTACTCTTCAGTCGTGTGGATAGATAATATCCAATTCACATAGTCGACAAATGGATTACCCTTACAATTCTGAACTCGCAAATAAGTTCCTGTGAATAGATGGACATCATGTTTTTAACTGTTTATTTGTTTTTATATTTTAAATAAATAGACATATAAAACAAAAGATTTATTTAGCCTATCATGTATATACTATTATCTGGAAGACTATGTGAAAATATTCTTTGTACAGACATATTTACTGAATATTGTTTGAGTATATAAAAGAGGTATCAGAATAAATTCATGTGAAGGATTAGACTAACTCATTTATTCTCTTATTTACAAGCTTAAATGTTAAAAGATTGTTATCTATATACTGTAAGTGTATCTTTCGTTATCATCAAAGAGTCATTCTGTTAAAAATAATTTAATTTCCCACTAAATGTATATATATGTGAATAATGTAAATATAAGAATATTTTTTAAATTATAGATACCAATAATCTTTAAGATTAATTGACTGACAGTTTTGTATTAAGTGGTTAGTGTTTTAAAAATGGAAGACTTATTCTTCCTATATTTTTAAAAAAATTCAAAAACTTATATACAAATAGATGTAAGAATAGTTACTTACTTAAAAAAGTTTTTTTGAATAGGTTGAGAAGTTGAATAAGAGGAAGATCTTAATTGACTTTCTTAAATTGAAATTTTGTTACTGTTTATATTTTTAATGTTTTGTATTATAAAAATAAGTGAGAATGTAATATATAATTTTTTTTAGAAAATTGTTCTTGTATATATTTGTTCTGAATGCGAATAAAACGTTAAATAAGGACATAATTATTTGTATGAACATTGAAAAATAAAACATGGTACACTATAGTTCTCTTCCCACAACATATTTTCTTTTTCTATGTAAAATATTAGAAGGGGATTTACTGAAGGCAGCAAACAATAACAAAACCCAAATAACTTGCGAAATATTAGATTTACTGAAAAATGTATAAAATAAAAATTGTAGAACATCAATAGTTTAACAAGATTGGCTCAATAAAAATTTTCAAATGTCTCATAATAATAATAATGGAGATATTTTGAATTATGGAATCCCCTCTCTAAAGCCCCTTTATTCCTAGTTCAATTTCAGCCCTTAACGACTATGAACTGAAGTGTTCCATGAAACGGTATAATATAGAGTATGGTATAGCTCAAACTCTGTATCATACTTGGAATTAAGAATATATCTTAAGTGATATCCTTATCTTAAGTAAGTTCATAGAAAACAATATTTGGTATTTAGGCTTCGAATAAAGTGGTTCATTACATAAACACTTCTTGTTAACACGACATGAGTAGGAGTGGGGATTAACCAAAGGCTGTAAATTAAAAAAAATCTGAGTTCATATTCAAGACAGAAAGAATTTATACAACAACATTTATGGGAAAGTCAATTTAAAAAAACACTGGATCTATACAACTTTTTGATCCAACTATAATAAAAGAAGTGTTTCGAAATCTCCATACCTAATCCTCCTCCCACTAGTCTGATTTTAGCCATTAACGAACTAGATATTTAGGTTTGAATGAAACGCTTTTATATTGCGTTTGGTAATGAGAAAAGAAGAGTGAAGCTTCTTGGGCATATCTTAAGGCACACCGACTTCATTACAAATAAATTTGAAGGTAAGGTTCTTGGGTATAGGGGAAGAGGAAGGCCTAAAAAATCCTATTTTGAAGACATCAAACATCTTATGGATTTGGTGACTATTGTAATATAAAAAGAGTAGCTTCTGATGGAACACAATGGTTGCAACTATAAAGTGTAGCCTTTATATATAAAATTTTGAACAGACATCATTTTCGTCTCTTAGGTAGGATTGATGGACATTTCAAGAAATTTTCCGAAAACCGCAACATCATGACCTCAATAGCTGATTTCCCATAATGGAAATCTATTATGTGATTGAATTTTATTATTAAAATTTAAACGTTCTATTCAAATATGTAAATTGTTTTATCCAATCAATTTTCTTAAACCTAACTTTCTTAAAATTTCTCGAAAATCGCATAATGAGTACACCCTCAATAGTTGATTTCCATTAGGGAAATCAGCTGAGAAGAAAGAAAAACAATGACAAACGTCTATCTCCGAATAAACATGTATCTCATCTAGAAAAGATTTTTTGAACACAATATTTGGTATTTCGGCTTGAAATAAGACGGTTCATCATGATATACTAGCTTATACTCACTGCTCCATGACTGAAAGTGGAGGTTTACTGAACGCTAAAATTCAAACAAAATGTCAATATCTCGGTTAATATTGAAGATAGAGAAAACATGTAAATAACAACATTTATATATAACAAAATTTGCAACAATACTGGATCAATAAAATTGTTCGATACGACGTATAATAACGGAGATATTTTGAATATTCGAAATTTCTCCCCTCTAACCCCCCCCCTCCCACTAGTTCGATTTCAGCCCATAACAAACTTGATTTTTAGTTTTATGTAAACGTTAAGTTTAGTAACGATCAAACAAAAACGACCACTAGAGTGGTATATATATATATATATATATACTAGCTCAGATACCCGGCTTCGCTCGGGAATTCATTTGAGGCAGAATGGTGATGGTATATTTTTGGCAAGGCTTTACTTTGCACAATATTTTGACATTTACCCGTCCCAGTGTTTAGGGTTAATACCCGTTATTGGCATATGTTAATAATAAAATTATTTTTTTATCTAAGACTTCACTGTCCTGCATATTGTCATATTTCCCGTCTCCTGTGCATTATGCATAGATTTGAATTATTAAAGAGAAAATATTGACATACATTTGAATTAATTTTTTCAGGTGAGGTACCTGGTAGTTCATATTGAAAAGAAGTGTTGAGCAAATTTCTCTAAATAACAAAATAAACAACTTTTGTTATGTGCATGTTTGCCGAAACCCCAATAGGAAATCATTATTATTAATTTCAGGCCTCCCTTATAACCCCCACTCCTGCCCGTCCCTAGAAATGTTAGTATGGCTTATTATAAGGAAATCGTTAGTATTAATTCACGTAGAGAGTTTGGTTTAGTTCGGTTGAGTCTTTTGTGCCAAATAAAATTGTGGACTCCCCCTATAGTTTTTAGCGTATAACTCATTTATACTTCAGTATACGGCAAAAGTGCAATAACAAAAGTTACTATAAATAACAATATAAACAACTTTTGTTTTGTTCATATTTGCCAAGAAACCAATACGAGACGAAATATCGCTATTTTTAATTTCTGGCATCCCTCATAACCCCCACTCCTACCCGTCCCTAGAAATGTTGGTATGGCTTGTTATAATTAAAGTTTTAGTGATAATACATATACCGAGTTTTATTTATTTCGGTGGGATCTTTTGTCCCAAATAAAATTGTTCACTTCCGCTATAGGTTTTAGCGTTTATCTCGTCTATAATTCGGTATACGAAAAAAGTGTATATAACAAAAGTTACTCTAAATAGCAAAATAAACAACTTTTGTTATGTTCATATTTGCCAATAAACCTATCGTTAACTCCTGAAACCTGATTGAGGGTGTGGGGGGGGGGGGGCTTAGAGGCGGCGAATTTCTTTAATACAATATATCACCGTTATCATTCCTCAGATCTTAAAATTGTATAGAGCCAATCTTATTGCAAATTTAATTGTCTGTTGGTAACACAGATGTAAGATATACTTCACTGAACACCAATATTAATATACAGTCTGCAATCGAGACTTACAAAAGAGTATTTTTAATAGCGGTTATGACGTATCTAAAACAGCTGTCACCATTAAGCTTTGGACCGCACCAAGGGAGAGGAACTTTAATTCATACATGGTTTGGAAGACAGAATACTTTCTACGACTATGAGTTATACTGTTCATCACGTTATAAAAAAATCTACATGCACAGGAGACGGGAAATATAATAATATTGAGAAGAGTGGTCTTAAATAACAAATGATTTTATTATGAACAAATCCACTCAATGACGGGTATACATCGGGAAATGTTAAAATATTGTGGAAAGTAAAGGCTTGCCAAAAAAAATACCATCATCATTAGACCTCAAATGAATTCCCAAGCGAAGCCGGGTACCTTAGCTAATATATATATATATATATATATATATATATATATATATATATATATATATACACTAGCTCAGATACCCGGCTTCGCCCGGGAATTCATTTGAGGCTGAATGGTGATGGTATTTTTTAGCAGGCTTTACATTGCACAATATTTTGACATTTACCCGTCCCAGTGTTTAGGATTGATACCCATCTTTGCCGGTGATTTGCTAATAATAGAATTATTTGTTCGATAATTCTTCACAGACCGATATTTTTATATTTCCCGTCTCTTATACATGTAAATATGGTGAATTTTTATATCAAGCCTCTCTTATAACCCCCCTCCCGTTTGAACCTAAAATTTTTAATATAACTTATAATCATGGAAGAATTAATGCTAATTGACATACCGAGTTTTGTTAAGTTCGGTTCAGCCGTTAGTGCCCGCTAAAGTTTTAACGTATAACTCATTTATACTTAGGTATACGACAAAAGTGTATATAACAAAAGTTACTCCAAATAATAAAATAAACAACTTTTGTTAAGTTTATATTTGCGGAAAAACCAATAGGAAACGAAATATCGCTATTTTTAATTTCAGGCATCCCTTATAACCCCCACTCCTGCCCGTCCATAGAAATGTTGGTATGGCTTATTATAATGAAGGCCTCACTGCTAATACACATACCGAGTTTTATTTAGTTCGGTTGAGTCTTTTTTGGCAAATAATATTGTTGATTCCCGCTATAATTTTTAGCGTATAACACATTTAAACTTCGGTATACAACAAAAGTGTATATAACAAAAATTACTCTAAATAACAAAATAAACAACTAAACAACTTTTGTTATGTGCATATTTGCGAAAAAACCAATAGAAAACGGAATATCACGACTTTTAATTTCAGGCCTCCCTTATAACCCCCACTCCTGTTTGTCTCAGAGAAAATTAATATAGCCTATCTCTCAAGTTGGACCAGACTGCTCACGGTGTGCCAATTTAATTTAAAATCGGTTAAATAGTTTAGGAGTCCATCGCGGACAAACATCGTGACAGGAGATTTATATATATTAAGATATATATATATATATATATATATATATATATATATATATATATATTGCGACTACCACTTGTTTCCCGCTCTCAAGAAACACCTTGGGGGACAGAAATTCAAGTCTGATGAGGAAGTTCAAGAAGCAGTCGTCATTTGGCTTCGTGACGCGGCGGGAGAGTGGTACGGCACCGGCATTAAAAAGCTGGTAAACAGAATGCAAAAAGTTATTGATCGTCAAGGCGAATATGTAGAAAAATAAGTAAATATTCAACCCTCCCAACGATGTAACCAAAGTTGTAAATAAATTAAATTTTCTATTAAAAAAAAAATAGGAGACCTTACTTTTCAATACGCCCTCGTAGATTAGGGGACTCAGGTTGGCCGTGTGAGCTAAGTTAGTGGTCTTAATCTGTTATCCATTCCCGCCCTGGGCTAAGGAATTTATTTGGTGACGAACTCATTAAATAAACTCCTTAGGCCCACCCTGGTTCGAAAAGGGCTCTAAATAACCCGTCCCAATTAGCCGTAGTAGCATAAAGTGGGCGTAAATTAATAAAAATATAAATATATAGAAGTTAGGGAGCTCGTCATTTTTCGTCATGTCACAGAAAATCGTTTCATGATTGCAATCACAATAGTTGTGATTCTCCTTACAAAAGTTGCCAATGACACTCTGACCTGGTGAGCTGCAAGTTAAGTCCCTGCAGGTAATGTTTTAATGAAGGCTTCGACTACTATTAGGTAAAGTAGATAAAACTAAACTATATAGATAATTAATTCTTAAAAAATTAAGATGGATTGCTAAAGAAGGCGTTGAAACCATTTCGGGCAACTAAAACCATTGGCAAATGGAGTAATTTTATTTCGGTGCCCAAACTAGGAAAAACGTATTTAATCATATTTATACACACATATGTAGCCAGATTTAAAATAGGCTTACAACGAAAACGTCCGTCAAGCAGGGGCTGCCTCAACTAAGCAGATTTCCCATGTGCGTCACGTATTTGCTTTTATCTCAAGAAGTAAATGTTCAATGAGAAATATATATGGTATTTAGGCTTCAAATAAAGTGCTTCATCAAATAATTGCTTATTGTTTATATGACATAAGTCGGAGTGAGGGTTTACTGAAGGCGGAAAAACTAGTAAATGCACCTATCTCGGTTAATAATGATGATAATGAAAACATGCACATAACAACATTTATAGAAAATTACATTTGCAATAAGATTAGATTTTTCGATCCGACCCATAATAACGGAGAAATTAAGAATTTTTGAAACTCTCCCCCTCTAAACCCCGCCCCCTCTCCCTGGTCCCCGATTTCAACCATTAACGAACTCGATCTTTCTTTTTGTACAAAACGATTATATATATATATATATATATATATATATATATATATATATATATACAGTTTTGAACGGACTTAATTTTCGTCATCTCCTGGGTAGGATCGATGGACATTTGAAGAAAAATTTCGAAAAATCGCGTCATGAGTACGACCTCAATAGCTGATTTCCCCCAAGGGAAATCTGCTAAAATGCAAAAACGATATTACATTAACGAAAATCAAAGTAAACAAGAGTACTTTTTAATAGAAAATTATGGAAAAGTTTGACGTATCTAATTTTTGTCCAAACATCTATTTTGCTTTTATTAAATAGAGTTTCCTTCTTTGTGCATTCATTTATAGGATATGAAGGGAGAAGGGGGAGATTACTTTTAAAAAAAAGTCCGTCACGCAGGGGCTGCGTAAACTAAGCAGATTTCCCACGTGAAGTTTTACAATAGAGAAATCTGCCTAATAACAACTGTAATAGAAAGAAACATCTAAACCTAAAACATCATTTAGGGCGTAATAACCCAGTAGTTTCTAGCCCCGAAACACAGTTAACCTAACTTCTAAACCTATTCACGAGGGACGGATAGTTATGCAAAAGGCCGCCAGAGCTCTCGGCGGAAAGTCCGAACATAGCCTACTGGTACCACACGCAGAATACAAATGCAAATATCTCGGTTAATATTCAAGATACAGAATAAATGTATAGAACAATATTTATAGTAAATTTAATTTGCAATAAGATTGATTCCGTACAATTTTTCGATCCGACGAATAGTAACGGAGATATTTCGAATTTTCGGAAATCCTCCCCTCTAAACCCCCCCTCCCCGTAGTCCGATTTCAGCCGTTAACGAACTTGATCTTTCTTTTGACATAAAACGACTAAATATCGAGTTTGGTAACGATCAAACAAAAATTGCGACCGCTAGAGCGGTAACAGACAAATATATATATATATAGATATATATATAGATATATATATAGATATATATATAGATATATATATACAGTTTTGAACGGACCTCATTTTCGTCATCTACTAGGTAGGATCGATGGACATTTGAAGAAAAATTTCGAAAATTCCGTCATGAGTACAACCTCAATAGCTGATTTCCCTTAAGGGAAATCTGCTAATAAAGTACTGCGTGTGAAACTGAGGTCACAGAGGTTAAATACATGATCACTAGACGAGAGCCAGTGGAATATTCAGGCACATAGTTCATCTGAGAAGCAGTTTCCCCTTTGAATTAGAAGTAATTGCGTAGGTGGTTTACTCAGTGTCACATAAAACGTTAACTGGAATCCAATTCTTGGTGAAACGGTTGAAGCCTTGGTAAATTGTGAAATGTATATTCCTAAAGCACATCCCAAAATAAACACATTTTCAGCCATTTAACCTGACATACATGGATCGATCTGCCAGTGGGCGGACAGAGAGAATAAGAAATGTCTACGATTGTCCTGTCATTCTAAATCTATTTGCTTCTAAGCCAGCATGTTATTCTCCAAGACCCTGCTTTGGCTTCTGCTTATAAAAAGTATTAATGGAAATGTTAATCTTCCTTCCAAAATATTTTTTAACTATTTTCAATCATATTTTGTTAATGCAGTATATTTCTTTTTATGCTCTACGGGTGAGATTTTTCTCTTTCTTTATTTATTTCCCTCAGAACGAGTGACTCTTTCCTATATGATTTGTTAAATTAAACATCAAACTTAATTCATCTTAATTTTAATGGATTTATTATTGGAAAAAATCGTCTGTCATGCCATGGCTAACAGAGTAAAATGACACCACTCTCACCGTCACAGCTTAATTAAAACAGCTTCTACAGGGATTCAAAAAGTCTGGCACGCAGGGGCTACGTAAACTTAGCAGATTTCCCACGTGATGGTATAACACTTGTGGTCTCATCTCACCACATATTACCTATTTATATGTAAACAAAAAACAAGAGATCAAATGAAAAATTTTTGTAAAGAACGAAAAATCTTTACTGATGACTTCATCACATAACGTATTTGCATGTATCTCACAAAGTAAAAGTTCAATGGAAACCATATTTGGCATTTAAGCTCCGGATAAAAAGGTTCATGGTATATGAGCTTTATGCCAATATTTCATGGGTTGAAGTAGAGGTTTACTGAAGGCTGAAACCTAAAAAACGGAAATATCTAGGCTAATATTCATGGCACAGAAAATATGTATGGAACAATATTTATAGATCATTCAATTCGCAATAAGATTGGTTCTAAACTTTAATGAGGATACGGTTTGAGATAAAAATTTGACATTTTCTTACTGTAAAAGAGACTTTAGGAAATTCTAAAATAGTGGGGTAAAATGGGTGTGTTGAGCTGACATGGATTGACTCTGTAACCAATGATATACTATGAGTCACTACTCACCACAGGCCAATACCAAGCCGGAAGTACACAAAATTTGTAAGGAAATTCTTTTCCTCTTTTACCCATAATGCTTTTTATCTACATCGGTACATGCAGCTACTTACACGGGTTCTAATTTATATTAAAAAAGTCCGTCACGCAGGGACGCTGCGTAAACTAAGCAGATTTCCCACGTGAAATTTTACTCTCATCCGTTATCCGCTCCGATTTCATAAAAATACAAATATCTCGGTTAATATTCAAGATAGAGAAAAAATGCATATAACAGTATATATAGTAAATTTAATATGCAATAAGATTGATTCTATACAAATTTTCGATCCGACGTATAGTAACGGAAATATTTCGAATTTTAGAAAATCCTCCCCTCTAAACCCCCCTCCCACTGGTCCGATTTCAGCCATTAACGAACTTGATCTTTCTTTTTACATAAAACGACTAAATATCGAGTTTGGCAACGATCAAACAAAAATTGCGACCGCTAGAGCGGTAACAGACAAATATATCTATATATATATATATATATATATATATATATATACAGTTTTGAACGGACCTCATTTTCGTCATCTACTAGGTAGGATCGATGGACATTTGAAGAAAAATTTCGAAAATTCCGTCATGAGTACAACCTCAATAGCTGATTTCCCTTAAGGGAAATCTGCTAAAAACTACGTATATCCCCATTTCCATTTTAATTGAAAACCTATGGAAAAGGTAGCCTTCACTTAATAACGCAAGCTCTGCATAAGCCTCTATGAAATAGAGCCACAAATGGCTTAGAACACATGATCCATCATGTTCAAATGAATCACCTAGATCAGAGAACATTCAAATGTGTGTGGGGAACTATTTTGTAGTACCTTAAACGAGGTATGTATTTGATTGTAGAATAAGATTGAAAAAAAAATACTTATGGGAAATCTGCTAAAACGGTTGATGCGTTTTTTGGTTTCGAAAAACCTTTTGATATCTTTAATTGAATATTGATGTTTGACTGCATGGACAAAATTAAGACAAAAGCTTAATATGTAACATTACAGAAACCAGAGTGCATTATAAACTGAAATCGTTACAAAAGTATATGAAAGGGAAGCTTGAATTAAGATGGGAGTAAGACAAAGATAAGCATGAACCATCTTATCAGTGGAATATGTTCATTGAACAAGGATTAAAGAAAATGAAAGAACGAACTGCAGGTATACAGAATACCTGGTGACACTCTGGTGGTGGTAGAAGTGTACAGAAAGGAAGCTCGAAGGCCTCAAGAATTATTTTAAACTTCATAAAAATGCATATAAAACTCTGTCCTGGGTAACGGACTTTTCATTTCTTTTACTAAGTTTGTGTATTTCAGGTATCAGCTGATTTTATTACAGTTATCCTTAGCTTTCACGTACCTTTTTAAGCTTTATCGATACTATATATAGTTCGTAACGTAATTAGGTACTTTATATTACTGAAAAGGCTTCAAAATACAACTAATCTCATGGAAGTATGGAAAAGCACCATGATTTTGAGATGGCCTTCTGGATATATTTTTACTTCAATAGTTCATGTATGTACTTGCAGATCATAAAGTGACAGTGATCAAGGAACTCTCGACGTACGGTTTATCGGTGGCATTCTCAGAAAACGAAATGGACGTTGACCCAGAATTTAGGCGTGGCGGAGTAATAGATTTGAGATGTCCGTATGGAAAAGAAATGCTTTACAAGGTAATATAAAAATGATTATTTTCAACACATTCAATAGCTTCAAAAGTTTAACTTTTTCTAGGTTTAAAACAATATATATGGATTTTATTTTCATCATATATTAGGTAGGCTACACGGACACTTAAAGACTTTTTAGCAGATTTCATTTAAGGTAAATCAGCTATAAAGGTTGTACTCATGACGCAATTTTCGAAAATATTCTTCAAATGTTCACCGATCATACCCAAGATGTACACATATATATATAAACATTTATTTATTTGAGCAGATCTTATTTTCGTCATCTCCTTGGTAGGATCGATGGAAATTTGGGGAAATGTTTCGAAATTCGTGTCATGACTACTACCTCATTAGCTGATTTCCGTCAAGGGTAACCTACTAAAAGATGATTCCATGTATCCTTACTCATCGTGCACGTCTTAAGAGTGTTTAATCTTTTGCTCGTATTTTTCTTCATTTAAATTTGAAGATCTTTTTTCATTTCTAGATGGGCACACTTAAGATGTTCAATGCTCACACAGAATGGCTATTGATCGATACAGAAGATCAACCAGGAGAATACCTCTCCAACATAAATGCTTTACCTTCAAGCTATGACACTCTAGCACAGGTGAGATTTTATTGTTGAAAAGTCTTCCGGACAAAAAGTCAGTACACCTTCAATCATTACAGTATGTTTCCATCTCAGGCAGAGAAGTGGCGATTATTTTGGCATTTAGACTGATGTCCGTCGTCCGGCATGTTCCGGAGCAAAAAAGGTGTATAATAGGCGTTGATAGTGCTGCCACTAATGTCGTTTTGCTTGACTCGGTGCTCCGGTATGCATGGCGGAAGAGAAGGGACTTATGTCTCGCAGTTCTAGATGTCATGTTTGACTCGTCCAGTCATCATGCGATCCTGGCTGTTGCCAAGGCGAGGGGTTTGCCTGTGGGGTTCTGTAAATACCTTGAGGGTGTCTATTTGGGTGGCAAATCCGTGATTTGTGCCAGAGGGCGGTGTTCGGAGGACATTCTGCATTGACGTCGAGTCAGGCAGGGTGATACTCTATCTCCGATCCTGTTTAATATGGTCATGGACCTTTAATCGAGGCTTCCAGAACACGAGTTGGGTTTCTTTTAGGCACAGTCAGAGTATCGGTGATAGCTTATGCAGATGAATCGATCCTTATAGAATCCACTCTATATTGTCTCAATGTTGCCCTAAATCAGCTGGAAGTGGTGCTTCGGGATTGTGGATTGGAGCCAAATCCAGGGAAGTATGTTGGGCTGGTGCTTAGATCCATGGGGCGACGGAGGGTTATCAAGGTATGTCCGGCGTCTGAGCTGGGATCTTGAAACATCCTATTCGTGCCCTTTGCGTTGATGATGTTTGGATGTTTGGGTCTTTATTGGAGGACTGTATTGTCAAATCTTGAAAGGACCCCATTCTAACCACAGCAGAAGTTACGGACTCTGAAGACCCACGTTTTGCCCCTGTAACTTCATGGGTTGGTGCTAGTAAAATCCTTCCCGGTGGAGCTCCTCCGGGTGGATATAAGTATAAGAGCTTCAGTACGGAAGTGGGTCTATCTCCCTCATACATCTTGTAATATATTTATTAATGCATCTAGGCGTGACGGCTGTCTGGGGTCCCTTGCTTGGTTCAATTCTTTAGAGCAAGGAGGCTACAGAAATTACAGAATGGCTTGGATAGACGAGGAGCATCGCTTGGGATGATGCGCGGTTTGGTTGGGGCGTGTTTGCTGCATAAAATGGCCAACTGTGTGGCATTGGCTGAAAGAGGAAATCCTCTTGACGAAAATGTTCAGCTGTAGACCAACATAGTTCACGATTCCTACCACTTTTCGGGGGCATCAAATCGATCTTTGCCTCTCCCATATAGTCAATGCCTCTTCAACATCTATCTCGAACCCCTTACGTTTCCTACGTCAGCATACAGCCTGCAATTTTATTTTTAAGTTAATCAGTCCAGGGCAGCCACCTACTGCCGAGAGATGTCATCGACTCGTCGATACATCATCTTGATAGAACTCCATCTGCCCTTTATTAAGTCCTGTGCTATTTACACCTGTCCATGCTACTTATAAGTACTCTGCCTACTACACAGGTGAACGAGACATCAGTTTCCTACTATGATATATACCGAACAAGCGTTTTCACCGAACTACGAATGAATCTCATGTCTAAGCAGACTTTGGATAATTTTATGCCACTTCCAAGAAGGGTTTCTAGAATGGATTTTGGAGGAATAACATTACGAGCAGGGGCAGCTGTGAGTTGAAACAAATATCTTAGGCCTCGATTAGTATTATGTACCTGAAACATCTTTTGATATATTGATTTTTTTTTCAGATTTTGTATACTTTTTCGTTTGATGGATTCGAAAGTCGAAATAACACAGAGTATGATATTCCATCAAAGCTTACTTATCCCATATCCATGACTCTTTTGGAGCAGCTT
The DNA here is from genome assembly GCA_019009955.1 of Riptortus pedestris. NCBI lineage: Eukaryota > Metazoa > Arthropoda > Insecta > Hemiptera > Alydidae > Riptortus > Riptortus pedestris. Next base: position 49,813,949 of record CM032231.1, on the reverse strand, counting down.
AATTTCAAGTGAGAGAGAATGGGTTTATAACAAGTATAAAGATTGAAGTAAACATTCTTTTTATATATATGTTTTATTGATATGAATATTAATTCAAGTATCGCTTTAATTTCCTGTACTATTCTCCGCATCAAGCAGAATAAAATAACTTGAAGAAACATTAGTAAAGATAAGATTTGATCTATTAAATCAAATTAAGTTAATGGTGTAATTATTTTGTGTAAATAAGTAAACATTAATTTTCAGAATTTCTCTCACGGCAGTGGACGACTTCGGGTACAGAAACGTCAATGGCAGGGTCAGCGGATTGCTGGGACTTTTTCTGAGGAATGAAATAGACTTATCCATAACATCCATGTTCATGAGAGATGAAAGGTTTGAAGCAATGGATTTCACGGGAGACATATACGACCTCAAGTATTTCACCACTTTTATCAACTCTTATTTTCCTATCTTATTCTCTTCTTTATTTAACTTAATGTTAATATTATGATTAAATGTTATAATTCAGGTAATCATTTATTGGTTTACGCTTTCCAATATTCTGTAGGCTGGCTTTATTTTAAACCCGTTTCTCTGTGCTTTTTAATAGACTCGAAAACCTACCCTTTTGGCATTTTTTCCCTTTTGGTTGTTTAGTTACGTTAGTTAAGTCGTTGGTCGTAATATAGACAGTGTACTTCGAGTCCTGGGTTCGACTACCACATGTGCAATAGCAGTTCTAAGTGACAAACTCACTAAATAAGATCCTTAGACCCAGAAAAGAGCGATGGCTTACAGATAGCCCATCCTGATTAGCTGCAGTACCGAAAGTGGACTATAAAAAATAACATATTTTATAAGTATTGGAGTTCGTTCTTTGCAAGCAATTTCTGACTAACAGGAGAGTCCTAATTTCTACAACTTTAATTAACCTTCTGAGTAATATCAAATTTTCATAACGTAAAAGTCTTGCAGAATAAATATCACATAAAATAAAGACACTTTCAAATGGTAGAATGCCCATTGTAGTTACATGGTCGCATGACAATTTATTTTCATTCTTCTTTTATCCACAAAAAATATGCGATCGTAGGTTTCAACTTATTATTATAATTGAAACTGTAATGGCACAAAATTAAGCTCTCAGTGGAATTAATTTCTGATAGGAAGATTTGTACTCATGACTGGATTTTCAAAAACATTCTTCAAATGTCGGCCGATCCTACCCAGCATATATAGAAAATGAGGTCCACTCAAAATCTTATATATATATATATATATATATATATATATATATATATATATATATATACCCTAGTGGTCGAAATTTATGCCTGACCATTACCATACTCGATATTTAAACGTTTTATGTAAAAATGAAGATGAAGTTCGTTAACGGCTGAAATCGAACATTGGGGAGGGGATGCGAAAAATTGAAATATATCCGTATGTTGTTTTATATATATATATATATATATATATATATATGTTTTCTCTGGATACCGAGGGATTTTTTTAGCTTTCAGGCTTCAGTTAACCCCCACTCCTGCTCATGTCATATTAGCAATAAGCTGTTAAATCGTGAATCAAATCATTTTTAGCTTAAATACTAAATATCGTTTTCAAGAGACCTTTTTTATGCGACATAAATGCAAGTTTGTTGTGTGGTGGCGTCATCTATTGAGATTTTACGTTCTCGTCTCGTAAATGGTTATTTGGTCTATACTATACTCGGTGTATCACCGTTTTTGTGTACACTGGAGATCATATTTCTTATTGGATGAAATCGGTTGTCTACAATTGTTGTTCTCTGCATTTTTTCATAACACAAGTATTAAGCGAGTTATTCGAACTTTCCTGTTTTCAGCTTTTAGTACCCCCCCCCTCCCTTCTACTCATCGATTTTTCACATAGAAATAGAGAGAATGTGGTGAATTGGGATCAAAAGTGTGTTATACTAGCAGTTAGAAAGTGTGCTTAGTTTACGCAGCCCCGTAAATACCCTTTCTTTTGGTCTTGGAACCCGTAGAAGTATCAAGGGCCAAGCTTTCACACTAGAATCCTGCTCGAATAATGACAGGGGACTATAATGAATTCTCCGACGATACCCTCATTCGCCAAGCATTTTGAACTTGAAATTTTGTAGTTTTCAAGAAAGTAATGTTATAATCTTTTTAATTTAGTTGGCATTATTTAGACTAACTCCCTAAATGAGGTGATGGAAAAAGTCAATGGAATGATTTGAGGCGATGCAATGGAAAAAATCTAAGAATAATTCAAGTACAAGATTGTACTTATAAGAATTTCCTAAATCTTTTCTGTTTGCAGCAATAAAATGATCTTCAAGCAGCCCCCACTTCCAACAGTCACGAATATCTACCTCTTGCCATTTAGCACCAATGTCTGGATTGGATGTGCTTTAGTTGCACTGCTAACTGCACTCATTTATGAGAATAGACGCCCAAGTCACTCTCAGGCGGAGAAAACCTTTTCAACATCCTCTTTCTTTCGGAGAAGCCATCATTTTCATCGTAGGACACATATCCCAGCAAGGTGAATCTAATTTTGAAATTGTACCAAAAAATGTTAATATCTAAAATTTGGAATGTACCGAAAGTTATTTACTTACAAATGGACCAATATTGCCATCTGTATGGACCACCTCGTTCTCCTATATTTTTTTTTTAGTTTTTTTCTTTTTTTAAAACTGTGAGGCTATACAGATGTCTTCTAGAGCATATTGTACAAAATGGGTGGTCATTTATGCTCCCCTAAAGCACTTTATACCTTCAGAAAAAAGTTAAATTCATCGGTGTAAAAAAGTGCTCCTTGGTGTATAAACAATTGTATTTATTTTTTTGGCACAACCTTTATTTACCTTACTACATTTTTAGCCTCACTGCCATTATTTGGTGGTCGGAAACAGTCCTTCGCCTCCATCTAGTCTATATTAAACTAGCTGTGTTTCCCGTCGTTAAGGGTTGAAACAGAAATGGAATTATAAACATTGGGTGCAGTAAATCATTCCTTCATATTCATTAAAAGTACGAATGCCCTGTATCATGATCAGTAAAAGTTCTGTCATTCATTTTCAGCAGTTAGGCGAATTTATTTTGAGAATTGCTATCCTGAAATTAATTGATATAATGATGATAAATAGTTTGAATACCATACATACAGTTTTTAATACTTTATTTTACAATGTTTATTACAGGATCAAGCATTATACCTCAGTGCCCGTCTACGAAGACATCTACGTTTGTTTTTTCTCTTGCCGGCATATTTTTCTTCACGTCCTACTCGGCGAACATTGTACGCCTTCTGCAATCCACATCGCATACGATCAACTCACTATCCGACCTCACAAGGAGTCAGTTAACAGTTATTGTCCAAGACGTCATTTACAGCAAACCATTCTTTGAGGTAAGAAAACTTTGTTCATTTTAATAAACACCTACCCCGTTGCCCGTAAAGCTGGCTACTCAGCGAATTTCTGATTTAAGTAACCACTTTCCGTACTTCAAGGCATTGATGGAAATCCCCCATTTAATTCCAATCATATTAATCTTATTTGAATATAATCCAAACATTTCTAAGATGTTCTAAGAACTACCCTAAGTGAGTTTGTTGAATAATCGAAATTGTTAATCTCTCATTAGTGTTTCACTGCGCATCTAAAGAAATCAGTGCCTTATTTTGTAATATCAAAGACTCAGATGAATATTTTTCACAACAATTTTTAGTTTTTCCTTATTACTTGAAGACCATTTATGTCAAAATGGCTCATAAATTTGTCCCAATATTAATCATTCATATATTTAACTTCAATTAATTTATATTCTTTACCACACGTAAATTCAAATATTAACTTGAATGCTTCTGAAACAATTCATTGTTAACAAATCGGAAGCTTGTCATTGGGCTATATGCCTCCTCATATTTGATAATTACGAATCTTGACGTTTATACGTTTTATGTAAAACTAAAGATCAAAATCATTAACGTCTAAAATCATACCAGAAACAGTGGGGGACTTGTATACATCCGTTATTGTGTGACCTACACGTCAAGATTTGTTGCAGAAGTCATCTTATTTGACTAGTGTACTTTAATATAATATTCTCTAAGTCAAATAATCAGAGTTATTTATGTTTTCCAGCCTTCAATTAATCCCCACTCCTAATCGTGCCATTTTCATGTTCATGCAACAGCATAAATAAACATCTCATGACCATCTTAAATATCAAATCGCCTTTACACCTTATTTTGGAAGAAACAAAATAATATAATGTGAGATGCCATCAAAATGCCATTCCATAAAATGGAAAATCTTACTTTATTTATTCACTAGCTAAGGAACCCGGCTTCGCTCGGGAATTCATTTGAGGTTTAATGATGACGATATTTTTTTTAGCAAGTCTTTACTTTCCACAATATTTGAACATTTCCCGATGTATACCCGTCGTTGCTGTGGATTTGATAATAATAAAATTATTTGTTATGTAAGGCTTCACTGTCCACAATATTTTTATATTTCCCGTCTCCTGTGCATGTAGTTTTTGTTTTATATATAATTCATAATCATAGAAAGTATTCTGTCCGCCAAACTATGTTAAGTACCGGTCAAGTGGCCGTCAAATTTTGCCCTTCCAAAAATGAAATGAATAAAAAAAAAAAGTATGTATTCAGCCCTGAACTTATTTTAGAATTTCACGCACATTAGATTAAGAAAATTTTAAATATGTCTCGAGACTTTTTCGAAAAAGAATATCGGTCTTTCTGGGAGGAAAAAATCCTCCATTGTTGAATAAATGGACGTTAATTAATTAAATTTTAAAAAAAGTTTTAGTTACAAGTTTTCGTTAATTTTTTAATGGTTTTAGGAAACCAAGGACAAGGACGAGAAAGAATTGTACTACAAGAAGGTTTTGCCATTGGGACAAAAAGCATACTTCCTGCCTAAGGATGGGATGAAACTAGTTCGATCCGGCCCATATGCTTTTAAAGTAAATTGTATTCAGGTTACTTATATTACAATTATTGTAAACGTCCTTTACAATGTCAGGTGGTGCGACACATGATAAACACCTACGATCGCTCCAACTGGAACATTTATTTGATTTATTTATTTATGGACATCACATCAAGATGTCAAGATCAAGATCTGAATAGATTTGCCCTTTCAAAAATTTTACAAAGTTAAATAACAAAAGTAAAATACATAACAACAAGTAACAATAACAAATACCAAAAAAAACAACGAAAAATAACAAAAATGAAATAGATAAACATTTTATAAGTAAACATAAAAAAAAAAAATAAATATAACAGATATCAACATTGATTGGCGCAATTGGTGAGAAGGCGGGGTCTACAGATTGCCACGCCACTCCGAGTGTTTCCCCCTCAATCCAGGAAAATCAAACCATAACTCTTCAAGGATATGGAGCTTTAGTTTTTACATTTTTAAAAAGACTTAGTAAATGAGTGAGGGACATGGTCTTATCTCAACCGCTTTTTGCTGCCTTAAGAAGAGAAATAAGTCGATTAAGCAGTGAATGAAACTATGGCTACTTCGTTCAAAAAGTCATGTCACAAACTCAAGGTCCTCTTTAATTAGCTAACCCTTGGATAGAATAGAATATATATTTATTTGTTAAAGATTTACATCTTGTACAAATTAAATAAACAAATAACAATTCTGTCTTTTTAAATAATTAATTAAATCCAAGTTCAACAACAATAAGTAAAATAAAGTTGAGATCAACAATAATATGACAATAAAGAAAAACAAAAAAAGCAACATAGTGTAAATAGTAAAATATAGTACATAAAAGATGACTAAAAGCATTCAATAAACCCTTTTCCGACTTAATATATATTCTATTCTATTGTATTCTCTTGGAAACTTAACCACATATTTGAACATGACACATAAACTTTTATTTATTGTGACGTTCACAATTAATATTTCCGTAGATTGAAGAACATTGGGGATTTCAAATTATATCAGATACCTTTGAAGAGAGAGAGAAGTGCTTATTGGGAGTGTTGAATATCTTCCTGATTCCCAGATCGTGTATACCAGTTGCGAAGAGAAATGGCTACAGGGAAATCATTTCTCAATGGTGAGTGTGAAAGAATATTTTAAATATTTTATAATAAGAGAATGAATCAATTTAAAACGTCTAAAAGTACCTGGATCCACAAGTTAAAATAAACACGATGAACTCTCTAAAGAAGCACGTTGATCAGTCTTTTTGTTCTGATGCACTTTAGGTCTATCTATCTTCATTAACACATAAAGTAGTGCATATGTGGGCAACCACCGGCCCGCGGCAAGGTTTGACTCGCCCCGCGAGACATTTTGAAAAATCCAATTAAACATAACTATTACACTACTAACTGCAAATGAGGAAGATGAGGATGTTGTGTGCGTTAGGCAATACTCATAAATGCGAACAGTTCTATTAATTGATAAAAGTTAATAACTCAAAACATCGTACAAGGTTGACTGACGATCAACCCTCGTCTTCAAGGTATCTGTGGAATTAATCCAAATATCGATGGATTAGTTTCGCAAATTCAAGCTTGTCGTTATAATTTCATGATTGATATCTATCGTTAAAAATTATGAACACTGCTTTAAAATGCACTACTTTTAAAAGCGACCCGCGACCGTATTTGCACACTAAAGTTTGGCCCGGAACATGTCAAAGGTTGCCCATACCTGAGTTAGTGGATGGCTAGTGTGAAATATATATCTAATTAACATTCACTATAAATAACATGTAAGGCATTTTAAACGTACATAAGTAACTCAACTGACAAGTGAGTTTCTTCCAAAAAGAACAAAACATATGATGTATTAAATAAAACACATGGCGTGTATTTAATGAAACAGCTGGTATAATATTATTAGAATAGGATGCCATCACATACAGGAACTATTTAAATTAATTTTTTTTGGCTAGAACAATTTTTTTTTTTCAACCTCGGAGAAAGCGGGTTTTCTGGCATCTTAGACAAGCACTCCACCAACTATGAGTACGGTAGTACTTTTATATGACAGCAAAAAATTTAAAAAAAGTACTCAACTTTGATTATAAAAATATTTTTTGAAAAACGTTTTAAAATTCTGCTTGAATTACCATGTCCGTAGCTTAGCTGGAAGAGTACTGTCATAGATCCTCAAGCAGCAAATGTTTCAGTAATTCCATCTGTTATTAATTTATTTATATATTTTTCATATGACTTTACTACAAAGAGAAGAGAGAAAAATCGAACGGTTCATGAAAAATCAATTAACTACATTATTATTTTTGGGATTTCAGTGTTGCAAGGCAGAGAGACGCAGGGCTGATAGTTCGTGCGAAAAGGCAGTGGCTTCATAGGAAACCAACATGTGAAGGCAATATCAAGGGTTTCGCCAATGTTGGGCTCGAAGAACTTCGTCCGGCATTTATCATAGTTTTCTACGCCATGATTGCTTCTTTGCATATGCTCATTTTTGAAATATTGCACCACCTTAAGTGCAGAAGAAAATCTGTTTCAAATAAGATTAAGTTCTTTGCTTGATGGTTTATTATTCTATCTTTGTTGATATTTATCAATGTAAGTATTAAATATTGTCAGTCATATAGAAATTATTGCATAAGATAGATATATTTTTTAGGAGTTCATCTCACTAATAGACCATATTAATAAATTGATTTACATCAACATAATTATTATTAATGAATTTAGTTTATTATTTCATAAACATACTCGAGCTCTTTTTCTGATCATATCTTCCCAAATTCACCATCTACTGAACCCGTAATATTATTTATGCCCAACCTAAGTAACTTTCCTATCGTTGTCAAATTCAGCAACCACCTTCTGACTCATTTTCCTGTTACTCTATTAAGAACATTGTTCTCCTTCCACCACATATTCCTATTCATTCCCGAATTTACAATTTTCCGTTTCGTATTCATGCCCTATACCAAATTCAAAATTTCACAGCTCAGTTTCCGAGTTTTCAATTTATTCATCATTCCCTAGCTCATATTTCAATTCTTTTTTCGAATTCACTAATCCCCAGCTCAAATTCCTTCCTTTTCCCTGATTCATTATTACCCAGATCCTTCCACTCCTTCCTATCGTTTCCCGAGTTCTCCATTTCCTAGACTGTGTCCTTATAATCCCCAGTATTCTATATTTCCCAGGTCATATTCCTATATTTTTCCAGGCATCCTATTTCTTGGGTCATATTCCTATATTTTCCGGAATTTTCAATTTCCCAAATCATGTTCCTATATTTTCCCACATTCCTCATTTGAAAGATTATAATCCAATATTTTCTTGAAATCTCCATTTCACAGATAATACTCCTATATATTCCTTTTCTCAGACCATACTCCTACCCTTTCCGGATTGCACTCTTTCACTTCTGATAGTATTTACCATCACGTAAATCATATTCCAATATGTTCCAGAATACCCTAATACCTCTGTTCTTTATTTAATTCAATCTTCAATGAGATTTTCTATGGGTTCACTACTATCCAACTCATGTCACACCCGTTGTTATAGAATGTGTCTTTTTTTTTTTTTTTTGCGTTATCTCATTTATCCTCCTGAGTCCTTCGCTTTCATTCCCAGATAACATTCCACTTTCTTCAAACAAGACCCTATGGGTCAGTTTTCGGAATATTTTATTACTTTAGGAAACATGCATAACTAATAAATAATAATAAAATAATAAAAATTTGAATAAATTAGTCTATCGCAAACTCTTTTCAATGAGTAAATTTTAGATATGTTTCCTTTATAAAGTTCAGTGTCAAAATAGCTGTTTTCAAGTTAATATCATACAATATATTTGAACTGCGCCTTTCACATAGTCTATTGAACTGAAGTTTCGACGATCCATAGTTTTATAGAAGGTTACTGTGTTAGTTATCAACAGCCATTGTATAATTGCTTGCAACCATCGGTTGTAGAACCCAATGAACTTTAGAAACAATTATTTTTCATGACTTCGGATAGCTATTTCAGCTTCTTTATTTTTAACATAGAAAATGGTTAACATAATACACAATTAAATGCCACTTCAATTTATTAAATATCAATTTTAACAATGAAGACCAATTCCTTTCTAACTCCTAAACTTGGAAGAGCTTTATTCCACTTCTTTATAGGTTTATCATACCTTCTAAAAAAAAGTTAAATTTAACATAAGTTACAGTTATATTTTAGTGTTGATTAATATACTAATTAACTAATAGAAATTTAAATAAAACAAATGATTACCATTGTCACTTGTTGAATACACATTAAATAAGAAAACAGTTTTTTGCCCTATAATTTTCTAATCTTCATTATTTATCAGATTGCCTCAACAGACTCATTATTTTATACATTGCTGACATGAACTGCAAAGTTAAAGAATCATTATTTTGATGGTGGTATAAACAATTTTACATATATTTATCAGAAGTATTATAATAAGTATAATGCTTAATAATTTTAAAAATTGAAAAAAAAAGTTTCGCGACCAAAACTAAAAAAAATTGATTGAAAAATCAACTTTCAAACAATCTTGAAATTATATCATTTATTAGGTTTATTTGTCCAAACATGTATTCATAGCCAAGCTCAGTAAGTGTACAAAATAATATGAGCCGTCCTTCACAAAATAAAGTATAATTGATTTTAGCAGATTTCCCTTAAGGGAAATCAGCTATTGAGGTTGTACTCATGACGGAATTTTCGATTTTTTTTCTTCAAATGTCCATCGATCCTACCTAGGAGATGACGAAAATGAGGTCCGTTCAAAACTGTATATATATATATATATATATATATATATATCAATCTATCTATCTATCTATCTATATATATATATTATATATATATATATATTTGTCTGTTACCGCTCTGGCGGTCGCAATTTTTGTGTAATCATTACCAAACTCGATATATAGTTGTTTTATGTAAAAATAAAGATCAAGTTCGTTAACGGCTGAAATCGGACCAGGGGGAGGGGGGGTTTAGAGGGGGAGAATTTTGAAAATTTGAAATATCTCCGTTACTATAAGTCGGATCGAAAAAGTGTATAGAATCAATCTTATTGAAAATTAAATACACTATAAATGATGTTATATAACTTTATTCTCTATCTTGAATATTAACCGAGATATTTACATTTTTCAGTTTTCAGCCTTCAGTAAACCCCCACTTCTACTTGTGTTACATAAATAATTCTCTGTTATATAATAAAAGATATTAATTGAAGCCTAAATACCAAATATTGTTTTCATTGAACTTTTATTTTGTGAGATATATGCAAAAACGTTCTGGTGACCCCACCCCTTCTTTTGGTTTTGGATTACTAAAATTTGAGTGGTTAAGATAAAACTGATTCTGATTCATTACAAATTACACCACTAGCTATAGTAAGTTGTTTTCAATAAAATTAATACGATATATTCAAATATATTCCATTAATTGTTTGTCTTTCCGGTCTATCTATGCAGCACTACGAGGTTGGCTTGCCTGTTTGTTTACAATTCAGCCTTGTATTGTACATTTACTGAGCATTCACGGTAGTGTTACCTGTATGTATATTTATCTATTGTAAACCTTCACGTGGGAAATCTGCTTAGTTTACGCAGCCCCTGCGTAACGGACTTTTTATTATCTTACTTCACCAAAGCTTTGTAGGGAAGCTGATAAGTCTAGAAGAAGAGTCTTAACCCTTATCGGCTTCATCGTGTAACACATGAAGATACCTAGTAGTCTGTTGAATTCCTTGTTGCTTTTATACCATTGAATGGAGTACAGAGACTCGAATAATGCCCCACTCTGAAAATAGAAATAAATTACAACTTGATAATACCACCGATTGAGTTATTAGCATTTATATCTAGAGGCAATTATGTAAATTAAATTATTTATTAACGTACTCTTTTTGCAACTATGGCGAATCGGGACGGCTTATCAACAGATCACCAACCTTTTCTAGTCAGGTTAGGAGTCAGGATTTTATTTAGTTAGTTCATTAATAAATGTTGCCCACATGGGAATCCAACCCATAACTCTTGGTTAACCAACTTCATGAGACCAACGCCTTAACTCCGGCAATTACATAAACATTTAATCATTTATTTCTCTAAAAATATATATACATGGAACGAACTAATAGGGAAAAATGTCTTAATCGCATAACCTCAAGAGAAACATACATAGATATGTTTATCATCTCCTTGGTAAGATCGATGGACCTGAAAAATGTCTTCGAAATTTACCTCAATAGAACCTCAAAAGCAGATTTCCCTTATCTGAGAAATCAGGAAAAAAAAATACTGAAATATTGATGAATGCACAACACTGTGAATATACACAATTTTATATTTTCATAGTAAAAAGAGCTACATCTGTTTCACGTAATGGTCCTTCTAAACAGAATTAATTGTAAATAATATTTTCCAGATGGATTGATACAGACGACATCTGCACACATTTTATTCACGATTCCTCTTAGCAAGAACCCTCCATAAGAAAGACTTGAAATATATACTGGAAATAAGACATTTAATTGAATAATGACTAAATAAAATAATCCAATGAGAGAGCATGGGGTTTGCATACGGCTGAAAACGGGAAATACAAGTCTCTCACTAATCTCATCTTTATCCATTTGTTTAGTACGTTGAGAGTTAGCTAGTTTACCAAAGGCTTTCTTTGGCCTGAAAGTTCTGAGTCAGCTTCCTTGTAAAATAGAAGCAAGTAAGTAATTTCACGGTCAAGATCATTACAGTCAAACTCTTTAACTTCCATCAGAGATTCTATTTATCAGCACATTTTCCTTACGGAAGTCAGCTATTGAGGTTCATGACGTAATTTTCGAAAAATGTCTTCCAAAGCCCATTGATCCTGCACAGAAGATAACGAATACGAGGTGTTAACGATCCAACGGTCGCAATTTTTTTTTTTTTATCATTACTAAACTTTATACTTAAAGGAATTTGATTTTAAATATCAAGTTCGTTAATGTGTGAAATTAGACCTGGGAGAAGAGTTCTAGGTGGACCAAAAAATATATCTTTGTTATTATGAATCGAGTAGAAGAATTTTATTTATATAATCTTTTACAAAATTTAATTTTCTATAACTATCTTTTCAACACATTCTACATGTTTTCTCAACCTCGCATATTAACCGAGATATTTGTATTTTTTTGGTTTCAGCCTTTTGTAAACTCACTTCTATTCACCGATATTTTAGTTTCATTAACTGAGTCCCTGAACATCTCATCACCAGTTTACATTTTAACGCCTGTTTACGTAGACTCCTTGTTACGGATGGAATATAGAATAGATTATGAGCTTATCATATTCCATCATGTAAGAAATCTGCTTAGTTCACGGAGGTCCCGTGCGGCCAACTTCTTATTTTTGTTAATATGACCAAATACTAAAAACGAAAAAAAAAAGGAGGTTGTTTTTTAAGAATTGTATTTAAATGAAAGCCTTTAAAATCATTACTCGTAGTAGTACTTAGGTTTCAGACGTTTAAACAATGAGCATTATTCGTTTCGCTTCGACATAGTGCTTCTTCCCCGTGCATCCAAAGTGCTCTCGCTTTTCAAAGCATAGAATGCACATTTAACAAAATGCTTTGCCTGATTTATTTTTTGGTGCAATCAAACTCCCTCTATCCAATAGCTATGGTACTACCATTCCCCATAGTATATATACATTTGTACAATTTATAGTCTTGGGTCTTGGTGGAACATTACGCTGAACTAAAGATTTTTTTTTTCCATTGTTGCACAAAATTTGCTAATAAATTTACTTTTGAGGGGCTGTTAATATCTATACATACGTAGAAAAAATAAATATTAATTAGATAACTTAAGCGCACTAATTACCTCTTGTAAAACCAGTTCTCCGAAGTAGCAAGTGTAATATGCATACGACTGTTCAGTAAGAAGAGATATCATATAATTTACAAGGTAGTTGGGTGGTGGTTTCTGAAAATAATAGATAATGTACATTACTCTAAACATGTTAATAGTCTGAAATAAAGTTAATTTAATTTTTATAAGTGCAATAAATGAATACACTAAGGATCTACAGGTGACTGTATTCTTGAAAGGAAACCTAAATCTCGGCAAACGCTGAAAATGGCAAAGCCCAGGTACAACGTAAAAAGCTTCTTAAAGTCGTCGCTAATAGTTTTTTTTAAGGAGATATTTAAAAGACATTGGCGCTTTGTACCAATGATGTGTCCTATTATGTTCTCCCCTAGGGTGGGAGTTGGATTTCACCGAAGATATGCTTTATCAGTTGTTTAACACGTTGACTGTCACGGTGCTCTTCAGATTTTGTTCCGAGAAGTCAAATTGATTTAATATTATATTATTAAAGATACTAATTAAGATTTATAAAAATCATTATAAAAAAAAAAAAAAAAAAAAATATTTCTAATTGTTGGCATACAGCCAACACCAAGGTCTTGAAACCTAATATAACAATTTTGAACATGCAGAGTATGTTCAAAGGAGAAGTACGCAGCACTTAGGAGACTATGCTGGTACAATAATTATATGTGTAAAGGCTGAACATGAAATCCGACGGAGTGGTTCGAGCTAGTTGACTGAATATATCAAGTGCTGTATAAATAATATTTGTCTGAACGAGAGTCGAACCGGTTATTATGGAAGGTGTCTGGGATGTGCTATTAACATAGTTCCTTATACTGTTTTAATCAGAATAAGTCAAAAGGGGAAATTCAGCAAGCAATCATCCCAGGTGGCTGCACAGAAATATACAAAATTCTTAAACACATATCCTGGCTAAGAAGTAAGAGGAAGCACCATTTTGGCATTTTAAATGCGGTTTAATATCAACATAAGCAAAGAGTATTGAAAAGAAACAATCTGACGCCATCACCTAGATGGTTCAACAAATGAAAATGGTATGAGAACTGTAGAATTTGCTATACTTAGAATAATGATATTGTTAGCCCAGGTGGGCAAAAATGGAACCTAATAGATTATTTAATGTTCTCTGAGAAGCTCTTCTCTCTAAGAGTCTTTCAAGGGAAGCAAAATTGGCACCCAACTATGTACACAAGCCGAAGGAAAGTCGGAGTCTGGATGAAGATCAGAAGCAAACGCCTCCTCGTTTCTTAAGGAACATGGACAAAAAGGACGTTACTTAACAAGATTAAAATTCAAAACAATGACAAATGACACACAGACAACACAAACGTTTTTCACGTACTCTATGGCTGTTCAACATATATGCAAAATTGATCAAATTTCGTAATGAACATAATTTTAAAAGGGACAGTTTATAATATTTAATTCATTTCCCAAAACACTCAGTTTCGAAAAATTGGGATCTCCATATTATAAACTGCAAACATTTGTGGGGGGGGGAAACTTTGTAACATTATATAGGCACTATGATTCAGTTATGCATAAATAAAGTTACTGTTTCATTTCTCATTTTAGTATGATTTTGTTGTATAAAGAATGTAATAGTATATTCATTGTCATTGAGTCAGCAAAAGTAAATTTATAGGAAGCAATTTGTGTTTATAAATTATCGCGAATTGAATAAAAATTAAACAATTAGTTTAACTTAATAGCAGTCAAAGAGTTTATACCTTCATTATTAGGTAAAGAAGAGATGCAAAAATCATTGATGCTATCATTGACACGATCAATGTACATGATCCATTAAATGCTTGGCTGTCGACGTGATACCTGGAATAAATTAATAATAATAAATACAAGAAGCGTTTAAAGAAATTACTCAAAACATAGATTGAGACTTCAAGCCTTTCAATTGCTCACGTGAAAAAACTGGCAATAATTGACATGCATATTTTACGAAACGTATGAATGTGAAATTGTTGTTCCATTAGTCATATAACTTTCTGTTAAAACGCATGATCTATAATAAGAAATTTCGAAATCAAGGTGTTTTTTTGTTTAACTTTTTATCTAGAAAACGAAAATAAAAAAAGATGTTATTTAGATAGTACACAGCAATCCATTGCTGGGCTCACTGCACAGTGTAAGCACAGTTTTGTTAGGCAAGGGTCTTTATGAAATACTGAAGTTTACTAAAGTACAACTAAAAAGATTAGGATTATATACTGTTCTAGGCTTCAGCTTGTCCTGCTACAAAAGTCTTCAAAATCTCTGCCTTACTCCACCTCAAAAGATAAATTCAAGCGTAGCGACATAGCCGCCCTTCTTGTACTTTTTAACTCACTAACTAAAACCTGGAATATGTTAGATATACCTCCATACAAAATAAAAAATTAATTAAAAATTTTAATGTATTTGTACTTCAACCCACCATTAAACATTAATACTACAATTAGCTTACTAAAATCACATGCCATATATTATCTATTAATGTAGAACATGTTATATTCCAGACGAGACGCCCTTGATGGCTTCATAATCCCATTCCAGATGGATTCGAACCATACAATCTGTCTCTAACCTACCACTCGCTTGGCACGTAATGTTAGTAGAAAGGGCGGATTTATGAGAAATGCAGGAGACTCTCCTTCATCCAAAACCTTTATAAATTCGAATATAAGAGCCTTGTAATAGTATGACGTGTACTCATCAAATGAGACGTATTATTGATTTCTAAACTCAGAAAATATTATTACCTTACAATTTATAAACGTTCCATCCTATCCATACGGCTTCGTCTGCAATATTGGCAGCAGAAAATGTTTCAGAAATTCAAAAATTTCCAAGAATTCTTATTATTAAAAAAAACAGCAAAATAATAGCTTGCTTGACACTGAATTTCTTGTATTAAATAAAAAAGTTTAAAAAGAGAACATTGAGACCTGTTATGAAACTATCTACATGATTCATTTAATTCTTTATAAGGTTATACTAGGCGATTTTCAAACTCATTCTTAAATGTAATGAAGAATTACATTGGAGTGGCAAGTATTATACAACTTGGTCTCCTGCTTAGGACATGCGGGCTACCCTATTGTAAGAAAGGTTGCCGAAATATGCTATTCAATGAACCTTGGATACTGTGTATCAAGGGCTTTTTTATATACAAACATAAGTTATTTCGAAATAGCGATTTGTCCTTTGATCAAAAACATAAGGAACAATTAGCAAAACTTTACCTCAACAATGTTTGATGGTGTCTTATATTCGACTTCAAACATTTATTCAGATACAGCTGATATTCCTTGTTGTCGTAGAGATCTTCTTCGGCGACCTCCCCAAGATGAAGGCCGTGTCTTCTCAAGTAGACAAGATATGCCCGCCGATGTACGTTCCTGATGGAATGGTTCAGGATCTGGAGCTGCACCTTGAACTGAATGAGCGTGCTGATGTATATCCTGTTCATAGCGACTGCCATCCCGTATATGTAGAGGAGAAGGAGGAGGTTCAGGAACAAGCCTGAGAGGAACCCCGCCGTGGTACGGGTCGTGAACGGAAGGTGGAAAAAATGCGGGAGGTAAGGATTTGCAATGTCCACGGTAGCTTCGTATTCCTCTTCTGACAGAAGGAGGTACTGAGAAGTAGGGAAGAAGATTATATTGGAGAGTGCACCGGAAAGAAACAAAGCCAGGAACTGGTTGCTTCTAGTCGTAACTTCCTCCACGACGCTTTTCCTAAGCTTCATCTCCTCTGGATCTGGATCTTCACCTTCGTAATGGAAAAACCCACTTAAGATGTACTCCCTGCTCCTGGATATGGACTTCCAAGCAATGAGGCGGGTAGACAGGCCCCACATGGCAAAGACAGCGATCAGAAATACGTGCAAGGCATCTATTATTAATTCTTTGTTTGGTGCCACCAGGTAAGAGCCGTAAATAGCCATTACTACAAGAAACATATTGAATGCGTATATGGATATTATATAAAGTATATACAGTATTCCCCTGGATTCTCCATATCCTTCGATGAGGAACAATAATTTATTCTCTTCCATAAAATCGTATCCATAATGTTTGACGATTTTAGAGGATTTCTCATCCATTTAATTGTCATATATTTAAATTGTGCGTTGGTTGTTTGAATCCAAAAGCTAAAACAGGAAAAAAAACGAAATGATGAAGGAAAAAAAATAAAATTGTATATTATTTGTTTAAAATACCATTATAAGATAACTTCAATCGTTGTTAATGACGTTAGTTAGAATGATGGGAAGTCCATCTTAAACGGGCTTATAATTTATATGTAAAAGCTCTTGGTGCCTTCAGCAACCCATAATGTGATTTTATAAACAACAAATTAAAAAAAAAAATGGAACAAACAATAAGTAAACTCTTCCATTATAACAGATTTCCCTTAAGGGAATTCAGCTATTGAGGTCGTACTAATGACGCGATTTTCGAAATTTTTCTTCAAATGTCCATCGACCCTGCCTAGAAGATGACGAAAATGAGGTCCGTTTAAGATTGTATATATGCACCTTTATTATACGAGATACGGTAAAGAAAAAAGTGTAACCACCCCCCGTACATGCAAATATGCTCTGATTATCCCCCCACCCCCACGTCTTAAATTCTTGGACAATTAAAATTTGAGTGATTGAGATAAATATGTTCTGATTCATTATAAATGACTTGAGTGATTCATACTAATTGTACTGTAATATAGAACATGTTATATTCTTATATATTTCAGTTGTTGTTTTTCATTCCGGTCAAGAATATTTCTATGTATTTGTTTAGCAGCGAGAGGTTAGAAGACCTGTGATTGAAATATTTCTCATTGCTGTTTGAATTTATTCACTTAATGTTCACGTTGGTATTAATTGTTACCAGTATATCGATTTATCTATTGTAAAACTTCACGAGGGAAATCAGTTTAGTTTACTCAGCTCCTGCTTGACGGATTTTTCATATTACAATTTTTTTTAAATATATTATTGGTATAACTATTATTAAAAAATCAAAGGGTGTTTAATATAATGTTGTATACTAGAAATATTTCAACAATTCGACTATGTTCATAAGTTTATCCCATATTTATTACAATTCTAATTGGAGCTCTGGCAATGACAATATAAATCAATGAAAATGCTCCTAGAAACATTTTATTTTGAAGCAAATAATATAATGTTTGCAAATTAAAGTTACTGACATCAACTATCTAAGAAAATAGAACGAAAAGATAGTAAAACAAATAGGCATTATGCAAACTAATATTTCGGGTAACAAGTTGTTTCAAAACTATAAAACTATTCTATACAATCCAATTAAAAAAGTCCGTTACGCAGGGGCTGCTTTAACTAAGCAGATTTCCCACGTGTGTCGCGTATATGCCTTTATCTCATTCCTTAACAGTTCAATGAGAACAATATTTGGTATTTAGGCTTCAAATAAAGTGCTCCACAATAAAACAGTTTTCATTTATTATGACATGAGTAGGAGTGGGGGTTTACTGATGACTGAAAACTAAAAACTGTAAATATCTCGGTTAATAATCAAGAAACATATTTATAGAACATTACATTTGCAATAAGATTGGTTCAATAGAATTTTTCGTTCCGACGTATAACAACGGATATATTAAGAATTTTCGAAATCCCACCTCTAAACGTCCTCTCGTACTAGTCGGATTTCAGACATTATAGAAATTGGACTTCAGTTTTACATAAGACGTTTAAATATCGAATTTGGTAACGATCAACAAAAATTGCGAACGCTATAGCGTTAACAGACATATATATATTTCGTTATCTCCTGGATAGGATCGATGGACATGAGTCCAACCTCAATAGCTGATTTTCCCTGAAGGGAAATCTACTGACATTGGAATCTGAGCATAGATGTTTAGAAGAGGACATTGATTCTGTTCAAAATATCAAATTAATTTGTATCGATAAAGGAATATTGATGTCCCAAATGATATAGCAGTCACAGCTACCAGTGACTCCAGTGTTAGGGCCTTCCCCTAATACTTGGTGAACCTAGAACCTTGGGTTTAATTCCCTCCAACGCAATAAGAATTAATTTAGGGAAGAACACATCAAATAAAATCCTTAGTCCAACACTAGATAGAACAGTGTTATCCTGTATATAAACAATCCCAATTAGTCTTAGTTACATGAAGTCTCCGTAAATAAATAACACATGAGTATTATCATAAATTTTTGTTTATAGCCTATGTATTTATTGTGGATCATTCGCATCTGCGTAATGTACGCGTCCATTATGTGTATGTATGAGTGTCAGGTGAACGAAACGCCTCAGGCAACCCCGTTATATTTGTCTCTCAACTAAATATGAGAAAGTGAAATAGTGTTAACATGTCGTCGTCTTGTCTTGTCATTTGATCACTTCGTCAAGCTTCGACAGAGTATTTAATTTTCTTCAATTTGTCGAATCAGTTTTTCTGGATTTCCTTTCATATATTGAAAATGTTATTTTAGTTGGACCGTTTAAATTCATTGCTGTCACTGCAATAAAAACATCAAAAATTTCTTCAAATGTACATAATGCAAATTCAAATGCTCCGCAATAAGCAACAAATTTACGATAACATGTTATTTATTTACGCCCACTTAATGCATCTAAGGCTAATTGGGATGGTTTATATACATGATAACACTTTTCTATCCAGGGTTGAGACTAAGGATTTTATTTCCGAAGTTCTTCACTAAAATAATTTCTATTATGTAAGAGGGAATTAAGCCCAGAGCTCTAGGTTCACCAAGTATTTTAGCGTTCATGTCCTAACTCACATGGTTACCTTTAGGCCCATAAAATAAATTACAAAAGTTTTTACAAAATATATAGAAAAGAAAAATGTTTCATTTACTTATTCCGTTAAAACAATTGTTTTCAGTGACTATCTTAATATTTTATGTTTATCCGAGAGAAATATAAAAATGGCTGAACCCATTAGAAAATAGGCTCTACCTAATCAAAAGTCTCTAAGTAAAAACATGTTGTTGACCTGCACAGCATCCAAAATAATGTGCACTGACACAATTCTTACCTGAGTTCGAAGACGGAATGTAGAAAAGAGATGGACGGAATGGTAAAAACCTAACAGCGATTCACTGTAGAGTTTTCATGAATATTTAATAGCTACCCCTATTGAATCATTTGCACTGTTTTCAAACAACCTCCTGATGAGAGAGCTTTAAAAAGCACTTCTTCAAAGCAACCTGTATTTTAAATCTCTGATTTTCCCTGAATGCCAAACGACTTTCGACTTGATTTACTCTTATTATCATTTAGTATTTACTTGTTTGGTTAATGCGGAAGGAGGTTCAGAATTATTGATAACCTTCTCTCCCCAAAACCTCTCTCAACGTCTCCCCCTGTAATTCTGATTATGTATGGAACTAAAAAAAAAATCTACAGTTATCTGTAATAGATTTGAGATCTGCCAATATTGAATCGTAATATTCCTGGCGATATTCATATAGTTTTCAAAATTCATAGTATGCATAATTTAATAACTTCCCATTAAGACCGAACCTGGTGTTGTATTAATTAAACAAAAATTCTAATTACTAAATATACCAAATAAATAATTAGTATTTGATATTTACTAAAAACTCGAACTGCCTGGGAATGGAAGACAAACTTTTCTACAGCGTAGAAATGTGCCAAGATCCTCAACTAAAAAAGTCTGTCACGCAGGTACTGAGTAAGCTGAGCAGATTTCTTAGCGTGCCGGAATGGTACGCTGATGTTGTGATTTCAAAGCGGATTTTCTATTCCTTTACTAATAATCAGCCTATGAAGCCGTAACATCAAATTTAAGTTGGGCATGGGACAATTAATGATACAATTACTGTTAAGTAAAATACCTATAAGAAGGACTGGGGGAAGTGGGAGGGGGGTAACTGAAGACCGCAAATCAAAAATACAAATAATTCGCTTAGTATTCAAATTAGAGAAATAGTATACAGAAAGAAATTGTAGGAAATTAAATGAAGACCAAGTTTGATTATTTAACCATTTTTAATTTCACTCAAAATAACGGAGATATTTCAAATTGTTTATTTGAACCCTTTCTTCTCACACCTCCTAACAAACACTCACTCCTCCTTACGGTTTGATTACGACCAATAACAATTGTTGTCTTAAGCTTTATATGGATCATTTAAATATGCACAAATATATGTCATCGAACAGGTGAATTTATGAAACATTTTATGACATTATTCGTAATTAATTTAGTTTTTGAGCCTCTAGATAGCATTCCAGTTAAGCCTTGGTCTTAATACAGTTAGTAAACCTGGAGTCGTAGGTTTAATTTCCATTTAGACAATAGGAATTTATTTTGTGAAGGACTCGCCAAGTAAAATGCTTAGTCCGATTCTCGATAGAAAAGTCCGTCACGCACGGGCTGCGTTAACTAAGCAGATTTCCCACGTGTGCCATATATTTGCATTTATCTCAAACAGTAAAAGTTCAATGAGAACAATATTTGGTATTTAAGCGTTAAATAATGCGTATTGTGGGGTTTAGAGGGCGGGATAAAAATAAAAAATATATCCATTATTATGAAGCAGATCGTAAAAGGTTATAGAATCGACCTTGTTAAACTATTTTCAACTATTCTTGTTCTATGAATTTTTTCGTAACTCAAGTATTAAACGAGTTATTCGTAAGTTCTCGTTTTCTGCCTCCAGTAACCCCCCCCCCTCATCTAATAATTTGGTTTTTACATATAAATAGAGAATATGTGGCTTGATGGGATCACAAGCGTCTTATACTAGCACATGGGAAACTGCTAAGTTTACGCCGCCCCTGCGTGACGGACTGTTTTTGTCAAGAGGTCCATATCAATATGAAACAGCGAAATCTACAACTGTCAACATTCTCCATTAAATGTCAACAAACACATTCTGCGGCTCTTTTCTACTTTCTAACATTCACATATGAATGTCGACTTACACGAATGAACTATAGTGAAAATGAAACTTTAGCTTAATTATCTATTAAATATTTTCTGTTTTATTATTAAGTTATTATTATACCTGTGAATGCCAGTAATTTTATCAACGTTATTTATCTGGTATAATTGAACTATGAACGACAGTCAAACTTACTTTCCTGCCAATTGTTATCTCAGTCAAATACTTATAAGTTTTACAAATATTTTAAAAATTTTCTAAAAGATAAATTTTATATCATTGCATTTTAAGTAAAATTAGAATTTGGCTTTTGCCCCTGAAAAGAAGCATAAGCTCAAAAAGCATTTTTTTTTTTTTTTTTTTTTTTATAATAATCCTTTATTGAATAACAAGAATTTTTACAAGATAATTCATAGTGTTCCTTGTGACCACTGTAATTACAAAAGGAAACATAAAATAAAAATTTCTATTTAAGTAGCGGATTGTTGAAATGCAATTGACTAATAGTAGGCAGTCATATTGCAACTTAGTGATAACAGTTATTTTAAATATTTACAAATTTAAGAGACCTTATGAGCTAATAATAATAACAAGTACAGACTTTCTTATGATTATTTAATATGATTAGAGGTAAAATAGGGATTAAGATAAAGGTGTTACATGTCTTTAGCCTAGCCTGTTGGGTATTCAAAAAGCATTGGGGATATGTGAAAATAAAGAAGTTTTAAATAAAAGCATTATTTATTTATTTGTAGAGCTCCGCATCTAGGCGATGTCGCTCAGTATCATTTATTTGAATTCTCTAAATTAAAATTTTAAAATAAATAAAAAATGTTTTCAAAATTATTAAAACATAGCATGAAATATATGGAAATAAAATTAAGGAAATGTAAAAATAAAGCTATGTGAAACTATAAATCTTGAGATAAATCCTGGCATGAGGGTGATGGAAGTCTAAGACACAAGTTTAAAAATGACTTATACAGAGATATAAAACGTATAAAAGCAATATATTTAAATGTTGTATTTCGCCCTGAGAGTTCACTAATATATATATAAAATTGTAACCTCTGTCTGTACATTGGTTTTTTCGCGAAATTTCATGATAACTTTTCGTGTCACATGTCATAGACACGATAACTGCATTTTTTTTCTTTGGTGTCTGTTTGTTTGTTTGTTTGTTACCTTTTCACGCATAATTTTATGAAACTTGGTATGTATATTACTACTAACCCAACTTAGACTTTAGGATATATTAATATTCTCTGAGACGAACAGGAGTGGGGGTTATAAGGGAGGGCTGAAATTAAAAATAGAAATATTTCGTTTCCTAATGCATTTTCGGCAATTATGCACATAACAAAAGTTGTTTATTTTGTTATTTGGAGTAACGTTTGTTTTATACATTTTTGTCGTATACCTAAGTATAAATGAGTTATACGTTAAAAACTACTGTGGAAGTCAATCATTTTATTTGGCACAAAAAACTCAACCGAACTAAATAAAATTCGGTACGTGTGTTAGCACTAACACCTTCATTATAACAAGCCATACCAACATTTCTAGGGACGGGCAGGAGTGGGGGTTGTAGGGGAGGCCTGAAATTAAAATACCGATATTTCGATTCCTATTGGAGTTTCGGCAAATATGCACATAACAAAAGTTGTTTATTTTGTTATTTCGAGAAACCTTTGTCATATACCGAAGTATAAAGGCGTTATACGCTAAAAATTATAGCGGGAGTCAACAATTTTATTTGGTACAAAAGAGCGAACCGAACTAAATAAAAAACTGGGCGTGTGTATTAGCACTAACGCCTTCCTTATAATGAGCCATACTAACATTTCTAGGGATGGGCAGGAGTGGGGGTTATAATGGAGGCCTCAAATTAAAAATAGTGATATTTCGTTTCCTATAGGGGTTTCGGAAAATATGCACATAACAAAAGTTGTTTATGTTGTTATTTAGAGAAATTTGCTCAACAATTCTTTTCAATATGAACTACCAGGTACCTCACCTGGAAAAATTAATTCAAATTATAATATATATATATATATATATATATATATATATATATATATATTATAATATTTTGTCCTTAATAATTTAAATCTATGCATAATGCACAGGAAACGGGAAATATGACAATATGGAAGGCAGTGAAGTCTTACATAAAAAATTAATTTTATTATTAACATATCCACAGAAATGATGGGTATTAACCCTAAACACTGGGAAGAGTAAATGTCAAAATATTGTTTAAAGTAAAGCCTCGTTAAAAAAATACGATCACCATTCAGCCTCAAATGATATATATATATATATATATATATATATATATATATATATAGTTTTTTTTAAGGAAAATTAAACCACTTTAAGTGTGGCGGCCTCTATACTGGGGAAGTTAATGGATCAACATAATTATCAGGTATTGGCAGAGAGAAAATATGTGACGTGGTCAATACCTCAAGACTTGCATATGAATGGGAAGGATCATGAATCATTTGCCTCCTTAATGTTAAACAGAAAGCATGGCATTTGCAGCAGTTCATATTTCAATAAAATAATTTCTTGCAAAGAAAAAAAAAACTCACTATGTTCTTTTCCAAAGACGGTCAAAAGTCAGAACAACTGATAAGCGGAGCATACATTTTTGCCCTAAAACAAGCCTCCATAGACTTTCAACACCTGACCTTCCTGACACTCAGAAGTCATAAACCCCATAACAGAAATTATTTATGTGTAGTCAAGACCCGAATCAGCTGGGGAAAACGTTTATTATTTTAACTGGTTTTCGGCATCCTCGCTGCCATCATCTGGCTTATAAAGTCGATGTAGAAAGGGACCGAGAAATGGTCCCTACTCAACCCTTCGACCCCACTCTCATTGATATTAAGAGATTTATGATGACAGTAATGCTGGTGAAACTAGTTAGAGTGATAAATGTGTTTGCGACAGATATTGTTGTTACTACACCAAAATATTCAGAAGGCTGAGCGGCCCGTCAGAAACTGATGAGCCTTTTTGCCCATTAAATTCTGTATTTTAACTTAAAAAAATAAATTTAACAAACACCTTTTGAGAAAAACACAAAATGGTTTAGCGTGTGAACTGGTGAAATACTATTTCTAAGATTCATATACGAAATACAATATCAAATATAATTGCCTATTTCACTGGGTGTATTCTAAATACAATAAAACGACAGTAAAATGGATTTAGTAAAAACAATGAGTTTTTTGAGCGATATTAAAGACTATTTTTGAGTGAACTTTTATTTATTACGAAGACCTGCAAATGAACAATTACCAAGAAAAGACAAGAGCTTCTGACCTAGTTCCTAAATATGTAGTCTAACCAGATAAGTAATGTTTAGAAGATACAATTTAACTTTGAATGAAGTAGCTTAACGCGCACAGCTTTCTAATCAATTTTGATCGGTGGTCATTTTTGATTAATTTCATGGCCGAAACACATGTACTTCCGAACAGAGACATCATTTGCTTTGCATTTATCGTCGAAAGCGGCAAATTTCTCAGGGCTCACATACGATTTATAAAACTTTTCGATGTTTACTCAGAAAAATACATTTTTTGAATGTGTATTATTCTGCATGTCAATCACTTCCATTTTAAAGTCTTCGGGAACTGTATCCCGTTCTGAAAAACTTAATTTTGAAGAAAAAAACTCTAATATTACCTTTGTGACACGGCTTACAAGAAACACAAAATTTGTTTTCGGTTTAGTAACATACTAATGTACTACCATTAAATTATTATTAATTTTATAACAATATATTGATGGGAGAAAGTCCATAAAATAAATTCAATTTTAAAATGCTTGGCGGGCCGCATAAACTTTCTGTTATTTATGATGCAAAACTATTTCTAAATCCTAATTTTTTTAATTTAAAACTTTATTAATTAAAATGCTATGGAATAAAATCTATACTTTTAGCAGATTTCTCTTAGAGGAAACAGCTATTGAGGTTGTACTCATGACGTGATTTGTGAAAAACTTCCTCAAATGTCCATAGATCCATCATGGAGATGACAAAAATGAGGTCCACCCAAAATTATGTATATATATTTGTTTGTAAACGCTCTAGCGTTCGCAATTTTTGTTTGATCCTTTCCAATCTCAATGTTTTTTGTAAAAAAAAAGTTCGTTAATGGCAGAAATCCGAACAATGGGAGGGGCGAGTTTAAAGGAGCGAATTTCGAAAATTTGAAATATCTCCGTTATTATAAGTCGTATCAAAAAGTGTTCATAGCCAATATTATTGCAAATAAAATTAATTACCTATAATTATTTTCTCTGTCATATAAAATGTGAACAATAAAGATAATTATTTGTTATTGCCTGAAATCGGGCATGGAGTTGTGAGGCATAGAAGGAGGGGGAGTTCGAAAAATAAAAATATTTCTGTATATTATTATTGATGCTTTGGTGCTCTTTCTGTTCTTGTCATAAGCTATGAGCGGGTTAAATATGTCTCCTAAGCCCTGTTAGTACAACTTCGTCTCGTCTATTGTCACATCTGCTGGATGACCACTCACTTATACAAGGCTTTATTCCTTGCAGAAGATTTTCTGCTCTTCTATGCCAACAGTTTTGCCATTCATTTAATGTTGTCTGTAGTATTTTTAAATTAAGTCTGGTATGGTCGGTAAGTTAAAGTCAGAAGATTGTCCACGTTATTTGCACGTCCAATGTTTTCATGTCCTGGAACCCACATTATTGTTATGAAATTTGATCTGTATAATTAAGGGATGAATGTTGTACATGTGAAGAAAAGTAAACTACTTAATGAATCAGAGTATATAGTAATATCATGTGTTGTAGTCTGCATATGTGACAGACAAGAGAGTATGGCGGTGTATATACTGCTATTTTTACGTAGGCTTATTTTATCATATGCATCATCTTCTACAATGGCCACTGCTCCAGTACCTCAAAACTATGTGTGTGTGTATATATATATATATATATATATATATATATATAGAGAGAGAGAGAGAGAGAGAGAGAGAGAATGAGAGAGAGAGAGAGAGAGAGAGAGAGAGAGAGAGAGAGAGAGAGAGAGAGAGAGAGAGAGACCGTCACAATTTTTGTTTGATCGTTACCAAACTCGATATTTACACCATTCATTGTAAATTCCCCCAAATTTTAGCAGATTTTCTCTAAGGGAAATCAAATATTGAGGTCGTACTCATGGCTCGAGTTTCGAAAAATTTCCTCAAGTGTCCATCAATCCTACCCTATGTCTGTTGTCGCAATTTTTGTCTGAACGTTTCCAAACTCGACGAATATTTAAACGTTTTATGTAAAAATGAAGATCAAGTTCGTTAACGGTTGAAATCGAAACAGTAGGAGGGGGGGGGGGTTCGAAAATTCCAAATATCTCCGTTATTATACGTTGGATCGAAAAAGTGTATAAAACAAATCTTATTGTAAACTAAATGTTATATATATATATATATATATATATATATATATATATATATATATATATTGTCATGTACGTTTTTTCGCTATCTTAATTATTAATCGAGATATTTGCTTTTTTTAATTTTCGGAATTTAGTAAAGCCCCACTCCTACACATCTCATATTAAGAATAAGCTGTTAAATCAAGAGAAAATTTATTTTAAGCCTAAATACCAAATATTGTTTTTATTGAACTTTTACTTTTTGAGGTAAATGCAAATACTCGGTGTACTAGGGAAACCTGCTTAGTTTACGCAGCCCCTGCGTGTCGGACTTTTATCCTATTCATCTTCAACCTACCGGTGTTCACAAATGGTGGACTCATGAACATCGTTATTGATCTCCTACTTCACCTTCGCCAGCCCCCGATGTGTTCAACAGACTTCAATGTCCGGTTCATTGGTGCCACAATATTCACCCAGGTTGCCTCCAGTAAATTAAGAAATTACACTTCGTCAACTACTCCAGCTGCAAATGAGAATCCAGAGGGTAAATATAAAATTATAATTTTCTCGGACGGACATAAGTAGTCGGATAATCGAGAGTATTTCTAAATTTTTATTCCTTCACAGGCATTCTTATAATTCTTGCAATAAGTGATTCCTGGCTTACATAAGTGTGGTTTTATATACGGCCTTAAGGCGACAAAGATGCATCACAAAAATAAAACAGCGTAATCGTTCTCTTTCTTTGTAAATTTTAGAAATACCTGAAATTAATTTATCATTTAAAAATCTCATAATTTAATCTTCTTCTATTTTTTTTCTGCAATAACATTTCAAGGACAATTGAAGAAACCAGTATTTAAAATAGCCTCCTAAGCGGAGTAAACTTATAATTTTATTATGAACTGTCGTTTGGATCTGCATGGACTACAAATAAGTAAGTATTTCTTGGCACCTGTAATTATACACAGAGTCTTTTATATCTTTCATTCCACTTTATCTCTTTGTTTATGCATAAAGAATTCGCTGAAGTATGACGTTGACCTGTCATAGATTGCAACAGACACAGATGGACGCCATTAAAGTCTCATTAACGATCTAATTGTATACAATTAATGTAATTGTTGTAATATAAATATTGTATACTCCTTTTGCGAGTGTGTTAGTAATTTTTTTTTTTGTTAGAAATCTTCTAAGGACATCAGTTCTCATACACTGTTAGATAGGAACACTACTATCACTCTTTAGCGAATGCTAAATCCATTTCTTAGGTGAGACCTTAGGATATTTAAGTTTGCAGGTTACATCCCTTCATGAGATCCGTCGCGGCACGACTTCGTACACTACGAGTTTCCCCACTGCAACATTACTTTAAAAAATTAAGTTATTAGAATAACTTCATTAATGGCAAATTAACTTCAATAATTTCAGATTTCGTTTTCTGTAATGAAACATTTTGAAGGAGTAATGAAATAAACGGAATTTGTATAACATAATGATATGTCTTGAGCTTTGGAAGAAAGATCTGAAATTATTGCTATCACCTACACACACACTTTTTCTCTATATCAACTATCATATTGTCCTCCCACTGTAATTGAACAATAGTGAATGTTATGCCGCCCTTCATTAAACTGCATTAGGGATTAGTCTTTATTGTAATTCTAATCGCCATCAAATTTGACTTCCTGCCGGGATTCCACTAATCCTGCATCTCCTCATTAAAGTCTGTCACGCAGATGCTAAACTAAGCAAATTTCCCACGGGAAGGTTTACAACAGATAAATCATCATACTGACAACACCACCGTGAATGTTAACGGAATAAATACAAATGGTAATAAGAAATCATTCAGCAGTGGTCTCGAACGTCAATGAGCGAAATCGGTGTAGCTGCCAACTAAAATCGGTACATTTGTACCTAAAATCGGTATATGACAAAAAAAAAATACAACTTTCAATCAAATTCGTTTATTTAAGAAAACATTCACTTATTATTATATTATAATAACATAAAAATCAATTTTCAACATAAAAATATAATAACACAAAAATCAACATAAAAATACGAGGTTTAACATAAAAATCTACTTACAACATAAAAATATAATAACGTAAAAATCAGCGTATCTACTAACTTAGATCTAACACACTTATATTAATATATCATATTATGACAATTATTAATTTGCCAGCGTCAAGTTAAAGAAAAACAAAAACTGGAAATTAAACAAGTTTCACACCAAAAACGGAAATCTAACAAATTAAATTATTTTTCATAATGTTTTGGAGCGTACCAATATTCTTTGGCCACAGCTCCAGTCATTTTTAAGTCGTTTTGAATGGAGTAGGCTAGTGATTGACTCAGTAGATAGGCTATTTCTCTGTTTTGTTTTCATAATAATAATTTGAGAAAATATGCGCTCAACATTGGCAGATGAATGGGGGAGTTATAAAATATTATACATAAATGGATCATTTGAGTCTCATCACCACGCTTTAGCAAACTTACTTCATCCCAAAATAGTTCTACGTCATCAGAAAATGTTTTCATTTGATCACAATTTCTTAGAATGCGCCACTCTGTATCAAACCGCAATAACTCTGCTCATTCATACTTGCTGTAAGGTGGTTCCTCGTAACATCAAACATAAATGGGTTGCCAACCCAAAGTTGTGAAATCGGGAGAAAAATCAGGAGAATTTCCATGTATTTTCTGAAATCGTAGAAAAATCATTGCATTTCGGTATTTCGGTAGTACAGAGTCCATTTCGGTAGAAATACCGAAGAATCGGTAGGTTCGAGACCACTGTCATTCAGTCAATTTACAAGTTAATAATATCTACAACGGAAACAACGAATTGTAAACAATGAGGGCAGCCAACTTAGCTGTGCTGAATAGATAAAATTATTTTAGACCGGAAATTATGAACATTTAATGAAATATATCTGAATATAACATATTAATTTTATTGAAAACCATTTACTAAAGCTAGTACAAAACGTTTTAATGAATCAGAATCATTTTTATCCCAATCCCTCAAATTTTAGTAATCCAAGAAACCAAAGAAGGAGAGGGAGGTCAACACAACTTATTTGTATATATTTAACAAAGTAAAAGTTCAATGAAGATAATATTTGGTATTCAACCTTATAATGAAGTGGTTCATGATATAACAGCTTATTATTAATATGACACTAGTATGAATGGTGGTTTACTGAAAGCGTAAACTATAAAACCCAAATATCTCGGTTAATAATCATTATACGGAAAATGTGTATAAAAATATTTGTATTAAATTTAATTTGCAATAACTTTGTTTCTATACAATTTTTCAATCCGACGCATAGTAACAGAGATATTTCGAAATTCCTCCTCTATTTCTCTTTAGGGAAATCTGCTAAAACATTGGATTTCAAACTTTCAGCACAATGAATGAATTCTAGTGGTTCCATTTTGATTTAATATTTATCTTTAGAGAATGCTAAACCCGGTTTTCAGGCAAAACCCAAATGCGACATTAGAAAATTAAAGTTTGAACGTCATATCCCTTCATAACATCCGTCCCAGCAAAACTTCGTACACTGCGATTTTTCCTCTGCATCATTACTTCAATAATTAAGTTTTTAGGAAAAAAAAATCATTAATGGCAAAGTAACTTCTATAATTTCAGATTTATTTTCCTAATGAATAATGAAATAAACGGTATTTGCGTAACATAATGATCCGTCATGAGTGCGCTTCGGAAGAAAGGTCTGAAATTATTGCTAAGAAACCCACACACATACTCTTACTCTATATCAACTATCATAATGTCCTTCCACCATAATTGAACAATAGTGAAGGTTAAAAACAAAAACCACGATTTGTGAATCAAACAAATATGAACTTAAATGTTAATGAAAGAAATGTTCCGATTTGCAATATAATTAGTATGGATATTAATATTATTAGCCCAACGAACTAGATTATTAAGGTAACTCTCGAAAATCTGATTTATATACTTTTTGAGTGTTGTTACCATTTATATTGGCAACTTCAATAGCTAGCAAACGAATGTTTCAACAACGTGTTTATTTAAGTATCTATGTGCGTACTAAAGTATAATATAGAAACTTTCTATCTACAAAACTACGGCGTAGACTGTAAATACAGCAATAATACGCATATTAACCCTCCGTCGGGCGCCCCCTGCCTGAGATGCCGCCCACATATTTTAATCCCCATTCCCCAACTACTTAATTTTACTTTAAAACGCTGGTAGGACAGACTTCGCTAGGATCTAAGGAAAACAAATATACTATTTAGAACGTAAAATAATGACTAGAATTAATTCGAATAGAATGAAGCTTAAACTAAAACATGTAAAATTGATCAGGCGTATTCGGCCTGAGAGGCCAGAGTTAGACTAGCACTTATTTCTCAAGATATCGACGAACTTCCGTATAGAATAGCATTAATCTTAGTAAACGGAACGATTGCAATAGATATATCTTGAAAAACTCATCTTCGAAATTATGGAGCAATGGGCGCAGTCGGCCTCACAAGCCACATAGGGACCAGACGGGCTGGATGAAGGATGGCAATACGAGTAGACTATAGTAGGGCATTCTAAGCATGAACACGAATCAGGAAACTACTGGGAATGGCGCCCCACAGGGGAAACAGGATGAGGCGGGGTATCAAAAAATATGTTTTCCTGGCCTCACAGGCCAGCTGCGACTGACGGAGGGTTAAAATTCATAAGCAGGACTAAACAAAATATGATAAAATTATAATATAAGTACTTGCACAAATACTAACTTCTTCATTAGTAAATCCTTCTACCTTTTTAATCTTGAAATGTTCTTCGAGTGGGTGTTAGTAGATTTCCCTTAAGGGAATTTCATTATCTCTAATGGGATCAAGTGAGGGGGAGGGGTGATGGAAGAAGGATTAAATGATTTTGCTCGAATGGGATCGAGTGGAGGCAAAAGTTATTATTGAGCCAATAAACTGGATTAAATTAGTTTTACTAGAAGTCATCAAGAAGAAGTGTGAATATTTTTTAACGCGCCCTTTTCTTTATAATTGACTGAAAAATATAGGGCTGAATTGAAGTAAAGTATAGACATATGCGCATGTGTGTATATATTATATTTATATTTACCTACAGCTTAATTGTATATATTATAACTCCCCATAACAAAAAAAAAAGTTTTTAAACTAGTATATTAACGTTGAATTTCTTTGTTGCTCTGTTACTGGAATTCATTTCAATGGAAGCGAATAAATGTTGGGCTCTCACAAAAATATTCATTTTTTAAGTCCTTTTAATATAGTTAAAGGGACATGTTCAATCCAGAGGCAGTCACTCCTTGTCTCTTGTAGAAAGCAGAATATTTAAATTAATGCTTAATATTTTTATTTGTTTTTAATACTTCTTTTAGGGTGATTATCCATAATAAATGTAAGTCAAAATTTAAATTATACTCAGTTTTGGACCATTGAGAATGATCAGACGCCAACAATTTCTATTAACATTAGTTCTCAACAAATTTCTTTCGCCCTCAAAAACATTCACATACACACACTTCAGGTAGGTGCAAAAAGATTTTCTCCCAAATAAAAAAATAATTACACAGTTAATTGTATAAACTTACATTGTATTTCGCCATAAAAATCAATGCAATAGAATGTTTAAACTTAGTAAAAGTATCCTAAACTATACTACTAACCAACAATGATTGAAAAAAAAATTCTCAACTAAAAAGATACTGTTTAAGTTATTGTTTTTTTTTTTTTGGTTAAAGTATAATTTGTTGCAAGACTGAATCAACGATCGAAAACATTCAGCGAATCCGTGTATTTATGTAAATTCATTCCCCTGCATGTGAAAACCTTATAATGGTCTGAATTTGGCTAACATGTATTTTGGATACATTATATTATAATTAGTTTTTATCACTGAGAGTATTAATAGTAATAAAAATAATAACATTTTCGAACTGTTAATATTGTTATTGAGGATTCTGTCATTCATTGATTTGTATTTTTAATTTCAGGAATTATAGAAAACGTAAAATTAATTTACAATATTCAGAAAATGACGAAGCAGAAAAGGGATATTGAATTCAAATCATATTATGACTTCGAAAGAGAAAAGTGGTGGATTACTTATATTTTTGGCTACGCAGAACCACAGGGTGTATTGTACAAAATCTACCTTGGAGTAATGTATTGCTTTTTTGCATTTATATTAGCCATGACGCTGTTTGGAATCTACAAGGTCAGAGACAACGCCAAAATTCTTTTCCTCACCATCCATGTACTGATGAACGCAACATTCTTCGTCTGGGGTCTAACAACGCGTTTATTTGTGGGGGACGGCATCAGAAGTATAAGGGACTCTATTCTCAATGGTATATACAAGTATGAGGATGAACCCCCAGGCGATTATGAGAAAATGATCCTCAAAGAAGGTATTGCCAAAATACGAATCAGCTGTGCATTCCTGGTCGTCGCATGTGTTACCGGCGGAGTCTCCAACCTGGTCTACTTTCCGATCAGCCAGTTCTTCAGGGTCAGTCAGGAAGAGTACGAGGAGCAAGTAGACATAGTCAACCCTTATTATCCACATTCATTTCACACGCCGTTTTCAACAAGAAGTACTCTAGGGTTCATCGGGGGTTACGCACTCAACGTCATTTTCCAGTTCTACATCTACGGAATAGGGATCGCCATGAACGAGATATACGTAGGTGCCTGGTTACAATTCACAATGCAGCTTCAGATACTCAACAACTCCATCATGAACGTGCACACCAGAGCTTTTAAGTTGTACCTGAAGGAAATCAATGTTCAGTCATCTGAGAGTTTCGACGAAAAACTTTACGACGATCCTTTGTTCCAGAAATGCCTATATAAATGCCTAGTTTCAAATGTCAAGCATTTTTCAAAATTATTAAGGTAAGTTTTATATTGTTGCAAAATGTATCTATAAATAAATATAAACTTTCATTTATAAGACTTAGTAAACTTTAGCCGCCAATTAAGGATTACCATGATATTTATGCACATAGCGGTCAACCACACGTTGAATTCCCGTCAATGGGATAACTCGTCCCCAATTGATTGACGAGTCCTACGCACAAATACTCACAAACACTTTAAAATAACATTTCAATACCTGTGATACATTGCGTACACTAGATTTAAGTGTGTCAGAAACGACTAGGAAATACAGGCCTTTCAAAATCTCTACAAGCTAATAGTTGTGCTTTGAATTATTCTAAACTTAAACAGTTTCATTTTTTAAACATCCATAACTATTTGCCAAATAATGTTTTTCACAAGTGTTGGTTCACCGCACGTTTTTAATCCCATTCCTATGCTTTATAGGTGCCCCCTGCATTTACTAAACATGGACCTATGGCTTACATGCCACCTGTCTACAGTTAAATCTAGACAACATCCGCTCTCCTGACAACTCCAACATCAGCATTTATTTTATTTATTAAGCCTCCCTTTCTTTCACTTCTGGTCAACTCCCTATTAGTTGTAGAGTGGTATTCTGCTCATTTTAATTCTGTAATTTTTATTGTCAATAAAAGCCCTTTTTAAAAGGACGCTTACTTTATACTTAACTGGCGCCCGCAAAGAGACTTAGCAGAAGTTGTCTTGACAAGCGTGATCAATTTCCCACAATTTTGAAAAGTTTGGATTTTAACCTAAACTGCTGAATTAAAATGAGCATAATAACACTCTACACTAAAATTGAGTGAAAAAAGTAAGGTTTTAATCAATGAAATAAGTGCTGATGTTGGTGCTATCAGCAGAGTGGATGCTCCATAGAAGTACCTTACGATTATAATAATAGGGACTATTATTATCACATAGTCCCGGACGGGCGCAGGGGTAGTATATAAACATTTTCACTTTCTGGAACAGTAGCACTAACGGCATGATTCTTTATGTTTATTACTCCAACTACTATAAAATGTGAATAAACTTTATATCTGGTTACTCCTTAAAATATAAATTGAGGTAAATTAGAATGAATTCAAGTCAATATATTGATGTTGATGCTTAAAATCATTTCTAAAACTAGCCAAACTTTATAGAATTTTCAAAATGGCGATTCCGAAGATTTCTGACATTCTTAAATACTTGCACTCGAAGATTTGGTTGGCTCTTAGTGTCCAATAATTATAATGGATGGTAGAAAGAATCACGGTTAAATCTATTTAGTAAAAAAAACAAAACTTCATAATGACTTCTGGTGGCTGAAGGCCATAGGAAACCAGTCCATTCCCCAACATTTTTCCTTTCCGTGGAAATCACAAATCTTCTTCACACTGTGCACAGTGGTCCCGATTCCCCCATCATGGCGCAAAAAACCCGATTAACGAACTTTTTTTTTCAGAACCAAGTATATTTTCTTTGTTTCTACATTAGTTCTTACAATTGAAAATATATTTGAATCATAAATAAGGTACAGCATTTGGAAGCAACAGTAATTCAAAGTTGCAAACCTACATCTCGATCAGAACACCTATCAAACGACAGATAATATATATTAGTTTTAATTTCTCTCACCTTGAGTGGCGAGTTCGATTCTCGCCCTGGGTAATAGGAACTTATTTAGTGACGGAATTCATTAAATCAAATCTTTGGTCCCACCCTGGCTAGAAAAGGGTGTCAAGGGGGAGAGGGCTGTAGAAACCCGTCCCAAATAGCCTTAGTTGCAAAAAGTGGACGTTAATAAATAATTTAATTTATTTTTTTCTCTCTGATTGTACTTGGAATACACATTGCAAGGACATCCTAAAAGTTATAATATACATTCATTTGAACTTGGTATATATTTTAAAAAACAAACACTTTTTGACCCCTATTACTCATACTTGGAAAGTTGTGAAAAAGTTAGCTCACGAGTCCTCTACGAATTTGAAGTCATTTGTTTGGTATGTATCATTTTATTTTACGTTTATAATGGTACAGATAAATATTTACATATGTATGGTACTTTCAGTTGGCCACTTTATGGAAGAATTGTAGAACGATAAATTAACTTTAAAAGTGACGAGTTTCAACTGCTCATTTACTACTTTTCTTTAGATGTTACTAAAACGCTTTTTTTTTTGAAATAATAAATAGATTTTTTGTATGTAAATAAATATTCTTGAGCTATAATTATTCATTTATTAATTGTTTGAGTAGGACAAATAAAATGCCGATAAGAAGTGATTTGGGATACATGATTTTGAATTCAAATTCAAGCTGACAACACTGAATGTGACAACCAAATTCTTATTAAATTCAATTTGTTGAATGACAAACACATTGATGGAGAAAAGGCTGCTCCTAAATGAAACGTTTTGATGTAAAAAGTGTATCATGGTTAGATGTTGAAGTAGAGTTTCAACCTAAGGAGGAAGTCAGGGTAGAAGAAGAACCATCAACAAGCGCGGGAAACGCTTTCGAGCCGGAAACAATTTTGAGAAAGCAAAGGAACGAACAAAGAAAAAAATTATCAAGGGGGAAGCAGATTGATTTTCAACGCCACAAGCAGCTTTTAACAGAATAATAAGGCGAAAATTTCTAAACAATTTGTAAAATTTCATTAATACAAATGCTAATAATTACAACAAAAAAATAAATATGTTATAACTAAAAATAATAAAGCATAATAATAGTATCGAAATATACCTTTTTTTGTTTTATAAAAAATGCGGAAGTACTAGAAATGTCGGAGAGCACCTCCCCTCTTCCTTTAACCCCCATCCCAACCCTTGACAAAGCTAATACATCCTATATAAAACACCTTTACAATTTCACAATAAACATCATACAGGGTTTGAACGAGATCCGCCCGCTATCTTTTCCGCCATGATGAGGGAATCGGGGACACTGTAACATCTCAGTAGGTTTAGTCTATAAATAGGGCCACATTGGATATTATTAGTTTAGCCAACTAGTTTTGGAAGAATGTTGAGCTGGATAATACGTCAGCAGCCCAACATATGATCAAAATAAGAGTTCTTGATTTTAATAGATCGAATACAGAAATTATCGAGTTTATAAGACACACTCGCCTTTACGATTATTTATTGTAAAGACTAATCTCACACGATCAGGGCATACATTTTTTCTAATAAAATTACCTACAGGATACTGAAATACATATTCTTACTTACTATGATTCAAACTTCCGGACTGAAGTGCTTGTCAATTGTGAACAATTCACAGAACAGACAATCACTTGATTTAGGAATGCAGACTGACACAAGACAAACAAAAGCAATTAGAAAATCACCTTCAGATATGGTGACCTATTAGTCCCGACATTTTGTTTTCGAGCATATACATTTTTTTAAAAAGTAACAAATAGTATTCTTAATCAGAGAGAGGAATCGAAAATAAAATATTCATATGAAATATATTTTATTTTCCTTATTTGTTTATACTCGTATTTTAAGTTTTCATATTTCGATTTTTTTTATTTTACACTTACACATTTTTTTGTACTTGCTATTATACATAGCATAATATAAATAATTATTAAAATACTTGTCAAAATTCACATATAATGCAAACATGCATGGGATGTGAATTTAAATAAAAATAAATGAATAATAAAATCCCTCTACATAGGGTTACTATGCAGAGGAAATATGTATATTAAATAAAAAGACCTCAAACGAGCACTGCCTTTGGAAACAAGGAAAGTTTTCTTATTGTCATAAAATTAAACAAATATTCATAAACTTAGTAACTAACACAATAATGTAGATAATGTGTAATAATATGATATTGTTTTCCAGATTCAAGAAGCATTTAGTGCCATTTTGTGGTGCATGTCTTTTGCTAATTGTAATGATTGCTTCAATGACATTTGCAA
Source organism: Riptortus pedestris (assembly GCA_019009955.1). NCBI lineage: Eukaryota > Metazoa > Arthropoda > Insecta > Hemiptera > Alydidae > Riptortus > Riptortus pedestris. The sequence goes on along the minus strand of CM032231.1, from coordinate 49,775,767 downwards.
CACTTCTTGCCCTAATAATGATGGTATGATTATATTTATGTTTATTAAACCTCAGAACTTACGTATGTATATTTAGATTTGTGCTATGAAGTACTCAATAAAAAAAAATAAGTTTCCTAGTGTATTTTGAATTATGTAAGTAACTTTTGTGTCCTAGCTACACAATGAGCAAATTGAAACAGAATTTTCCTTATTTACCAAGTTATTACTTTTTCTAGCTAAAACATAGCACCTTACTATATAAAGGGAAGTTCTAAAGTCCGTTCCTTTATTTTTATATTTCAGAATCCACCAATGAATTTGATGATACATTACATTGTATTACTAATTGCGGAGAACTCATATACGTTCTACTTATGTTTTTTTGGAGAACAGGTGACCACAGAGGTAATAAGCAAACTTGTTCTTAATACATTGAGCTGTAACCTATATATAAAATTAATTATGTAAGTTATTTTTGCAGAGTTCTAATCTGTTCGAATCGATCTACGCCTCACCTTGGTTCAAATGCGACAAACGTTTCAAAAAAGCCCTTCTGATATTTATGACAATGGCCAAAGAGCCAATAAAAGTGAAGTCCTTGCTATTGAACATTGATGCATCTATTGAAACTTATGGCCTAGTAAGTATTACTCACCTGTTTTTTTTTTATAATATTTACCCAAAAAATAACTCACAGATAACAGTTAAATAATAATAATAATAATAATTTCTTGTATTCACATTTTTATTATCCTCTTATTATTATTGTGTAATGAAGGTTGCTTTTTATACAGAAGTATTTTCAAGCTTAAAAATTGCAGTAAGCTGTAACATATCAAAGAAATCGTCAAAATAATAGAACTATTATTTCCCATTATAATTCAATGGATTAAAAAAAATCTTTGATGAACAAATTTTGTTGCTTATTCCTCTAATCTGTTAGAAATTCAGTTAAAATATCATTCAATTCAACGCACGTATCGCTCATCCGGTGAAAGAGTATCAACTGTAAAATTTTAGTAAAATTAGAAAACAAATAATAATTGTCAGAAAGAATAGAGTCGAAAGGCACCACATCTTGCTAGTATTTTACATCTGGGACACCAAATTCAAACTGTGCAATTATTTCAATTCATATTTTCGTCAGCCGACATAACATTCAATGAGCATGTATTCATTAATACTTTGTCCAGGACTCATTCTACGTGATAATATCCCCGTCTCTCCTCACATGACATTACTACATGTAGCTGGGTGAGGTTCATCATGCCATTATTTTTGTAGATTTTTGATGCTTAATTTGCTGTTATTTTTCAGTTTTTGTCTACAATGTACAAAATCGTGAGCGTTCTAACACAATACAAAGCTTGAAGGAGCACGGACAAACAAATCATCTAGTAGACAGAATATCGCCTAATTGTAAGTAATTCATGTAGCATTACCGGTTATGTGAGTTTTATGTATTCATCATGTCAAAAATTTAAATATTCCATTACTTAAGGGAAAATATATTCTTCATACATTTTAATGTTCTGCCTGGAGTGCTGGAGATAATTTTTAACATTTTTGCACCCACGGGATTGTATTTTCCCAATTACAAGCGAATGATACTTTTATCATATAGGACTGTGAATATTAAAAATTATAATATTTCTGGACTTAAGTTTTACTTAATAATTAATTATAAGTTAATAAATGAATGTTTACTGATATCTAATACATTCAACGACTTCATTAGAAAAATGTTTGAAGGTAAGGTCCTTGGGCATAGGGGAAAAGGAAAGCCTAGAAAAGTCTATTTTGAAGTCAACAAACATCTTATGGATTTCGGTGGATATAGAATTATGAAAGAACACAATGGTTGCATGTCGTAGCCTTTAGATCATGAAAATGAAAAAAACAAAAAAAACAAATAAAATAAATATAACTGCATATAAACACATACTAATAAATTTATCTTAATTAATGATACTAAATAGTCATATTCACTGCAATGATAGTAAAAATAATTGTTCAGTCCGATTCCATAAATAGTTTCTATAAGTAGGGAAGGATGTGGAAAAGAATTGGTCAAAATAAATAAATACTTGAACCTAATGGGAGACTAATTGCTAATTGGAGACATAATTTCCTATTTATAGACAATCACTGTAAATTAATTTTATTGGAGAATTTTATATAGGAAAAATTTCAGTCATCCAAGCCTATGCTCCAACGGAGGATGCTTCTGTTGCAGATAAAGATCAATTCTATAATGATCTACAAAGGACAGTCGATGCCTGTAGAAACAAGCGTAGGAAAATTATAATAGCAGGAGATCTGAATGCCCGAACAGGAAAGGACCATGTAAATCCCTATGGCATAATGGGATTGAGGGGAGGAGAGAATGAGAAGAACAACAATGGACAACGTCTAATAGAGTTCTGCATTGAAAACAATATGCTCATCGGAAATTCGTGGTATCCTCACAAGAACATACACAAAATTACCTTTGAGAGGAGGGTTGGAGATCGAGTGACGAAGAGCATCATTGATTACTTCATTCTAGACAAAGAACTCAGAGGATGCTTTAAGGACATAAAGGTAGTTAGAGGAGCAGGCGTAAGGTAGTAATGGCGTACCACTTGAGATGGTTGACACCTATAAGTATCTTGGCACACTCGTATGCAGGGATGGTAGGATAGATCTGGAGGTCTTGAATATGGTGAGTAAGGCCAATGGAATTTTCTACCAAATACGTAACACCCTAATTGCCAAGGAAGAATTGAGTAGATCAACCAAACTCAGAATCTAAAAAAGCGGTCTTTCTACCAGTGCTTTTGTATGGTGCAGAGAGTTGGACCTTATTGGACAACCACGCAAGCAAACTCAAGGCAGCAGAAATCAGATACCTAAGGTGCATTGCGGGAAAAGCTAGGCGAGACCGCATCAGAAATGAGCGGATAAGAGAGGACCTTGGGGGTGAGACCGATTGGAGAGATAGTTGAGGAGCGCCAACTTAAGCGGTTTGGCCATGTCAACCGAATGGGGGACACAAGAAAGGCCAAATGGTTATATGAAGCACGGCCAGAAGGAAAACGACCCCGTGGTAGACCTAGACTTACGTACCAGGACTACGTAGCTCGATTAGGAGCAGAAAGGGGCAAGACCGCGCCAGAGATGAGAAGACTAGCGGCGGACAGACCCAAATGGGGAAAGTGGACTGAGGTGGCCCCTCCACGCTTATCGGGACGATGGAGGTAGAAGAAGAAGAAGAAGAAGAAGAAGGAGGAGAATTTTATTTTTAGGTGCTTATTCATTTAGAAGGAACCTTATTCGTCTAACATTTGTTGGTCATGGTCAAAATATGAAATACAAAGTAGTAATACCAAGGTATCTTTTTGGAATGGTGCAAATCATAATAAATTATTAACACTATGTACTCATCAAGTTTTAAACTAAGATCTGCACTGCATTACATGTGTTGCCACTTTTTCAATTTGTAAATTAAGCCCCATAAACGACAAAACCTTTAGAATAATGCGGAGAAAAACAGCTACTCATTCCTAATTTGGTTTTCACAGTTTAGTGGAAAGGGTCATCTATAAAAACTCATTTTTCTCCCAGCAGACTGTTTCGAGGCCTTCATGCCATCTCTTCAGAACCTAGTCAGTTATAATGAGCTCGTTGGCACTACCCTTCAGGACTGGGGTTTTATGTAGGCCACTGTAAGTGTGGTATGTAGGCCCGAAACATGTACGGTAATTTTGAATGTCTGCTGGGAGAATATGAGTTTTTATTGGAGACCCTTGCCTCTAAACTATAAAGAATATATGAAAACATTGGGTGCAGAATAGGAAGAATTCCTAAGTTTAAGTGCATAGACACACACATATGTGTGTGAACAAATATACTTACACAGTAACGTGCTCGATAGGTAGGTGAAATTCATGGAAAAGAAAATTCCCATAGCACGAACATCTTGGTGAATTCAGTTCTGAGATCTTGATTTACTAAATAGTAGTAAAGTAGTTGTCATTGAGAGTTGTGTCATTTGAAAGGTTGGAGACAATTAGAAAAAGACAGGAGAAATGAAATTATGTTATTAAATTAAAATGGGAATGAAATTATAAATATAATTTATTAATGAGTAATTTATTTTACAGGTCTCAATGAGAAATCTGATCACATTTGCAAGAAACGAAAAATTTTATGCACATTATTTGTGAATGTTATGTTTTAAATTATATTAAATGTTAGTTAAAATTATTAATGCTGTATTTACTTTAATTTTAACCACTATCGTACTTAAAGTAAATTTATAGTAAACTGTTGTTAATATAGATTATTTGTTGTTAATATAAATAATGTGTTTTTAATCACATATTATGTGTTTGGATCTTATTTTGTAGACACAGATGTCTAATTTCGGCGGTTTCAAGTAGTTAAAAAAATTAATGAACGTTATAATTATTTATTTTTTGAAATTTGGCAGAAAAATGAGCAAAGATATTATAGGTACACTGAACTTTTGTAATGAAATGATACGACACATTTAACCAGTATATAAAATTATTTTCCTGTCATATACCATTACCCTTAATGTCATGTGTCATTATTATTTGTTAATGCTCCTATATTGACGAGGTTTAGCTTATAGTTTTCTTAAATACTCATGAAATTTCCCTGCTAGTTTTCGTAACTTGTTTAACCAATATCATGTGTTCATGAGACATGGTCATGTCCCTTCATCGAAATACGAGTTCTAGTGTGTCCGGCTTGGGTCTGATTATCTACCAGTATTATTCCATAAATGCCAACATAAATGGTCTAGTTTCAAATACCAAGTAGTTCTGGGATCTTTTAAGTTACATTTTACGTTGTTGCAAAACATAAATGTTTGTAAGTTTTAGAGAACTACAGACGTCAATTAAGTATTCACGATCAAGATATTTTTCTACATTGCGACGGACCCCACGTTCAACACACATTAACGGATAACACATCCCCATTGGGCTGACAAGCCTCATCACAAACACACACACACACACACACACAAAGACACAATGTCTTGAATATTACTTTTCTTAACGGAAGTTGCAGATTGCAAGAACAGCTGACATACTACATGTCCTTCCCAACCTCAGAATTTGTTAATCCGCTAACGTTAAATTTATTTACTTCTCGAGGACAATGTAATAATGTATTTAAACTCTCCCAACCTTCACTTTTTAAAAAAAAATCATCATTTAATATAAACGGAATTGTAAGCATATTTTATACATAAATGATCAGTATTGATTTGCTGAATCTGAAATTTGGAAGGCTGGGCAGACGTTACCTGTTTGCCATACTATCGTCTGAAAGTTGATATTTTTGATGTTGATATTATAGAAATACAAGGTACCAATAGAAAGCATAATCATATTCAGCCACGACTACTTATTGTACATATAAAACACAAAACACCTATCTTCGTTGTATAGCGGAATTATAAATTCTGTAAAATACATAACTTAAGTCTCTACTTTTAATTAGTAATTTACAATGGAAGGAAAAAGTAGACCAGGCCATTCCGTAACCCCGGTAAGGAACAACTGTTACCACCCTGAATGTTTCATAGAATCAGTTACTGACAAATGATCTCTAATCATCGGATCAATACTGTAATTAGAGCAAGCTGTAAAAGACTTGAATTAAATTCTCCAACAGGTTCATACAATCAGGTAGATACAGAAAGGCATGCAATAATTAAATCGTTATAAGAAGGCAATTTAACTGGTATTTTGCCCCGAAATACTCATCAACAAGTATTTAATTTTACAATCAGGGTATTTGGGTATTGGCCATTTTTCTGGCCGATGATCGTTAAGCATACTTCTAGCTTCTTCAGACGATATTTAGCAGTGCACCTGAAGGAGGTCTGGATGAAGCAATAATCAAATAACAACATGTTTACATTCTATTTATTCATGAATTAAATATGTACAATATGTTTATTTAAAGAATAATGGGTAACAGCTTAACCATCAGTGTTAAGGAATCCTACTTCTCTTGAATCACTTTGAAACTTCAGCTTCATTACCGCGAGTCTAAGGGAGGTGTTTACCTGAAGTTAATGTGACACAAGTTGTATCTTAAATTTCGTTTTAAATAAAATAAATATGTTTTTGTTTAAATTTCTAAATTTATTAATAGGAAGCTATATTTATGCACAGTACTGCATATTTAAAACGAAACAGAAGATAATGCCACTGAAATATTATTTTTCTTCTCTGAAGAGAGCTACAAATTGACTTCATATACTTGGTTGGTTTTCTCTAAGAGTATGTCTCAGCTTTCAATCTAAAAAATCACAAAACACAGTAAATTAATTATAAATGAATGATTAATTCATGGGTATGTAGTGACATTGGGTTTCTAGGATAAGTTAAAGAGGCTCCATTCCACACACCTTAAAAACTTTTCCTGTTGTATTTAAACATTTCTGAAACCTACAAATCATTTCGTCGAAAGTATAGAGTAGAAAGTTTATATTTGTAAAATTTCCAAATTCTACTGTAATGCTACATTATGTCTCAAACAGACATTGTTAATTAATGCAAAATAACATGAATATGTTGCGTATACAAACAGATTTCTCCCATCCAAGAATGCCAAGGTGATGGGATAGTCACTCATTTTTTTCTGTATTTCTTCCGTAATAAGATGCCTATATAAACAGAACTTGAAATTTTTATTGATACAGCCAAATCGCATGAGTAAAAATGATAGTTAACTAAAGACCGAAAACTAAAATATACACATATCTTGGTTAATATCTGCGAGATCAACAAGTATAATGAGTGAGCACCATCAGCGTACTGTTCTGCGAAGTACCCAGCATCAGTGTGCTTTTCTGCGGGACATCAGCATCAAGGTGCTGTTCTGCGGGACACCAGCATCAGGGTGCTGTTCTGCGGGACGACAGCACCAGTGCACTGTTCTGCGGGACACCAGCATAAGGGCGCTGTTCTGCGTGACACAGGCATCACTGTGCTGTTCGGAGGGACTCCAGCATTAGGGTACTGCTCTGCGGGACACCGGCATCAGTATGCCGTTCTGCGTGACGCCGGCATCAGTGTGATGTTCTGAGGGGCACCAGCATTAGGGTACTGCTCTGCGGGACACCAGCATCAGGGTGCTGTTCTGAGGGACACTATCATCAGGGTGCTTTTCTGCGGGACACCAGCATCAAGGTGCTGTTCTGAGGGACACCAGCATCAGGATGCTGTTCTGAGGGACACCAGCATCAGGGTGCTGTTCTGAGGGACACCAGTACCAGGGTCCTGTTCTGCGTGACAGCAGCATCACTGTGCTGTTCTGAGGGACACCAGCATTAGGGTACTGCTCTGCGGGACACCAGCATCAGTGTGTTGTTCTGCGGGACACCAGCATCAGTGTGCTGTTCTGCGGGACACCAGCATCAGTGTGCTGTTCTGCGGGACACCAGCATCAGTGTGCTGTTCTGCGGGACACCAGCATCAGGGTGCTAGTTGAGGGCCGATGGCAGATCGGAAACAATGCTAAGCCCATGCTCTACATAAACCACTTTCTTATATGGTTTGGAGACCTGATAGTTTAGCATACCGTAATGACCGTAGATGTTTGGTACGTTGTACATCCTTCTAGCAGAAATAGTACAAGAGCTAAAGATTAGTATTTAGGTTACAATCAATCATTTTACCTTTGAAGATTAAATCTATTGCTCCATGAATACATCCTCATTAAATAGCATCTGACTGCCTCAAAATGTTCACTATTTTGTACATAGCCGAGAAAAACTGAAATTAGAATTAAAATTATTAGTAATAATTATATACAGTTAAAACACAAAATCCTAAGTGTAAAAACATAGTGCAAAAGAAAGTACTATTTATCTTCATTGTTAGTTTTTTTAGTAAAAATAATAAGGTTCTTCTTTAAGCTATTAACAAACTGAATCCCGACACATATACAAAATGCATGTTCATAACGTCGTTTTATAAGCTATTCCTTATCTTTTTAATCCCATTGCATTTTATACACCACCAAAAATGTTTGACCGTCAATGTGAATGGAGAAGTGGAATTTCAGTTACTCCAGGGGGAGTCTGATGTTTGTTGAGAAAGATTTTTCATTAATAAATGATAAAGGCTACTACAAATTCCAAAAAGCTTTAAAGGTTACCTTCTTCCATTCTTACCGGAATGGTATTTACAATAGCACATGTCAAAATCTCTTCAGAGGGGAGTTAAGGTTACTGTAAGCGTATTTTGAATTATTTTCATTCATGTTCGTTGTGATCGTGCTGTGCAGAAGTATCTATTACGTTAATAAGCACAAAATTGTCTCATAAACGAGGATTATACAAATGAATTTTGTCTAAATTGAATCATCAAACCCTTCACTTGTTGATTCCCTTCATTTGAAATAATTGGACTGAATTCCTCAACGAAAAAAAAGTTCCTTTACACAATACATGTCATACTCACATCAGCGTAGGTTTCAAATGAAGCAGTAATGTCCAGTAAGAGGGCTCTAGGCCTCATGGGCTTCCTGACATTGCACATGAACACACGTAATGTCTGATTGAACTTCTTGCTATAATAGAACCATGGCACGGAGTACAATGCTTCGAAGAGGGCACCACTCTAAAATGATTAGATAATGAATATTAGAAACAAATTATCCTATACAAAAAAATAGTGCAACAACAAATTCAACGTTTTGCAACACCAAAGCAATTTTACCTAATTGTGATTTCAACGATTAATAACGGTTTTCGAGAAGAGAAAACCGCTAAGGGTGACGATTTTGGTAACAAATCGCGTAATATTTTATTCACAAAAAAAACCCATATTTCATCAATTGTAGAGCACTTGAGTTTGTTAATGGCTAAAATCGGACATGTGGGAAGATGGGTTAAGAGGTGGAGATTTTCGAAAATTCTGAATATCTCTGTCACGATACGTCGGATCAAAAATCTGTATAGAAACAATCTTATCGCAAATTAAATGTACTATAACTATAGTCATATACATTTATTCTCTAACTTGAATATTAACCGAAATATTTACAATTTTCATATTCGGCTATTGTCTGTATTGTTCTTGTGATTCCGCTAAAAGTTAGCTTGGCCGTTTCCATAACTGTTCGGCTCTCGTGAAATTGGTGTAAGCTTCTTCTTTGTGATACATATGCAAATGCGTTCTGTTGATTCCCCTCCCCTCTTTAGTTCATGGACTACTATAATATAAGTGAATGAGATAAAAATTATTCTGCTTTATTATAAATTACAGAACTAGATATAATAAATAGTTTTCTATAAAATTAATATGTTATATTCAGATATATTTCTTTAATTGTATTTCTTTCCAATGAATAATATTCTATCTATCTGTTCAGCTCTGACTATTCATATCTTTCCATTTAAAGGTTATTAAAATTGACTGAAATATTTCTCATTATCCTTTGTATTTATTCACTTAATATTCACGGTGGTGGTATGTAGATTTATCTATTATAAAACTTCACGAAGGAAATTTGCTTAGTTTAAGCATCCCCTGCGGGACGGACATTTTTTATTTTTCATTTTCACTATAGTTCCTCTGGTGGTAGCATTCAGGGGGATTTTCACCCCATTGTGATATGAAAATGTTTTTTACCTAGCAATTTTTTTTTGTTTTTAATTTAGATAGTTTATAGGATTAGGGTTTATTTGGGCAATCAACTGCGAGGTTATTATGCCCTATATCTTATTCAACACCGTCATATATTGCACCTAATAAAATTATTTATTTTGGTGTAACTCACTTACTTACTTGGTTTTTCTGCCGTATTATCGAGAGTTTACAGGGTTTTAACTTTTTATCTTTATGACGTTTTTATATTTGTTGTTTAACTTTCTTTTTTTTTTTAATTTTCTATTGGTTTTTCTCGTGTACGTGTTTTTTTTTTATTGTTTCGTTACTGTTTTTACACTGTTTGCCATGCTATGTTTGTTATTTTGTCTTAAGGATTTTGTTTGTCAGCAAACACTGTTGATGGGAGCTCTGATTCTAAAAGTGAACTCTGTATAAATTAAAACACTGGTAGGTAGCGGACGAAGCCTTTTTATTGATCCTGATAAAACAGATTATATTCTGAATTCCAATAGTACCTTCCACTCAAAAGATTTTGCTTTAACTGATACAAGCACGCTCACACATTTCTTGCAAAAAAAAAAGTAATATACTGCAACAATGTTTAAAAATAACTTATTTTTCTGAATTTTCATACAAACCTCGTTCATTATTCTTTCCCCATAAAAACATTGGTACAGCACGTACGTTTGTTCAACTAGAAACGTTATAAAGCAATTAGTCAGGATATTCCATGCTGGATTCTGCAAGAAAATTATACTGCCTGTAATAAAATATCACTATAAAATCTTAAGAAAAACCATCTAATACCCTTAACAATGTAGTCGTATGCCCAGAAATTTCACAAGATTATATTTTTATATATGCTTCACAGGGCGTTTAGCTTAGTTCTACATCTGCTAACTGACGCCTTCAATTATTATCAGTTTTTTTACTAGATTATGTTATAATTAAAATATATTAATTTCATTCTATAATACTCTTTAGTGTTTCACAGATCTGTAATTTTCTTTAAATGCCGTGTAGAATATTTAAACTTTTCAGACATGAAAATATTTTATTATATATTAGCTGCTGTCATTCAAAAGTTCTGTTAAGTAGTAGGGAAGCTGTATAATAAGTCGTTTTTGGTAAGTATTTGTTTGATTGTAAACTAATCACTAACGTAGTAGATATGGGTTATTGTCATTTCTTATCATAAAATATTGAAGTGTCCTATTCTAAGTCCTGAGAGTAAGGAACTCTCATTTTTTAGAATTCCTGAAACACGATGGCCACATGGGAATAGTACTTTTTATAGAAAGTAATTAATTGTTTGAGTTTGTACAGTTTGTTCCACGTCCTCATGAATTAAGTCATCGATGATAAGTCTTTTCGTAACTGTTTCTTCGTAAGACTACTGATATATTCATGTCTTATTTCCATAGCAATTGGATGACGACTGTAGATATTCTGTAGTCTACGGAGTGAACTTAATGATTAGGTGCAAATGATGTGTTTGTCATGTGGTATGGGAAGTTCCTGAAGGGCAATAAGATTCCATGGAGGTCAGCCACTAGAATCAGGGCCGGCTCAAGGCAAAATACTGACCCGGGCAAACAACCGTTTTGTCGCCCCCCCCCCTAAAAAAGGGGGGTCCGGGGGCCCTCCCCCGGAAATTTGTTCAAAATAGGGTTTAGAATACTGAGTTTTGAGGCGTCTTAAGTGGTAGTTATCAATCAAAATATTATCATATTTTCAAGTGAAAAGATAAGGTGACTTAAAATGTATGTAGGCCATCACCTTTTTGCATACATTATAGTAGGCTATACGTAATACATTGTGTGTTTTTGAGTAAGCTTATATTAAAAAAGTTTATAAAAGAAATTTACGCAAGAGATTACAAAATATTAACTTTATAAAATCGAAAACGAAATTTTTCACTGCTTGGGCGTTTGGTCGCCCCCCTGGCTGCGTCGCCCGGGTTGCCCGGCCCTTAAGCCCCCCCTGACTAGAATGCAGTGGCAACTTAAAACTCAAGTGGTGCTGAAGAGAACTGGCAATCCAAAATTTGACAAGATATCCTAAAAAACATTAATTTTCAACTATACTCAAATAAAAAAAAATGCAAGGGAAAGGTTCAAATAGCGTCTTCTGTAGCAAATTTAAAAAAAAAATGAAATAGCTAGTTTCATATTTGTCAAATTCAATATGTATTATCAGTATTAATATTAATATTTAAATATTTAAAAATAAAGAATACTATATTATTTCTCATATGGCAAATAAGGACGCCGTACTTATGGAACGCGTGGTCTTAAATTTATATCTATGGAATTACCCGAAATATGTTACAAGAAGTATTCATTACCAAATACTTTTTAAAATCGAAATGTTTGGTCATAACCTACCAGACTACGTATAATAATTTAGGGATTCACATATAAAAGGTATTATTAGTGTGACTATGAGTCCAGGTCTAAGAAATGAGAGCTAAAATCCCTTATAAAAAGTTTTTCTGGAGTACTGGTCCACTCTTTTAAGGGAAAGAACATATTGTTATACTATTTCAGATTTGACTTCAAGGGACTATGAGAACCTACTGTAATTTGCAGTTTAAATTAAATTTGGTATTCCCATAAAAATGTATTTGAGGAAATTACAATATACTACCACCTACCTGCATTACAATGTAGATATTGGCCGCAAATGTAACAGACGCAATTAAACACAGCATTAACATAAATGACCCAGTATATTTTAGTAATTCAGTGTTGTACCTGAAATAATAATTATAATTATATTAACACTTGTCTTGTGATAAATAATTTGTCTAACAGAAAGTTGTTATTTCAGCAGATCTCTCTTAAGGGAAATCAGCTATGAAGGTTGTACTCATGACAGGATGTTCGAAATATTTCTTCAAATGTCCATCTATCCTACCTAGGATATGACGAAAATGAGGTCCGTTCAAAATTATATATATACACTTGCGGCCCCGACAGACGTTGTGATATTTCAAGAGATTAGGTTATTAAATTTAATAATATTATGTTTAAAACAAAAGCTACTTTTAATAACACAAAAAACAATTTTTGTTATGTACATATTTGACTAAAAGCAAATAAAAAATGAAATATCGCAGATTTTTTATTCAGGCCACCTTATAACCCACACTCCCGTTCAAACCTCAAAAATTTAATATAGCTTATAATCATGAAATTTACATATAGAGTTTTGTTAAGTTCGGTTCAATCGTTAGTGCCCAATAAAATTGTTGGCTCCCACTTTAATTTTTTAGTATATATCTCGTTTATACTTTGTTATACGGCAAACATGAATATAACAAAAGATACTCTAAATAATGAAATAAACAACTTTTATTCTGTGCATATTTGCCGAAAAACCAATAGGAAACGAAATATTGTTATTTTTAATTATAGGCCTCCCTTACAATACCCACTCCTGCTCCATCTGCCGGGGTGATTTGTGAATCTAAACCATGCAGGGCGTCACCCAAACGCATACAAAAAAAATCATTCAAATCGGTCCAGCCGTTTAGGAGTAGTTCAGTGACATACACACATACAGTAGAATTATATATATATAAAGATATATATTTATTTATATTTTGTCTGTTACCGCTCTAGCCATCACAGTATTTGTTGATCGGTACCGACCTCGATATTTAAACGTTTTATGTAAAATTAAAGATCACGTTCGTTAACGGCTTAAATCGGACCAGTGGAAGGGGGGTGGGGGTTAGAGGGGAGGATTTTCGAAAATTCAAAATATTTCCTTTATTGTACGTTCTACCGAAAAATGGTATAGAAGCAATCTTATTGTAAATGTTGTTACATATATTATATTATTATTTATTAACGTCCACTTTTTGCAACTAAGGCTAATTGGGATGGGATATCTACAGGTTACCACCCTTTTCTAGCCCTGGCGGGACTTGGATGTTTTTTGATGAATTCCGTAACTAAATTATTTCCTTTGCCCAGGCTAGAATCGAACTCGCCACTCTAGGAGATTAAGGTCAACGCTTTAACCCACATGGCTAACCTGAGTCCCAAATGTTGTTATGTTCATGTTTTCTCTATCTACAATTGTAACCGAGATATTGGCATTTCTTTGTTTTTAGCCTTCAGTATACTGGCACTTTTTATCATCGCACTTTACAAAGGAGTTTATATATCATGAAACGTCTTATTGTAGGTATAAATACCAAATATTTTTATAACGGAACTTTATAAAGTCAGATACATATAAATAGTTAGTGTCATCAATTATGATTTATTTGTCTACCTTACTCATCGGATGTTTTTGGAAATAGCAAATATATATGAGATCAGATCAGTAGTGTCTCATTCCAGCATCTGAAAAATCTGCTTAGTTTAGCCCTTGGGTGACGGGTTTTTATTAGCAGATTTCCCTCAAGGGAAATCAGCTATTGAGGTCGTACTCATGATGCGAGTTTCGAAAAATGTCTTCAAATGTCCATCGATCCTACCCAGGAGATGACGAAAATGAGGTCCGTTCAAAATTATATATCTATATATATATATATATATTTGTTTTTTATATATATTTGTCTGTTAACGCTCTAGCGGTCGCAATTTTTGTTTGATCGTTACCAATGTCGGAATTTAATCGTTTTATGTAAAAAGGAAGATCAAGTTCGTTAATGGTTGAAATCGGACCAGTGGGAGAGGGGGGTTAGAGGGGGGATTTTTGAAAATTCAAAATATCTCCGTTATTATGCGTCGGATCGAAAAATTGTATAGAATAAATCTTATTGCAAATTTAATTTACTATAAATATTGTTCTTCACATTTATTCTGTATCTTGAATATTAACCGAGATATTTGCATTTGTATTCTGCGTGTGGTCGCCAGTAGGCTATGTTCGGACTTTCCGCCGGAGCTCTGGCGGCCGTTTCCATAACTATTCGTCCCTCGTGAATAGGTTTAGAGGTTAGGTTAACTGTTTTTTTGGGGCTAGAAACTACTGGGTTATTACGCCCTAAATAATGTTTTAGGTTTAGAGGTTTCTTACTACTACAGTTGTTATTAGGCAGATTTCTCTATTGTAAAACTTCACGTGGGAAATCTGCTTAGTTTACGCAGCCCTTGCGTGACGGACTTTTTATACACTTAACTTTATATACAATATATAAGTCTGACTATATTATATAATGTACGAGTATATAAAGGCAAAAGCTATTGAGGATTAATTAATATTAGACCTTATTGACTTCAATTTTAATATCATAAATCATCTGAAGAATCTGTTGTTAAACGTTGTTTTTGCATGTCAAATGCACTCAAAACTTGTCAATAATTCACTTTAAAAAAAGCAATTATTATAATAGTAAAAACTCTGGCCTTGTACTATGGTTTATTCCCAATTTCTTAATTCCCTTATTTCTTGGCAAAACGAAATATTTTCGAGTATTTCAGGTATTCCAAAAAATGAATCACAAATAAATAAATAAAATATTTATTATTTATTTATTTATTAATGTCCACTTTATGCTACTATGCCTAATTGGGACGGGGTTTCTACAGGTTACCACCCTTTTCTAGCATGGGTGGGCTAAAGATTTTATTTAATGAGTTCGTAACTAAATAAATTCCTGTTGGCCCAGACGAGAATCGAGCTAGCCACTCTACCATGTGAAATTAAAGTCAAAGCTTTAACTCACTTGGCTAACCTGAACCCCTTAAAAATAGTAGTGTTTTTAATTTAACGACATAACATTTGTATTATATTATATGTTATAACATAATTTAACGAAGTGTTTCATGAATAATAAATTTGAAATAATATATACTATAAATCTTTCGAGTAGGCTAAAAATCTTTCGTTTCCAATCAAATTAGACGACCTTTCAACAGCAATACGTCCGTCCGATAAGCTATCCTACGAAGATTTCGCACAAGCGACATAAGCTGGTAATCTCATCTCAAATTCGATTCTCTATTTCTCCCGTAACAAGAAACTGATTTTAACACGACTTCAAATTTAAATTGGCCACGAGGTGCTTCGTAAAACAATTACTGTAAGTGAATACCGCATGAATGGAGTGAGGGAGAACTGAAAGCACGAAACTAAAAAATACAAATAACTCGGGTAATATTCGAGTTAGAGAAAAGTTACTAGACCAACAGTTAGAATATAATATTTATCAAAATTTATCAGATAAATTGTTTTGATCTGACTGAACGGACATATTTGAATCTCAACGATTACTTAATTTCATCATTAATTTTACATACAACTCTACAATATTTTCATTAAAAAAAAAATATTGGACGCTCCTAGAAAGAGATGAATGGGAATTTTTATTTATTTACGTCCACTTTATGCTACTATGGCTAATTGGGACGGGATATCTACAGGTTACCGCCCTTTTCTGGCCAGGGTGTAACTAAGGATTTTTTATTTATTTATTTACATCCACTTTATGCTACTATGGCTAATTGGGACGGGATATCTACAGGTTACCACCCTTTTCTGGCCAGGGTGTAACTAAGGATTTTTTATTTATTTATTTACATCCACTTTATGCATCTATGGCTAATTGGGACTGGATATCTACAGGTTACCACCCTTTTCTGGCCAGGGTGTAACTAAGGATTTTTTATTTATTTATTTACATCCACTTTATGCTACTATGGCTAATTGGGGCGGGATATCTACAGGTTACCACCCTTTTCTGGCCAGGGTGTAACTAAGGATTTTTTATTTATTTATTTACATCCACTTTATGCTACTATGGCTAATTGGGACGGGATATCTACAGGTTACCGCCCTTTTCTGGCCAGGGTGTAACTAAGGATTTTTTATTTATTTACATCCACTTTATGCATCTATGGCTAATTGGGACTGGATATCTACAGGTTACAAGAATCGGAATTAAATTGCTAACAACTGTAGCTAATGAGAACATACTTGCTAAGAACACTATATTTCTGCTACTTGAATTACCTTATTAAGAGATGGTGATGCTCAATATTTGACTTTAAACATCTGTTCAGACATTGCTGATAGTCCTTGTTTCCGTATATGTTATCCAGAGTGGTTTCTATTGGAGATGTGTTGTTTAGCCCAGCGTACATTATACATGCACGTTGATGTATGTTCCTGATGGATAGGTTCAAAATACGGAGCTGTATCTGGAGCTGAAGGAGGCAGCTCACGTAAATCTCATTTAGAACTATAGCAACGCCATCTACGAGGAAAGGGATGAAGAGTGTTATGAAATAGGCGAGAGCGAAGCCACCTATGGACCTTGTGCTGAAAGGCATGTAGTAGAACGCCGGTAGATATGGATTCGCTAAGTCCACGACTCGTTCGTATTCTTCTTGTGTCACTTTGAAGGCTTGTGTAAGAGGTAGGAAAAGTGCATTGGTCAGACCACCTGCAACGTAGGTATACAAGAATGCTTGGCTCCTGGCCCTTATCACATCAGCGACGCCATCTCTCAGTTTAATCTGCTCCTCGCTAAAATTTTCTCCTTCATATTTGTAAAATCCAGTGTTAATGTAGAATCTGATCTTATTTAGGGCTTTGTTAGTAACCATTCTCGTCGTAAAGCCCCATAAGAAAAAGGTACAGTTCATCATGACATGTAGTGCTGCGACAATGAGATTCTTTTCATGTGCCGCCAAAAACATGCCATAGGCGGCCATTGCGTATAGATAAATGAAATAGCTGTATATGACAGCAATATAAGCTACGTAAAGAGGGCTTCTCGACATACCACATCCCATTAAGTCCACCAGCCATTTTCTGTCAAGAAAGAAATCATGCCCGGGGCCTTTAGGCTTTTCCAAATCTTTTCCCATTTTTCCAGTATTCTGAAAAATCATAAAATGATTAAGTCACTAAAAATGTTTTAAGATAGTCAGTACTAGATATGAAAGTTGCAACATCAGAATTCGTTCATCATCCAGTCTTC
Source organism: Riptortus pedestris (assembly GCA_019009955.1). Lineage (NCBI taxonomy): Eukaryota > Metazoa > Arthropoda > Insecta > Hemiptera > Alydidae > Riptortus > Riptortus pedestris. The sequence goes on along the minus strand of CM032231.1, from coordinate 49,758,196 downwards.
AGTGGACGAAAAAATGATACGTAAAAAACAAAGTTGACAGATATTAGCATATTTCCCTTAAGGGAAATAAGCTATTGAGGTCGTATTCATGACGCGAGTTTTGAAAAATTTCCTCAAATGTTCATCGATCCTACCCAGATGACGAGAATGAGGTCCGTTCAAAACTGTATATATATATATATATATATATATATATATATATATATATATATATATATATATTTGTCTGTTACCACTCTAGCGGTCGCAATTTTTGTTTTATCGTTACCAAACTTGATATATAATCGTTTTATACAAAAAGAAAGACCAAGTTCGTTAATGGCTGAAATCGGACCAGGGGAAGGGGGGTTCAGAGGGGGAGAATTTCGAAAATTCTTAATATCTCCGTTATTATGCGTCAGATCGAAAAATTGTGTAGAACCAATCTTATTGCAAATGTAATGTTCTATAAATGTTGTTATTTACGTTTTTTCACTATCTTGATTATTTGCATTTTTTAGTTTTTGGTCTTCAGTAAAGCCCCACTTCTACTCATCTCATAATTTCAATATTCTAATATGTTATGAAACACTTTATTTGAAACTTAAATACCAAATATTGTTCTCATTGAACTTTTAAGTTTTGAGATAAATGCAAATACGTGGCGCACGTGAGAAATCTGCTTAGTTAACGCAGCCCCTGCGTGACGGACTGTTCTCTTTTGAATGCAAGCTTCGGTAAAAATCATCTTGGGACTCTGCCAAATAATTTTATATGAGAAAGATCCTGGTAAAAAAGTTCAGGCTTTTTGAGGGAATGGTGCCAAACCTGCCATGTATAAATTAGTACATAGGTACATTAGGTGGGTCGAGGATGAGTGGTGAAGCCAATGAAGATGTGACTGGTTGGCCTAAGGAGGGCTTCAGGAAGCTGAGGAGTTCGTAATTGGAATATTTCAGTTACGGACCACTCTGAATAGATTAAGATGGTTGCAAAAACCCAGGTACTACAAGATTCTGTGGATACTTAGGATGCTCAAGTATCTGAGTACAGAAGCACCCAAGAGCCAAGGCATGTGAACTTTAAAAACTTCTGTAATCATTGCGTTAAACGTGCAAATAAAAAAAATTGATTATTATAATGAGATCATTTTAATAGCATAAATCATTACTGGTGTCATTTCCGGCATATCTCCAGCGGTGTCTATTCTGTGGTGGCCCACGATATTTCGCCGGAATTCCATCCGGCTTCTTCTGGCGGTCATGTTTTTGTAGTGCTTGTGGCAGCGCTTAATCAAGAGCTCTTAATTAAGAGCTGCCACAAGCACTACAAAAACATGACCGCCAGAAGAAGCCGGATGGAATTCCGGCGAAATATCGTGGGCCACCACAGAATAGACACCGCTGGAGATATGCCGGAAATGACACCAGTAATAAGTTCCCAGCGACGAAGTTTGAAACAAAGCATAAATCATCTGAAGAATCTGTTGTTTTTGCGTGTCAAATGCACTCAAAACTCGTCAATAGTTCACTTTAAAATAACAAATATTATAATAGTAAAATCTCTGGCCTTGTACTATGGTTTGCTCATTCTTAATTCCCTTATTTCTTGGGAAAACGGAATATTTTCGAGAATTTGAGGTGTTGTAGAAAATGAATCACTACTTAAATAAAATAGTAATGTTTTCAATTTAACGACTTATAACATTCGTATTATATGTTATAACATAATTTAACGAAGTATTTATGCACAAAATAAATTTGGAATAATATATACTATAAATCTCAGCAATCCATCCTCATCATCTGAATTGATCAAGATGGTTGCAAAGGTCCAGGATCTACAAGACCCTGTGGATACTTAGGATACTGAACTATCGGGGTACAAAAGCACCCAGGAGCCAAGGCATGAAAGCAAAGAAAATGTGAACTTTACAAACACCTGTAATCATTGCGTTAAACCCGCAACTAAAACAATTGATTGCTATAATGAGAGTCACGAATTTATCTTCAGACATTTCTAAAATGTAATATCAATTTGAAATACAAAATGAAGACCACCTACATATCTGTTAATTTCACCTTGACTGCTTGCAGAGCTATGCCCAGATATTCTACCAATATAATAAACAATAAATTAATTCCACCAGAACCTCGGACTGTATTTACATTTGTCCAGTGTAATCCAATATTACTGATGTCAATACAGTGGTTTTCTGTTTCAAACTATTCAACACAAACTTATTCCATTTGGAACTTTTAAATTCATAGTTGTCCGCCCACGGTGATACGACTTCCGTGAATCTGATTAGTTTGTTCGGTTCTAAAGGGCACTCAATAATTCAAAAGTGTTTGTAGATTAAAGCTATATTTAATGGTTATTGACTACAACTAGCCATATTTCTGGTACCACCTAATAGTTTACGGACTCTTTTTCTTTCTCTCTTCTGACTAAAATCACTCAAATATTGTTAATTATTTAAAAGCTCCATGAAGTTATCAGACATTCAATTAAAAGTCAAATGAGCTTAAATAAGAATGTATATCCATAGTGAAGTGCTGTTTAGTGAAGGTATAACATCATGTTTCGCATAAAGCACATTCAAAGAACTGGTTACATTTTTGATACCCTATATTTAAACGAAAATAATCAACCTTTACAATAATAAAACTATTAAAGCCAAATATTATATAACTCATTATTAATATCAAAAAGACACTTATGCCCCTTATTGTCTACTTCCAGTTTTTCTTGTTACACTCTATTAAGTGTTACTAACTGTAAGCAATAGAGAGGAGAAACAAATATAAAGAGACTGGTATACGAGGTGCACGAGACAAAGAGTTTGGGATGGAGCAGGTACGATGCCATGGTACGAGGGAGGGATGTGGTCCTGACTGGAATTGGATAAGGTGTAGGAGGACCAGTGTGTTTTCGGAGTGGGTGGCAGAATGTTGGGGACGAATGATGATTTGGGCCAGGAAATGCTTGGAGGCAGGATGTAATTGGAAAGAGTGCAGTAGGACAATGTGATGTTAAGAAATAGATTGGGAGTGGTTAGAAGGAGGGAAGTGGTTGTGACTGGAATTGGATAAGGAGTAGAAGGACCAGTGTGTTTTCGGAATGGGTAGCAGAAAGTTGGAGATAATAGATGATTTAGGCCAAGAAATGGTAGGAGGCAGGAGGTAACTGGAAAGGGTGCATTAGTCATTATAATGGTAAATTATCATTAATTGTTCCATGATTATAAGCTATATTAAAATTTTTAGGTTCGAACGGGAGTGGGGGTTATTGCGGTTATGACGTACTAAAACAGCTGTCACTGTTGAGCTTTGTAACGCATCAAGGGAAAGGAACTTTTATACATACATGGTTTGGAAGACAGAGTACTTTCTATGATTATGAATTATATGGTCCATTACGTTACAAAACAAAAACTTCATTCGCAGAAGATGGGAAATATAAAAATATTGAGGACAGTGAAACCTAACATAACAAATAATTTTATTACGATCAAATCCACAGCAACGACGGGCATAAAGTCTAAACACTCGGACGGGGAAATGTCAAAATATAGTGCAAAGTAAAGACAAAAATTTTCCACCATCATTCAGCCTCAAATGAATTCCCGGGCATCGCAGGGTACTTTAGCTAGTGTGTATATATATATATATATATATATATATATATATATATATATATATTTATATAGACACATTTATCCTCAATTAACTCCAATATCCATTATACAACATGTCCCGAAAAAGAGTTTGAGTTTAAACATGTTGGCAGCACAATAGGACCATACATTTCATCACGTGCCAGCCCAAAGTAAACCACAGAACAACAATGTGAAAATGATTCTCTAATACACCATGCAGGGTCACCTCGTTCTGGGGTGCTGAAGATTTCTGCACTGTGAAAGTGCCTTAATTAGCCCACACTATTCTATCCATACTCCTGTGATAGACTGCGATGACTTCCTGACTGACTGTAGTTCCCATGGGACTCAGGTTAGCCATGTGAGTTAAGGCGTTGGCTTTAATCTCACATAACCTAGAGTGGTGAGTTCGATTCCCGACGGGGAAATAGGAATTTATTTAGTGACGAACTCATTAAAGAGACGTTGAGATGTAGATCGACGTTATTTCTACACCTGAAAGTAGTGCATTTTTAATTGTGAAGGCTGGTTTATTGGTGGTTTCATTTTTATAAATAAACGCCAGATTTTGAGTTCTACTCAAAATTTCAATGAATTTCATTGGACAACTACAGACACTGCTAAGTAAAGTCATAAAACAAGAATTATTTACACAGATGGCATTGCCCAGTCCATTGTTTATATGTTTATTTATATAATTCAAGCCTAAATAATCTGTCTGTGTTGATTTTAGAGTTAGTTATTGCAATATTCTTACTTTGGAGACAATTAAAATAAATATGTCGGCTTCTGTGAAATATTATCTATTAACGGATGTTAGCAATTTATTTTATGAATGAGACCATCTATTTGGATTTGTGGTATAATAAAAACTCTATTTTTTTTCTCATTATAAGCCAAAATGAAACACTGTTAATTTCTAAGTTATCTTCTAAGGGGATAAGTTTATAAAGAACGTCATTTGACTGGACGAGGAGTGACTTTATGTTCGCTCTTCTACGTAATCAGACTGATTGTAAATAACAGTTTTCCACATTTCTACGTAGGTACATAATGCATCCTTCTGGACCGGCTAAACTTCAGATTGCTGAAAAAAGGTTTTCTGAACGGCCATTCTATTTTGATGAAGTCGAGGTATTTGGAAAGTCGAAAAATTGAAAATGACAGTTGTTTACGATTTGCTTTACTCCGTGAAAATAATATAAGATAAAAATATTAAATGAAATTAGTTTAAATTAAATTAAAGTGTAAACAATTATTAAAAATTTCGGATCTTAAGACTTTTTTATTATTGTAAAATAAAATTATATAATTTTTATAATTAATTTCAATCATATAGTTTTTTTTCCCCCATAAGAACGAAAATTATAGGCATTTTGGCCCAACATTTTGGACTAACCGTTCTCTGGTAATCAAGTTTTTGGCAGTTTTCCCCACTGTGTGTCATATCGTACTGTATTTAATGGATTTGCAAGCTACAGATTGAGCATGGATGTACTTGTAGATTTTCTCAATCAGTACTCCAGGTAAACAACTCACCGACTCTGGCACATCTTATTTATTTATTTATTCTTATAGGAATTGCATTTCGCGACTGGGGCGTTTGAGCGACGTGTCAATTAAATTCTTATCATCAGTTTATCATATTTATAGGTAGTTTATCATATTCCGTGCTGGCTACGGACATGTAGTAATTCAGTCAAAGTGTATGGTAGGTCTATGTGAGTCCTTAGATAGCAGTTAGTATATGTTAGCAGATTTCCCTTAGGGGAAATCAGCTATTGAGGTCGTACTCATGACGCGATTTTCGAAAAATTTCTTCAAATGTCCATCGATCCTACCCAGGAGATGACGAAAATTTGTTTTTTAACGCTCTAGCGGTCGTTTTGTTTGATCGTTGCCAAACTCGATATTTAAACGTTTTATGTAAAAAGGCAGATCAAGTTCGTTAATGGCTGAAATCGGACCAGTGGGGGGGGATTTTCGAAAATTCGAAATATCTCCGTTGCCATACGTCGGATCAAAATATTGTATAGAATCAATCTTATTGTAAATTAAATTTACTGTAAATATTGTTCTATACATTTATTCTCTATCTTGAATATTAACCGAGATATTTGCATTTTTATTAAATTTGGGCAGATACCGAACGACAGTTTCCCGCCAAAGGCTAGTTCGTCCCTTTCCCGTAACTGTTTGGCTCTCGTATGGCGATTTCTATATTGTACAACTATACGTGGGAAATCTGCTTAGTTTACGCAGCCCCTGCGTGATGGAGTTTTTTATAGTAAGTCTACAGTTACAGTGTTGGCAGTAGGGTTCCTTAAACATTTGGCACACCTTAGTGAAGTTCAACAGAAAATCACTCTCACTGGAAGTCAGGTTGGTTGTGATGACCAACCTCTCCAATCACTTACTGCTTCAATGGCTACGAACTTTTGATGCTTTAATTAGCATGTTATGAAACAAAACCACTAAGGTAAGGCAGGCCGTGAGGCATATTACTGTTTCAGTTTTCATTTATTTTTTTGGGGACCAAATGGACTCTCAACAGAAATTTTCACATCTCACCGAATTTTTTTTTCCTTATACCAAACTCAAAAACGATGCTTCATGAGAGGATGAGAAATAAATGGCACCAGGATCCTAGGACGAAAAAAAAACAACTTTCCTCATAGAACTTTATTTTTTATTTTTCTTTTTTTTGCCCTTTGCACCTTTCTTTCCTTTTAGACCCTTCTTCCCCTTCTTCCCTTTCTTTCCTTTCTTCCCCTTGCCTTTCTTCTTTTTTCTTACAGGTGAGGGGGGCGGAGGTTGTGGGGGTGGTTCTTCTGTTTCACCTGGCTTTGGCAAGAAGGGGCACAGGAACTCGTTGTTATCGGTGAATGTTTCCGGTCGACATGTGACACATTTCCTGCGAGTTTCATCCTCGAAAAACAGGCAAAGCTGGTCTGTGTTAGAGCACTTCTGAAAGCCTTCCAGTTTTTGTACTCCTCCCCACCTTATGAGCGTTGGAAGAACATCCAGAGATATTTTCGGATGGCTGCTTAGTTCGCCATCATGAAACCTGAAGCAGATTTGTTAAATTGTCTCCCTCATGACAAAACCTATTAAATCCGTTTAAAAATCTGATGTGGAGGTTCACAAAAAAATAAAGCCTCATATCATTATTAAAATTATTTTTGTTTGTCTACTAGTTTCGCGTCCTCTAGACAAAATCAGAATGACGGGTGTAATTAACGCTATTAAATACACCCATCATTTTGATTTTGAAAACGTAAGTATACTAGAAAAAGAAATAAATATAAACAAGAAAATAAAAGAGAATATGTACATTATAAAGAATAGAAAAACCCCTGTTCAATAAGAAAACAGAGATTAAACATGTGAATCATATATATTTTTATTTATTAGGATCTTTGATGTAATGGTTGATCAATTATAAATTTCTCCTTTAGGATTTTAATTATGGATAATGAATATATTTATTTCGTGATATATCTATCTAAATCAGCAGACTCGACCCGCCATTCTTTGTAAATAAATAAATTCTTTGACTGGCACGGCTAGTGGAAGGTCCTATGGTACGATGTAGCCGATAGTATTGTTATGAAAATCATATTTTAACGTTTCAACGAAGAAAGTTTGAACGAGAATGGTACTGTATTTAAGGGTTAATATGTCAAAAAATGTAATATAATCAATTTCTTAATAAGTTAATGGAATTGATGTTCGAAACATTTCACTTTATCTCCTATATTAACGGTGTTATTTTTATTTATTCACTATAGAATCACGAGTGTAGGAGTAGCAGTTTACAGGACGAATGAGTAAACTACTACTCTTTATTTTTACTTTGTTTTTGTAAGAAATTGCAGGAATTAATAAAAATTAAAACATGCCTTTAAGACTTTAAAATCTGAAAAGCCAAAGACCTCTTTAAAACAGTGTGGGCTTCCACTTATACTGGTTAAGCCACTGATGTGGTCTGTATTTTCAAATAAACCTGCAATTCACCTTCATTTATCGTAATATTCATTGCATTTTGGAAGTTATGTAATCTATTATATAAGCTAATTTATGAGAATATTACTTAAATTAATAGTTACTGAAATTACAAAATGTTTGGCATACTTTGCAGGATCCATCAAAACTGTAGCAAATACGATATCTCTGGAGTCTGGATCTTTCTGCATGTATTGAATAAATTTGTCGATCTCTGCTTCAAGCGTGCCTGAAAAAAAATATCTGTAGGAAATTGCTTTAAGAGTTACAAATTTAACAGACGTTATATTTCCTTCTCAATATTCTTTCTAACTCCATAAAGACTTATTCAGAGCTCATGAATGTGAACGTTCACAACGAATGGAACCTAGTATGCTTCGCATATTAGGATAATACAATAGCAAATAGGGGGCATATAAGAGAGGCATCCAAGCAGGGCTTGATCGATTTTTTGTTGAAAAACGTTCTGAGCGAAGATACTAAGACGAAGGCAGAGGCATAGCAACGGCACAGGCTTCTTTCAAATCTGTATCTAATTTCACAATTCTATAATAAATTCTGATTCATAAAATTGTTCCAGATTTACTGTTCTTAATTTATACTGCTTATAGCCAGGGGAAAAGCTAAATATGTGTTCAGGTGGGCCAACGTCACTTGTGAAAAGAGGGAAATTCAGTTTAGGTTTAGAGGGTCTTATTTAAGATTGAACCAAGTTCTTCGTGATATCTAAATTCGTTGATGTCCAGGAGAACTGCCTAACTACTATGCTAATTGGGACGGGTTATGTACAGGTCACCACTCTTTTCTAGGTAGAATATAAATAAAGAAAGTGTTTGATTGCACTTAAAATTATTTCATTTGAAACTGATATGTAATATCTCCGTTCCAATGCATCAGAACGAATGTCATAGAACATACTTGATATTTAGTCGTTTTATGTAAAAGAAAGATCAAGTTCGTTAACGGCTAAAATCGGGGGGGGGGGGGGTTTAGAGGGGAGGAATTTCGAAAATTCGAAATATCTCTGTTAATATACGTCGAGTCGAAAAATTGTATTGAACCAATCTTATTGCAAATAAATCTTTCCGGTCTATCTATCTATTCAGCGCTACAAGGTTGGCTGGCCTGTTTGTTTACAGTTCGCCGCTTTCTGTTGTATAGATTACTAGCTAAGATACCCGGCTTCGCTCGGGAATTCATTTGAGGTTTAATGATGGTGGTATTTTTTTTTGGCAAGCCTTTACTTTCCACAATATTTTAATATTTCCCGATATATACCCGTCGTTGCTATGGATTTATTAATAATAAAATTATTTGTTATTTATGAGTTCACTGTCCTCAATATTTTTATATTTCCCGTCTCCTGTGCATGTAGTTTTTTTTTATATATATACCCGTATATAATTCATAATCATAGAAAGTATTCTGTCCGCCAAACTATGTTTGAATTAAACTTCCTTTCCCTTGAAACGGTACAAAGACCAACAGTGACTGAAAACCGAACAGAAAATGTAATATACTGCGAATTGTTATATTAGGCTTCTCTTATAACCCCCCCCCCTCCCGTTTGAACCTAAAAAATTTAATATAGCTTATAATCGTTTAAGAATTAATGCTAATTCACATGCCGAGTTATGTTAAGTTCCGTTCAATTGTTGGTGCCAAATACAATTGTCGGCTACCGTTTTAGTTTTCAGTTTATATCTCGTTTATACTTGGTATACGACAAAAGTTACTCTAAATAACAAAATAAACCATTTTTGTCATGTACATACTTGCGGAATTCCAATAGAAAACGAAATATCACTATTTTTAATTTCAGGGCTCCCTTACAACCCCCACTCCTGCTCCTCCCTAGAAATAATGGTACAGCTTATTATCAAGAAGGGGTTAGTGCTAGTTCACATACGGAGTTTTGTTTAGTTCGGTTAAGTCTAGAAGAAAAGGTAACAAACAAACAGACACGAAAGAAACAAAATGCAGTTATGGTGTCTATGACATGTGAAACGTAAAGTTATCGTGAAATTTCTCGAAAAATCTCAATGTACAGACAGAGGTTACAATTTTATATATATATATATATATATATATATATATATATATATATATATATATAGATTAACTTGTATTGTAAATTGACAGAGAAATTTCTCATGAGCGTTTGTATTTATTCACTTAACATTCAAGGTAGTGTTACCTATATGTGTATTTATCTATTGTAAACCTTCGCGTGGAAAATATGCTTAGTTTACACAGGCCCTCCGTGACGGACTTTTTTAATTTTTTACTTGAGAGACAAGGGAGTGTCTGTTTAAATGTGCAATTGAACATGCAAAGTTCTATTCTATTGAGTAGGTCTCTTCCCTCTCTGCTAGTCACCAGTAGTGGCTACAAAGCCTTAGTGCTAGCTACATATATTTATGAAAAGTCCGTCACGCAGGGGCTGCGTAAACTAAGCAGATTTCCTATGTGAAGTTTAGCAATAGAGAAATCTGCATACTGGTAACACAACACCACCATAAGTAAATACAAACGGTAATGAGAAATCTTTCAGTTAATTTTAATAAACTCCCAACTGAAACGGCTCCTGAATTGTAAGAATAATTTATATTTTAATAACTCAAATTTTAGTAGTCCAAGAACTAAAGAAGGGGGGGGCGGATGAACAGAACGTATTTGCATAAATCTCACAAAGTAACGAAGGTTAGGTAAGGTTAGAAGCTTCCGCCAGAGCCGAGCACGGCCGAACTAACCCGAACAACACCCGACCACAGACTTCATAAAAATGAAAATATCTCGGTTAATATTCAAGGTAGAGATAGAGACAATATTTATAGTAAATTTAATTTGCAATATTTATTAAGATTGGTTCTGTACAATTTTTCGATCCGATGCATAATAACGGAGATATTTTGAATTTTCGAAAATCCCCCCTCTAAACCCCCCCTTCCTCTGGTTCGATGTCAGCCATTAACAAACTTGATCTGTCTTTTTGCATAAAACGACTAAATATCGTGTTTCCTAACGATCAAACAAAAATTGCGACCGCTAGAGCGTTAACAGACAACTATATATATATATATATATATATATATATATATATATATATATATATATATATATATAGATGTAATATACAATACAAATAAAAATATATATTTATATACATACATGACTGTTATCTAAATGTTTAAACCAATTCCAATCTACTTATTAATTGGTATATCTTGGTCTAGTAGTTTTTAATGATAGGATATTTCTCTACGATTTACTTATTTTCAAATGTATAATGTAATTGTTTATTTTTCATGCTTTGTTACCACCTAATGATAGCACGTTAGTGCCGAAAGACCATGTACATGAGCAACATGGTGGGAATGCTTCCTGTTTCCCAGATCTGCACTCCCACAAACAGCACCATAAGATTTATAATTTCCTTAATGGAAAGATATGTTTAAAGTCGAATGCATATATTTTGATGCCATCTGCCTGGCTAGAACGATTCTTAGCAGATTTCCCTTATCGGAAATCAGCTATTGAGGTCGTACTCATGACACGAGTTTCGAAAAATTTCTTCAAATGTCCATCGATCCTACCCAGGAGATGACGAAAATGAGGTCCGTTCAAAATTATATATATATATATATATATATATATATATATATATATATATATATATATATATATATATATATATATATTTGTCTGTTAACACTCTAGCGGTCGCAATTTTTGTTTGATCGTTACCAAACTCGGAATTTAATCGTTTTATGTAAAAAGGAAGATCAAGTTCGTTAATGGCTGAAATCGGACCAGTGGGAGGGGGGGTTTAGAGGGGGGATTTTTGAAAATTCAAAATATCTCCGTTATTATGCGTTGGATCGAAAAATTGTATAGAATCAATCTTATTGCAAATTAAATCTTAATATATATAAATCTCCTGTCACGATGTTTGTCCGCGATGGACTCCTAAACTACTTAACCGATTTTAAATTAAATTGGCACACCGTGAGCAGTCTGGTCCAACTTGAGAGATAGGCTATATTAATTTTCTCTGAAACGAACAGGAGTGGGGGTTATAAGGGAGGCCTGAAATAAAAAGTCGTGATATTTCGTTTTCTATTGGTTTTTTCGCAAATATGCACATAAGAAAAGTTGTTTATTTTGTTATTTAGAGTAACTTTTGTCATAAACACTTTCATCGTATTCCGAAGTTTAAATGAGTTATACGCTTATGACTATAGCGGGAGTCAACAATATTATTTGGGACAAAAGACCCAACCGAAATAAATAAAACTCGGTATGTGTATTAGCACTAACGCTTTCGTTATAAGAAGGCATACCAACATTTCTAGGGACGGGCAGGAGTGGGAGTTTTAAGGGAAGCCAGAAATTAAAAATAGCGATATTTCGTTTCCTATTGGTTTATCGGCAAATATGAACATAACAAAAGTTGTTTATTTTGCTATTTAGAGTAACTTTGGTTATATACACTTTTTTCGTATACCGAATTATAAACGAGATATACGCTAAAAATTATAGCGGAAGTGAAAAATATTATTTGGCACAAAAGACTCAACCGAACTAAATAAAACACTCAGTATGTGTATTAGCAATAACGCCTTCCTTATAAAAAGCCATACTATTTCTAGGGACAGGCAGGATTGGGGGTTATAAGGGAGACCTGAAATTAAAAATATTGATATTTCGTTTCCTATTGTAGTTTCGGCAAATATGCACATAACAAAAGTTGTTTATTTCGTTATTTAGAGAAATTTCCTCAAGAATTCTTTTCAATATGAACTACCAGGTACCTCACCTGGAAAAATTAATTCAAATGTATGTTAATATTTAGTCCTTAATAATTCAAATCTATGCATAATGCACAGGAAGCGGGAAATATGACAATATGGAGGACAGTGAAGTCTTACATAAAAAATTAATTTTATTATTAACAAATCCACAGAAGCGACGGGTATTAACCCTAAACACTGGGACGGGTAAATGTCAAAATATTGTGCAAAATAAAGCCTTGCCAAAAAAATACCATCAACATTCAGCCTCAAATGAATTCCCGAGCGAAGCCGGGTATCTGAGCTAGTTTACTATAAATATTATTCTATACATTTATTCTGTATCTTAAATATTTACCGAGATATTTGCATTTGTATTCTGTGTGTGGTCGGCAGGTGTCGGCTATGTTCGGGACTTTCCGCGAGAGCTCTGGCGGCCGTTTCCGGAACTGTTCGTCCCTCTTGAATAGGTTTAGAGATCCCTTACTACTACAGTTGTTATTGGGTAGATTTCTCTACTGTAAAACTTCACGTGGGAAATCTGCTAAGTTTACGCAGCCCCTGCGTGACGGACTTTTTTTTTTAATATGCCAATACCCTAATATTCTAACTAGTAAGTGTTTATATTATTAAAAGTACTCGTGAACTTACTTCCCTCAGCATTAGGTATTCCAAAAACATCGCCGCAGTCATCACGTGCCTTCAGTAAAATGTAGACTGGGAGGCTGAGATCTAACTCGCTCAGATAGTGCAGAAAAGAAGCTTCGTTGGGAAATAAATATCTTTGAACTTTAGCGATACTCTTAGGAGGTGCTTTAGGAATTTTTTTCTTTTTCTTTTGATGTTTCTTCTTTCGTTTTGAGCCTTTTTTACCTTTCGCTCCTTTTTTCCCTTTCCCTACCTTTTTCCCTTTCCCAACATGTTTCCCTGTTGCTCCCTTCTTGCCCGCCATGCAGAGCGGTTCACTTTACGCCGTTAAATGTTTCTTAGGTGATTTCATTTCTCGTCAAGAGGTTAAATACCTCTTTAGAGACAAAGGGTTTATTTTCCAAACTGCTACCCATTCATAATTACTAATCGAATGAAATCATTTTGTTTTAGTTACATATGTTATCCACATTATTGACCAGTTGAGAGGAAAAAAACTTGTAATAATTATTATTATTTATTAATGCCCACGTTTTGCTACTATGGCTAATTGAGACAGGTTATCTACACGTTACCACCTTTTTCTAGCCAGAGTTTTATTTAATGAAATCAATTAAACTTGTGATAAGTTATTGATTGTGGACAAGTATTAATGAGGATTTTCTTCGTTTTCTCCATTTTTGGGAATCAAACTAAATCCAGATTTGCCCACGGAAAAGAAAGTGGATCAGCAGATATATTGTAAAATATTTAGTATAATATATTAGTATTTCGCGGTTACCCAGTGACAGCACTTGGCTTCAGTACTGGGAGTCCCATGTTCATGAAATGGTCAATCAATTTCATGGTAGTTGCTGAGCTTCACGCTTGAACTTTACCCAGATACCTAGCTGAGTAGAATGCTGATATCGCAAGACAATTGAGTAGCTCCTCGAACCATGAATTTGCAACCTGCTAACAGCTACCACATAAATGGAAGAAAGAGTCAAGCGGATCACTTGACTTACCATCGTAGCTAATGCCCCAGCCCCTGGAACCTTCACGGCTGATGAACCAAAGATAACTTTTTTTTAATGAAACCTAACACCTAACACATAACAATTACCTTAAAAAAATAAATAAGAATCAAAAGTAAAAAGTACTTAACATATATTCGGGCTCAGGTTGGCCGTTTGAGTTAGGGCGTTGGTCTTAATTTCATATAGTAAACCTAGAGAGTTGAGTTCGATTCCCGTCCTGGGCAATGAAAATTTATTTGGTTACGGACTCATTAAATAAACTCCTTAGGCCCACCCTGACTAGAAAATGGTAGTAACCTATAGATAACCCATTCCGATTAGCCATAGTAGCATAAAGTGGACGTAAGCAAAAATAAGTTTAAAACTAAACATATATTTTACATTGCTCCTTATTGAATTACACATCGTCCTTATTATAACATTCTTTGTAAAATAAGCTTTATAATTAATAAACTAACAGATGAGAAGAATCTTTATACACCCTCAAAAACGCTGTTTTTATTTATTGACCTACGACCATTTCAATGAAGATTAAATTGAGGTCACACCTCGAAGATATAAATAAAATAGTAAACTTATATTATAGAAAATAACTCCCTGCGTAATGAATATATTCAAATAAGGATTTCCAGTTACGTCACACCATTGTCTTATTTCGTTGGTTTGTAGCATACCTCCTAAGTTGAGCGACCTTGTGACTAGTACAACAAATATAACCTAACATAGTCCTCAATGGATATAACCAAAACGTTACCTTTAGTTTTTAATGTCAAAAATTTGTGATCTGGAAGAAATTTGCAACCAATTAAGCAAATATGTCTACATATTATGATTCGGCTAATGTATTAATTCCTACATCCTTATACACGCTGTTTTACATAACGTTTTGCATTTTTTTTGTGTTTCCAACGAGAGAGTTTGTTTCTGTGGGTGTTACTATTGAAGGACTCTTCGATTGGTTTTTAAAAAATGAGCATGAGGACTTTATTTTATATCATATAAGGCGATCATGTTTAACACTTGGGATTCATGCTGCTCTACCTCTAGGTATGCCTTTCTCACTCTTGTGGAGTAGTATAACTAATCCAAGTCTAGATGTCATACACAATGTCTTGATTGTTTGTTTTTTTAAAACTGTACATTATAGCTATTATAGTTAATAGCTCTTCATTTGGTTAAGCTGACTATAATTTAAAACAAACCATCTAAATCTGTAAGGTAAATTCTTCAAAATTTAATGGATTATCTTAAATCATGACCACAAAATTGGCATTTATTCCTGATTTATTGGCACCTTATGGGTTGTTGATATAATATGTTTGGGAATTCTTCCATATGGTATGGCTGAGAGTTTTCTGTTACTATATATTGTTTGGTTTTCCTCCCAAAATTGTAACAGGTTGGCTACTAGTCTCTCAGCAGCATAAGCCGTAAACTAGAATCATAATAGTTGGACATGGTTCTGTTTGTTTTTGTCCAGTTTATTCATAAAACATAAATTAGGAGATATTTTGGCTATTATTGAGCCTTATTTATTCTCATTCAGTTAACATAGAAAGTAGTACAATCTTGTCATATTAACAAAACATTGACTGCTTACAATGTTTAATTCCTTATCAAATAATAAAAGCCATATTTACTGGCTGATTTTCAAACACTTTTGCTATGACAGCACCATTTTCAAACCTGTCACATGCTGTACTTAGTAGTTACGTACGTATGGGCCTTGTGTACTCGACAGCCAGTAGCAATCTCATGAGAAATTTGGTATTAATATTTTATAGGGTACTAATATAATATATATATATATATATATATATATATATATATATATATATATATTTTCGAAGCACAAACAAGTTGTAGTTGGCATACTCCCTTTGCAAATCATCAGCTAGATTTTATGAACGAAGTTCGAATGGCTGTATAACAATTTTTTCCACACCTGATTCTCTCAGTCTTCTTGATTCATTCATGGATAATCTCATGCAGACTAGAAATTGCAATCACTCAAAATACTTGTGACTTTTTTTTCCATCCCCAGTTCATTTCTATAAAACTTCAGGTACTTAATATGTTGTTGAAAATTGAGGTGTCTGCTTTTGGTGCTTGACAAAATGAGGAGATTTTGTAAATAGATGTGTAGCATGCAGTATCTATTAGCTGGTGGTGTTGGTGTTAGCTGTCTAAGGTAGAGGTTTAGGGTAGCAGAAATATTGCCATTAAAATAGTATATAAACAAGATTTACCATAGTACAGACTTCATATTCAAGTAGACAGGAGATATTATAAATTAATTAATGTAGTTCAAAAAATATTTATTTTGTGAATGTTACATGTGTATGTATACTTACGTATTTGAACTATATGAAAAATAAATGTAAGAATATGTGTCAGAATGACAAGTGATCTCAAATTCTATTCTCTGTTCATATTGAAATGGGAAGGCTATGTAAACATCACTTGAAATTTAAATTGACATGTGTTGTTTAGCGATACGGTTGTTTTAGCTGAAAATTGGATAAGGATGAGTGGAAGGTGATTGAAAGCCAAACAAATATAAATTACTTAGTAACTATATCAATTTTTATGAAGATTTTATTTTTAGTAACATTGCCACAGTTGCAAAGCTCCAATAAATAAGTGAATACCGATTTTACAGTTGCAAATTTGTCTTTGATAACTCTCGTGGCAGTACGTTTCTTCGGCTAAAACTCTGACTTCATATGAAGTGGTCTCTCACTGGAATTTTAATTTCTTATCAGATTTTTATATAAACTACCAATAGCTTAACCATATTCAACGGGGTATCAAAAAATCATGGCATTTTTTAAGGGAATGTGTGTTATGAGTACCACCTCATTGATCTTTTTACTTTTAGGAAACTACTGTATCCACAGTCCTTCCATGATGTTTGTTTTCTTTCAGCAGATATCTGCAACTCATCCCGCCTAAGATCATTTTTCCCCTATTCTGGAACTTTCCTAAAATAGCTTAGCTATCCCTGATTTTATTTAACATGTAGAGAGCTGATTAAAGTGATATGAGGACCACCAGAGAAAGGAAGTGGCACAGGATCGGGACACATGGCGATTGCTGTTGGAGGAGGTCAAGATGTGCTTGCCAGTTGATAATCCAAGCTAATAACTTATAAGAAAACTGATTAAAACCTTCAGACAAGTACCATGGGTACTTTTCGGATTTTTTTTTTATGAAAAACAGTCACCTTTGCAATTTTATTCTTCATAAAGTTGTGTTATAAATATTACTAGTATGTCATATAACCATGATTATACCTATACACATATCACATAGTTTTTAAGAATTTTCCAGTATCAGTCCATCAGATAATCACTTGTCAAGGATTCATCAAATTGAATATTGATTTCAATAATGGATGTTTATTTTTAGTAAAGTACACCCACCAAGGAGTTTTAAAGCTATTACTTTGGCCGTGAAAAATGTATTTACCTAGTATATTTTGGTTGTGAGATCTATGGCTTGCCCACACTCAAAAGAACCAGGGGGCGTGGCTGGAGGGGAGGTAACCTTCCCCCACCACTCGCCACCTCACTTCTTCTAATAAATGATCCTATCTCAATTTTCTTCTTTTGTTCGGTCTTTTTACCTTCCGGAATTGTAAACAAACATTTGTAAGCACAAGGACCCTGCATGTTCTTATTTCCTTCAGCTATAATTTGTATGACTGTTGGGTATATTTAAGTTTATGCTTCTCTTTTTGCTTTCTTAAATATTCGGCTACATTAAACTACATTTGTCGAACTTGATGCCTGCAGGGCCGACCTGATTCCGAAAGTCCGAACATAACTATTGTAATAACGTGAATAGAATTCTATCAATGTAAACACGCTGCACTTGGATGGGCGAGAGGGTGTCAGAGGCCAAACATGTGCCTAGCCTTGGTCTTTTGAGTGTGGCACATCTATAACTCACATTCCCTAATTTTTCCAATAAATAAAATTTATTATTATACCAATAAATCAGGATGATAGGGACTCCTTCATTCTTTCAATCCCTCTATTAATTTTATTCGTTGGCTTTAATTTTTTCTTTTTCTTTTTACAGGTTTTGTACTCTCAATGGCACTCTTTACTGAAAAGGGGATAAATTTCATGATTTATTCATATGGAATTTGGATGCACGCCTTTATAATATTTTCTCTTCTCCTCCCAACTTTAACAGTGTGCCTTCTGATATACTGGTATAAACAAGGTACTTGGGATAATCATCCTATAGTTCAAACATTAAAAAAATTTTGTGATCCCAATACAACGTGGAAGCAACTTGCCTCTGACATCAATGTAGAATACAGAAGGTATACTTAGTTATTATAATTTTTTTTTTTAAATTTCTAATCATTGCTAAGCCTCTCATTCAATTTCCTAATCTTAATATGCATATATATTTATAACTTTATGAAAACTCCATAGTTGTAGACTTAGCAGAGTGAGGGAATCATCCCCTCCCCCTCCCCTAAAATAATAAATGAGGAAGGAGCGTATCATTTTGCCCTTTCCCACAAATAATTTCATCGACATCCATATAGAAAAGTAAAAGAAAAATTAATATTAAATCATACAAATATAGAATGTAAAGTAAAACAGTGATTAAGAATGTGTGAAATGTTGACTAGCTGGCTAGGCAAAGGCCTAGGAGTAATATTAAATTTAAGTAGAATCAAATTCCATATTAAATTTATATTTAAATACCCAGTATTATATTTATAGTTTATTTATTTGTATTAATATCCACTTTTTGCAACTAAGGCTAAATGGGACGGGTTATCTACAGGTTACCACCCTTTTCTAGCCATGTTGGGACTAAGGATTCTATTTAATGAATTCCTCAACTAAATAAATTCCTTTGCCAGGTGAGAATCGAACTCGCCACTCTAGGTTTACCATGTGAGATTAAGTTCGACACTTTATCTCAAATGGGTAACCTGATCCCCTTATTATTTATTTTATATTATTATTATTATTATTTATTAATGTCCACTTTTTGTAACTAAGGCTAATTGGGATGGGTTATCTACAGGTTACCACCCTTTTCTAGCCAGGGTGGGACTTATGATGTTATTTAATGAATTCCGTCATTAAATAATTTCCTTTGCCTGGTGAGAATCGAACTCGCCACTCTAGGTTTACCATGTGAGATTAAGGTCAACGCTTTAACTCACATGGCTAACCTGAGCCCTTATTTATTTTATAATAATTGTGTTTGAATGCCTTATATAAAATAAATTTGTTTATTTCAAAAAATTCTTGTATATATACGTACATATTAATATAAAAAAAGTATCCAAGGCAAATGTGTTTTACTTATAGATAAGATGTATAAATTCTTTACATGTGCAGATGATAAAGCTGCCCTCGAAAGTAAGAAAGAAGTTATGTTACCTCATACTGGTTCACTTACATCAGCCGCACAAGTGGTAGGCTTGTTCTCTGAAAAAATTAAATACATGGTAGATGGCAGCATACTACGCAAGGAAAACTCTTTTAGTGGAGAGGACCTAATCTTCCCAAAAGTAAAAAGCTTCAAATAGCTTTGAGCTACAGTAACCTCATATCGTTGACCTGTTCACTTAAATGTACCAGAGAATAACTAATACCAAACATGCTTTCTTCTTGTTCCACAAGTCATTAGATAATGGAAAATCGTGTCGGTCCTGAAACTAAAGGGTCTATAACTTCTTTATCAAACCCATCCCAATGTATGGGTGTTAGACATGGGCAATTACAGGTATCGTTAAAGAAAAAGCTGAAATGTTTGTATACGAGGTTCTCAGAGCTATAACAAGGTCAAAATAGAATGCCCATTTAAGACTGGATAAGGAAGACAAGAGAAGAAATAATATCTGAAACATGGCAGCCAATGCATACAATAGTACAGTTAAGACGTTATGCTATGTGAGACAAGTGGTAATGAAAACCCAACCAGTTCTGAAAGATGAGACTGTGTCCTCCAGACTAAAATCTGTGTTTATACTTTATGTGCTTGCGTATGTGATTAGAAAATAGTATACTTTTCATCCTGATGAAGTGTTATTGTTAGTTTAAATGGTTTTATTTGCTTGTAATATTTAGAATATTCTGAGACTACTCATTATTTACACTTCTGAATTAGGGGTTAATTTTCATGTATGTTAATGTTAAATATTTTATTTTTGCATATAATTCAAAACTACAGTTACAATTCATGTCCAGGTGTAGCTGTAAACTAGGAAGTGTGTATTTTGTCATTTATTTTGTTTCCCACTTTTATCGTTAAAATCAGATCTAAGATGAAAGTATCAGCTGTTTTGTTGAACAGTCGGATTCTTCTTTTCTTTTCCTCTTCTTATTTCTTGATTCCATTAAGGTTTAATTTATTTCCTAATTTTAAAACATACTGGTGAATTGAGTGTCTAATTTGTATAAGTTTTTCTTTAAGTCAATCTTCATGAATGGAAAATCATGGTAATGTATTTTATAGGAAAAGTTCTTGTAGAAGACATCAACTCTGAAAATGAGCTTCTTTAAAAACAGACTGATTTATAATAAATCATCTTCTATATATAATCTATATCATCTTCATATGCTTCAGTTCTTTTAATTATTTTGATTTTTTTTTAGCATTGAAAAAGTTCTCCTGCATACTACCACTATACACAGAGTAATAGCAACTGATAACTGGATTATGAAAGTCTCACCATACAATCTTGAAATAACACACCAAAGTGACTCTGTCCTTATCTTGTGTAGAGCTGACATGCATGATGTCTCAGTAGATGGTCAAGGAACTATTCAGTATGTGAACATAGAGGTGAAAACTACTAGGCCAGGCATCAAATCATTTTTCATAAGGTAACTTAACATCCTATTTTTCTGCAGACAAGAGCAAACGTTCATGGCGACCACATTCATGCACAAATATACTTTATGGCTCCTTGAAATTTAAATTAAGTATATTTACTAAACAGAATTACATATTTTCTGGATTTCCATCAAATTTCTTATTCTCTATGTATCTTCTTTGCTTACTTTTGATCTTAACCTTCAAGTACTACCATGTTTTAAAGTTGCATAAGTACTACCATTGGTCTCTTATGACCCACACAAAAAAAAAATTTAAATAATTTTTTTTAATATAATTGTTTAACAGAATACATAATAAACGTGACACATTTTAAAATACAAATACAATAAAAATAACTGTTTTTTACACTTCCCAAAAAACATATTTGATATAAAAAAAAAAAGTGCAAAAAAATGCAAGTCTTCAAATACTATAAAATATATAAAAAATATGTAAAAATGAATTTTAACCCTTGACTGGTAACACACATATTTTGTTCATTGCTAGTAACATGCGTCTGTGAGACGTTTACATAAAAAGAATGATTTTAGAGGAGCAATTTTTAATAAAACTTCTATAAATTAACTAACTAATTTTTATTTGATTGTTCACTATACAATTAAAATTAAACAATACATACAATTACAAATAAAATGCCTACAATTAAAATCGGCATGACGTAAACAAACATTAATTTTTTACACCATGAACACAAGAATTGCACACTTTTTTTGAACACTCTAGGAAACAAGGATTTTCGCAATTTGATACATTTGTATGCAGTTTGCCTCCTTTTCTGATAAGGACAATATCGCCACGTTTTTCTCTTTGGAAGCTTATCAGAAATTTCTTGAGAGGCGCTACGCGTTTCTTTAGATTCTCCAAGAAAATCTCTTGCTATTTGTTTTAGGCTATCTGGAAGGTTTGGTTAATTAATTTTAGTTTTTGATTACCGCGAATTACTAGTTGTGCAATCATCTCATGGTCAAACAAAAGGCGCCAAACATCTTCAATATTGGGGTTTTTACCAAGTGATTTTGCATTTGGTGGTAAAGCAGGAAGTTTCATTCTCATAATATTTTTGGCTAGTGTCTTTGTAATCTTTGGCTCGGTTGAACACCAAGTGAAGCAGTGTTTTTTCCCCCATAATAGTTGTTTGGTTCATCGCTGCTAGTCATTCAAGACCCATCACCAGGGACAACCTCTTCCACTGAATTTCCATCGACCCTTTCATTTGCCTCATCCTCAATGTCTTGCTCATCTAATTCGGACTCGGAGTCATGTTCAGAATGTTCTATTTCATCTTCAACATGTAGGAATCGACAGAATCAAATTCTTCATCACTAGGCTCAACCTCTTCTTCAGGAAGAGCAAGTAAATTAAAAAAAGAACTAAGTGAAAAACTACATATATCATCAAATCAGAAAAATACAAAAATACTGACGGAAAATTATGTTCAAAAATCTGATTGTAAATATTTTGTCTGCAAAAACATTTCTCGTAAATGGAAAGAAAAAAAAAAGTAAAAATGTGTGCAATCAACGAAATATCATTTGAAAAAGTTTTGAATATAATAACATTAATCTCGAATATAATCCTTCAAGAACATAAATAGAAAACTATTTGAAATTAGAGGGAACATTTAGTAATCATTTTTTTCTGAGAACATGAAGGATTAGAACTCTTCGAGGTATTTAGGCGAGTAAATAAAAATATGTATAGAAATAAATTAATAAGAACATCATGCCGAACAAACACATTCGAACATGAAAATTATTATCATTGTTTAGGTACATACCTCACACATTGCAGAAAAGAACGTTTCAGGTAATACACGACTGTAAGATGAACACAAATGTTGGCACTCTAAGTAATACACGTCTCTTAGACGTTGTACTTTTTATTTGTGAGCTTACTAAAACCACAAAACACAATTGATTGGGTTGGAACTTCACAAGCGTTGTTTACAACATCTAACTTGAGCATACACTGAAGGTTTCATTTGACAAGTAGCGCTAACGTATAAATTGCGAAAAAATAGTTAAACCCAAGCGTCTCTGAGACGTGTGTTACCAGTTAAGGGTTAAGAAGGCCATCTTTCTTCTTATCATATTTAACCGTGTTCTGCTCATTCTGAAACAGAAAGTAATTCAATATCTTAAATAATAAAGAAACTGTGAGGGGCTCACTGCTACACTAACAAATAAATTCAAATTTTATCTTCACAGTTCCAGCAGAGACATTTGGATGCCAAGTGATTCTTGCAACCTGTGCTATTACATTTATAGCAAATTGTTGAATGTTTCTGATCAGACTTTTTGCACAATTCATCTTCATTTAGCTGCATTTCTGTATCTGTATCATGATCAGAACGAATAGACTGATTGTCACTGTAATTACTCATTAGATCCTCATTATCATCAGCCACAGGATTCTGATTTCCATAATCTTTTTTCATAAATGCCAACCAATCCTTATAATGTCTGCCATCCACAATAAAACCCTCATTAGTCATGTAACTATGAATATTTTAAACAATTTTTTAATAACGTAATTGCTATCATGGGTCAAAAATTCCCCCCAAAATGTTAATTAAGACACTGGTAATCGCAGAAACAAGACGAAGAGGTTAACTGTAACAACTGTTACTAAAAGATGATCAGAATAACATCTTTCACTTTTAAAGTATCTATTCTTCTTTGTGTATTTTAGGTGCAATACCTCTGATTTCCATGCACTGCAAAATAAAGTACAGCGACCAATTGCCATTTTAGAAGGGATAGTTTTTCATAAAACGCTCACAGAAAAGTTTTTGGAAGTCTTTGAAGAAAATGTGCAAAGAAACCCACCATACATGTTACCCAATGAAGTAAGTATAGTGTGCTGAAAGTATATTTTATAAAAATAAATAAAGAACTCCATGATACCAAGATTATACGATTGTATTTCAAATTTCAGTGGATTTAATTAAGGATGTTCTAGATTTGGAGGGTGGCAGTAGTGTTCGTATGTTTATCTATTCCTAATGGTATTCTATATTACAGTTCTCTATTGTTCTTGTTAAAGCAAAGACTTAAGCTAAATATCAGTAACTTAGGCAAATAAAATTTGGTAATAATGTGCATTTGGTGGGATTGGAAAGGTGTGCTTTATTTGAAGCTCCTACTTCTAAACCAGACTATTACTTCTACATTTTTAAAAAAATTAAATTTTTTTAAAAAAAGAAATCTTTTTAATTCAATTTTTTTATCATTCTTGGTATGTACCTTACCATGTCCCAAACTTGCAGTTATTTCAATTTATTATACTTTAAAATATTGAAGGGGCTCAGACTAGCTATGTGAGTTACAGTATTGGCCTTAATCTCACATGGTAAACCTAGAGTGATGAGTTCGATTCCCTCCTGGGCAATAAGACGAACTCACTAAATAAAATTCTTAGTCTCACCCTGGCTAGAAAAAAGGTGGTCACCTGTAGATGACCTGTCCCAATTAGCCATAGTAGCAAAAAGTGGATGTTAATAATAATAAAAGTTCTCTAGAGTAAACTCTGAAATAACACAAATTTTAAGACCTTCCGAGGCACACTGTCACCTTGCTGGATATATTATTGTTACTCAAAAATAACCCCCTCCCTCCACCAGTGAAAACACCTCCTGTCCAGCTAATCATTAAGAATTACTTGAATTGATTTTTTAATTATACATTAAGCTAATCTGATAAGTTTCTGAGCTCTGGAATGAGATACTTCATTGTAGAGAACAAGGGAGTTAGGGTGATAGGACTATTACTTACTTTCTTAAATGGTACTGCAAGGGTGGTAACCTGTAGATAACCCGTCCTAATTAGTCTAAGTTGTAAAAAGTGGACATTAATAAATAATAATAACAATTGTACTGCAGTCCTTCAAGGGCTTGGGCCTTTTTGCACCATCATTTTTGACCATTCCTTGTGGTCCAGCTAGGTTTTTGCAATTACGAATTGTCAAGCTTCAAAAATTTAAGAACCTCAGAGTTAACCATTAGTCATAGAGTCCATCACTCACCTGTTATGTCACTTTAATACTGCCCTTCTTTTAGCAGATTCCCATTGAGAGGAATCAGCTATTTAGGTCATACTCATGACGCAATTTTCGAAAAATTTCTTCAAATGTCCATCGACCCTACCCTGGAGATGATGAAAATGAGGTCCATTCAAAATTATATATATATATATAGTATATATATATATATATATATATATATATTTGTTTGTTAACACTCTAGCAGTCGGAATTTATGTTTGATCATTACCAAACTCGATATTTAAACGTTTTATGTAGAAACACAGATCAAGTTCATTAATGGCTGAAATCGGACCAGTGGGAGGGGGAGATTTTCGAAATATCTCCATTACCATATGTCGGATCAAAAAGTTGTATAGTACCAATCTTAATGGAATTAAATGTACTATAAATATTGTTATATACATTTATTCTCTATTTTGAATATTTATCGAGATATTTGCATTTTTCAGTTATCATCTGAATTTTCAGCCTTCAGCAAACCCCCACTTCTACTTTTGTTACATAAACAATACTCGGTTATGTAATAAACCACATTATTTGTGGCTTAAATACCATAAATTGTTTTCAAAAGACCTTTATTACACGAGATAAATACAAATATGTTATCATGACCCCCCTCTTCTTAAGTTCTTGAACTGCTAAAATTTGATTGATTGATTTAGAGAAGAATTATTTTGATTCTTTATAAATTACAGTACTAGATACAGTAAATAGTTTTCAAAAAAATTAATATGTTATATTCTGATATATTTCCGTAATTGTTTTTCTTTCCTGTGAGAAGTTAGCACACCTGTTTTTTTACGTTTCAGGTGCTTCCTGTTTTGAGGTTTCTTATTATTGTTTGTATTTATTCACTTGATGTTGATGGTGTATGTAGATTTATCTATTGTTAAACATCATGAGGGAAATCTGCTTAGTTTACGCACCCCCTGCATGACGGACTTTTTTAATAATCTTAGACAGTTTGGAGGTTTAATCTCCAAAAAAGGTTGGAAGGCTAATTCATTTGAAGGAAAAATAGTTGTTTTTATTGTGTATTTACAAAGTTTGGAGTGGGAGACATCCTCTAATTTAACATAGATTGGTTACTCTTTAGCTTGTATCAATTTCAATCCATCATTATTTTGTATCACTCATTACTGGTCAAATAAGCTGTGGTTTGTCAAATGCAAGTTATAAAGTATGTTCCTCTCCTTTTATTTTTTCTTATCAGAAATCTGGTTTAGTATTTGAAAATGTTTGACATTAATAACAGATGGGTCATTAATGAATGAGGTAGATCAGCTTGAAATTTTGATGCCACAATATTCCCGGTTCCTCCATACTTTACACAATATAACTGATTAATAAAAATGACATTTCTTGTAAATTTCTCTATGAATCACAGATATATACGTATATACTTAATTCACAGGAACAGTTGGATTCTTGTATTGGCTGTATGATTGCAGAGCCATCTGTAAAACTTGTAAAATGCTGCCCCAACCCTGAACCCTGCACTAAGTGTTACTGCAGACCTCTTTGGTGTCTGGCATGTATGGGAAGATGGTAAGAAACAGTTATAATAATGTATTTAGTGTTTAAGAAGGAAGACTCTCTTTTCCTTCTGCAGCTTTAGACTTTAAAAGGAATTCACTGTATTACGTTGTTTCATACAATAGTTTGTCTTCTTTACACCCTTAATATCTTTATGGAATAAAATTAAATGCAAGTACATATTAAATACTCAAGTTGATATGTATTTCCATTCTATGCCAGCAAGTGACTTTAGTAGAGAAGTTGAGAAATATGCATCTATTTTTCTTTCTTTCCTTTTGTTAGTTTCTTTTTGTTAAAATATATTCTGCTTTTACTATTTCACCTTTTGGTATCTTACTGTCTATGGAGTTGTTGTTTGTTAAAAAAATTAATCTTGTCTACATTCATAAACATTACACTCATAACAAATTATTAGGTAAGTTTTACCAAGATTTTATTAAATTTTTCACTGTTAACACGTTGAGTGCTAAGGTGCTTGCCGGCGGGCAATAGCACTTTCCCCCCAGGCGCATTGCCCGTTGGCGGGCAACCTTCCTAAGCACTTCTAGCCCCCACCACTTAGCTTCTACTTTGTTTCTTCATGGAATTCATTATACAAAGGTTCGAGCAGTGTGAAACAGAGTTGCGCCTTGAGCTTACAATTTTTTCAATACAAAAAAGTTTGTGTTTTGGATTTCTTAGATTTCACGTAAGTATTTTAAATTAATTCACTTTAATTTTTTTCTTCACACAATAGCCACAATCATAATAGCCAGATTTTTATTTTTTCTATTTTTCCGATAAATAAAATCTCTCAATGAAATAAAATATGAAGAAAACAAAAACATTTTTTTTGCGGCATTAGCATGAAATTTGAATTTGGGGTCCCACTCACGTGTTAAGAGCATATGAAATTGCACATAACTGCAAGAAGAGAATTTATAATAATAAGCATGTATTTATGTTGTTTTTTTTTCATTGTATATAACCTAAATACAAATTATTTCTATGTTTATTTATTTATTTGTGCTCAGTTCAATCTATATTATCCTCAGAATATCCAAAATAAGATATTTTCTGATTTTCTTTTGTATTACAATGAACTGAGTAATAGGAGTCATTGACTATATCAAATAACCTTCCTTAATAATGGTTTCTGAAGAATGGATTTGTCATATAGCTCATTCACAATTATCTGTACCATTTTATCCAAGGTGGAATAAGTTTCTGACACTAAACGATGTAGACCTGATGATGGTTAGACTTTTGTAGACTTAAGATCACTATACCATCATCGGAGCTCTTCTAGATTATTTTTTAAAATCTCTTAACATGTTTCACATACCTTAGGTGCTAATGAGATTCAAAGATTGAAGATATTAATTTTATGGGGCTCATACCTATACCTTCAGCTACATTGGTCACAATAAATAAATGTATCATATAAATTGTTAAATATTCTCTATTTAATTAGATTTGTCACTTCACAGGTTTGCATCAAGGCAAGAACAGGATAAACCAGAGACATGGCTAGGATCAACATGTACATGCCCAGTCTGTAGGAGTGTTTTTTGTATTCTGGACGTTTGCCCAGTGGTTAAAAGATCTTGAAAATAAATACTTACACTGCTCCTTATATTTCTAACCATCTTCGTACATCTTGCAATACTCCTCTTTATCGTTTGCAATTTTTAACTTCCTGCATTTATTAGGTTAAATTATTTTATAATAGTAAGATAGAGCACACCCATGAAGCATTTTGCCATGGTTTTAACAATTACAATATTATATAAAGTAAATACTCATAGAATTTTAATGACAAGTAGTATATCATCTTAATTTAAAAAGGAATGAGGAAAATGCTCTTCTGTAGATGTATTCTTCCTTGAAATTAACTTTGTTTATTTACGTGGCTTCCATTTTTTAAATATATAATATCTTCATTTTGTATATAGCATGGATGCATCATTTGTTTATATAGTACAATAAAATTCATATTGACGACCATAAACATTTGACTACATATATCAAAAATTAGATACAAAATAAACTAAATCCACTTGACTATCTTGAAACCTACTTGTATTGCTTGATTCAATTCATTAATTCGTATTCGTTGAGGGACTTTTTATAACAATACATTGAGCTAAATGTTTAATTGTGGAGTAAGCCATTACTGTTTACTTTCAAACCGATGATGCCCATTAAAAGAGGAGAATTTGATTTATTGTTTATTACTGATGCTTGACAAATAATGGAAGGAGCATCACCAGAGTCATGAGGTTTATATTTATATAGTGGCATTTTCATCTTATGCTTACCAGAATCCCACTAAGCTTGTTTGACCAGCATAAGGTATATGGTGTATAACATTCTGATCTTTGCAAAAAGACTTTGTACTATGAGTTTCACTTTTTATTTACAGGTTTATAGGGAATTGCTTTCGATGAACATATCCTTTTTCAATTGAGCTTGTTAGTTATTTCTTTGGCTCAAAAAAGAAATTCTGACGCTCGATAACAATTCTATTCTCTGAACCAAAAGTTGTAGTCATCTCAATATTGTAAGAACCTTAAATTGAAATTTTACATTATCTCTGAATTTTCGCCATATACTATGAACTCCGTATAGTTTATGTTCCATCTTGCAAGGCAGGACATTTTTGTTTCAGAGTCC
Organism: Riptortus pedestris; assembly: GCA_019009955.1. Lineage (NCBI taxonomy): Eukaryota > Metazoa > Arthropoda > Insecta > Hemiptera > Alydidae > Riptortus > Riptortus pedestris. The sequence continues at coordinate 49,728,971 of CM032231.1, read as the reverse complement.
CACTCGTACCACAACTTAAAAATAATAGCTCTTGTACAACATAAGAATAAATTGCCTGACTTGTTCCTGCATGAGATCCCTAGTATTCGAATTTTCAGGTTATGGATGGAGAAAATCAATATACTTCACAAAAGTTTTGTTTTTTTTAATTTAGGAAAATATAGCATCAAACACATAGACCACCATTTTTTCAGAAAAGACACCCCTAACTATATTTCAAAAGGTAACTAAAAATTCCAAACATATAAATTCATGTTATTACAATTATATTTTTCCAACACTCTCCTTTCTTTTTATGTATATTTATATGAACAAATATACATAAATAATGAATACAAATAAAAATAATATAATTTTAAAAGTTTTCCAAAACAGAAAATAAATTGTACATATAAATTTTTAATTTATTAAAAGAGTGTTCTTTAGTAAAATAATACGCTATCATTTCTTCAGAGGGCAAAGTTTTAGCTTCGGTCTCTTTCTTCTTAATAGCTTCCCTTTTCTTCTTACATACAATTCTAAATTTTCATAGCAGAAACCCATTTGTCTTTCTCGGTTATAGTTTTGTTATCATTGACACTTATGTGGTCATAGAAGTTTAAACACTCAGAATTTGAGTTTTTTACTCTTAGAACAACAAACATTCAATATCTCTAGCCATTATTGTAACCGTCAATGATTATCAGCAATTCTATTTTGTTAGAATCTTATTATAGTTTGTTTAAAAAAAAAAAGGTCAACTTTGAATAAGCTTATCTCTTTGATGTGATTTGTTAGGCTAGGATTGATCCAGTCTGATCAAATTTTGTCCTTGCCTATACATATAGATAGCTCTCTAGCTTAAGATTAAATACTGGCTTCCAGAGAACTTATTTAAGTTCATACCACACCCATCGCTAAAAGATGGCAGCCATATGCCATATTACATCAGAAGCTATCATGGGATAGCAAGATATTACATCTTTATATTGTCTCAAATTGCATCAGAATGATCTTTTTTTAAAAAAAAAATCTGTTCTTTAGGAAGGTCCTGAGGTATCAATTAATTTTCTTATACTGACGTGAGTTGCACAATCAATAGTTTTTTGTTTTATCAAAAAAAAAAAAATTCTCAAAAATTGAGAACTTTCATTCAAATAGTAATGTAATATTTCTCTTACATTTTTTTTTTGATATGGTCTAAAATGATTATCTGTAATAAATACGAAAATATCTGCCATTTAATTCAAACACTTTTTTTTTCATGATTTATTTCAAATCAACTTAGTGAAGTATATTAATAGTTAAAACATTCTGTTACCACTGTTGATAATTAGAATAATAATTATTTTTAACCATTATTCATATATTAAGTTTTTAATTATTATTATTATAATTAGTTGTAGTTATTTGCTCAAAATCTGTATTTTCTAGAGCCTCGAGGGGTGAATTCTTTGATACTACCCCATGTTCAACTATCTTTTTCGATGCACTAAAGACTATTGTATTTTGCTTGATCTCGAGGAAACCAGTTTTTTTAATTTGCTAGAAAAGCAAAATAATTTTATTTTATTAAGAGTTACCATCTAATCTTCTATTCTTTTGTTTTAATACGTTTGAAAAATGAAGAACCACTAGCATAACAATGTTTATCTATAATATAGAATGTTTGTCATTATGAATTTAATTGTAATTTAATTATGTAATTCTAACACATACAATTTCTTAGTAGTTCACCTAATTTTAGTTAATTTTCATAACTGGAAATGGAACTTAAATAAAAATAAAGAACAAAAAAAAATTGTTGAAATGTTATATTGAATGAGGTCCAAAAGAATGTGCTAGTTTTGAAAGTCAATTAAATAAAATTGTCTTTGAAAAAATATTATGGAACCTAGGTAGGGAAAAATGTAGCATTCTACAATGAAAAAACAATTTATGAATGAGGATTTATACCAATTTATTTATCTTGGAAAATATATCTAATTATTTTAATTTATATATTAAGTGCCTTCAGAAAAAATATATATATAAAATAGGGTGTCAAAACATGTAATTAGTAGGCAGTTCAAATAGTTGGAAATTCTAGCTTCAAATGTAATATTTATTATATTGTGATCCTAGTATAATTCAGAGAATATTGTTCATTTGATATTTGTCATTTAAATTATAATTCCTTTTGTATGTTATTTAAAATAATTGTAAAAATATGAATAGTTTAATTGCATGGAGTTGTTGAATTATTTGAGTTTTGTGAGAGGGATAAGAGCGTTCATGAGGTTTTAATTATTTACTTTTATTTATCCCATTCATCATGGGGTATCATCATCACTCCGTTAGAGCATCATTAGCCTTAAATTATATAAAACTTAATTCGGTTGGATATTCAGTTCTTTATCTATAAATTTAAGGTTTTATCGCTGTTCTAAAAAGAGGAACATTATACACTGCATGGTTAGCAGACTAGGTGTAGAGCCAAGTAATGTAATATTTCTTTTTGTTTATTTCATTTTTACTAAGTAAAAGAAACTGTGTAATAAGTAAGATAGCCTTTATAGAATCTGTCACTAGCATATAACCTAGAATTCTAGTTACATATTTCTGTTCGCAATTCCACCATTTATAATATCAGCTTATTAATATCTGGCATAAAATGGAAAATATGCTGAAGTTTGGTATTATTTTATGAAATATTTTAATTTTTTTGAAGCATAATCTAATTCATTCAGTGTTACTGTTTAATTTAATGTAGACAGGGATATTTAATTATTATTAAAAGGACCTGTGAGTGATGGTCAGGCACTTTTGGGCTGGTGAGATCAAGGATTTGGTTCAGAAAGAGGAGTGTCCCCAGAAAATAAAGTCTGTCACGCAGGGGATTTGAAGAAATTTTTCAAAAACGTGTCATGAGTACGACCCTCAATAGCTGATTTCACTTGAGGGAAATCTGCTGAAAGGTACGACCAAGATTCTCACCTAGCTCTCAAGGAATGATGATGTCCTGGTATCTGAAGGAAAGTGCTCCTAATTTTAAATAAAAATATTCATTAGTTGATTAATATTTTGATTTTTTTTTTTTACTTAATATTCTTAATAAAATTGGTATTTTTTACGAATCCTCTGTTTCTCAGGAAGCTCAATTTCTTTCTTTCATTTTTTTAAACTATTGCTTTAAAGAGAGGTTTGGTTTCTTTGACAATTGAGTAGGTGGTTGGTCCAACCAGGATCTACATTTAATGAAAAAACTCTGAGTAGGAGAGGCATAGTCAAAATCGTAGGGATGTGAGCATATCAACAAATATATCCATCTTCCCGATGTGCCTCAGTATAGGTTTATTTGTGTGAATTGACTCTTTGTATTATATTTTGTCAACTTTTTATATTCTTTTCTTTTTATAATTAATATAACACCAATGTTGAGTCATGGTGAGATTTTAATTGTTTTTTTTTTTTTTTTCATAATTTAAATATGTATAAATATCTGTGATATGTACTTTTTAATGAATGTAATACACTTTTTTTATTATTTATAATTGTTTTTCTTCCCTTAATGTATAATCAAACATTAGCCTCAGTATGCCATAATTATAGTACCTAAGATTTAGAATTGATGATTTCCTTTGAGAAATTCACCTGTGAAATGCAGAGCACCTTCTTTCTGCATTCACAAGACTGGTAAGTTTACTTTATTCTTGGAAAATGTTAATTTTGAATTCCATAATCACAATAATTACTGTGCTTCTTCCCAAGTTAGAAAATGATTGACAAATATATGTACTCCTATATATATCATTTCATACTATTCATATGAGCTTGGAAATTTCCATCAGATGAGTGACTATAAAAAATATTAGACTTTTCTTTTCTTTTTCTTTTATATATATATATATATATATATATATATATATATATATATAAAGAAAGCCGTGTTAGTTACACTATTTATAACTCAAGAACGGCTTTACCGATATGGCTGAAAATTGGTGAGGAGGTAGCTTAGAGCCAGGAGACGGACATAGGCTATATTAATTTTCTCTGAGACGAACAGGAGTGGGGGTTATAAGGGAGGCCTGAAATTAAAAATAGCAATATTTTGTTTCCTATTGGTTTTTTGGCAAATATGCACATAACAAAAGTTATTTATTTTGTTATTTAGAGTAACTTTTGTTATATACACTTTTGCCGAATACCGAAGTGTAAATGTGTTATACGCTAAAAATTATAGCGGGAGTCAACAATATTATTTGGCACAAATGACTCCACCGAACTAAATAAAACTCGGTATGTGTATTAGCACTGACGCCGTAATTATCATAACCCATATCAACTTTTCTAGGGATGGGCAGGGGTGGGGGTTGTAAGGGAGGCCTGGAATTAAAAATAGCAATATTTTGTTTCCTATTGGTTTTTCGGCAACTATGAACATACAAAAGTTGTTTACTTTGTTATTTAGAGTAACTTTTGTTATATACACTTTTTTCGTATACCGAATTATAAACGAGATATAGGCTAAAACCTATAGCGGAAGTGAACAATTTTATTTGGCACAAAAGACTCAACCGAACTAAATAAAACTAGGTATTTGTATTAGCACTAATGCCTTTATTATAATAAGCCATACCAACATTTCTAGGGACGGGCAGGAGTGGGGGTTGTGAGGGAGGCCTGAATTTAAAAATAGCGATATTTCGTTTCCTATTGGTTTTTCGGCAAATATGAACATAACAAAAGTTGTTTACTTTGTTATTTAGAGTAACTTTTGTTATATACACTTTTTTGGTATGCCGAATGATAAACGAGATATACGTTTAAACCTTTAGCGGAAGTGAACAATTTTATTTGGCACAAAAGACTCACCCGTACTAAATAATACTCGGTATGTGTTTAAATTAATTAATTCAAATCTATGATAATATTTTGACCCTAATAATACAAAGCTATGCATAATGCACAGGAGACGGGAAATATGACAATATGGAGGACAGTGAAGTCTTACATAAAAAATTAATTTTATTATTAAAAATCCACAGAAACGACTGGTATAAACCCTAAACACAGGGACGGGTAAATGTCAAAATATTTTGCAAAGTAAAGCCTTGCCTATAAAATACCATCACCATTCAGCCTCAAATAAATTCCCGGGCGAAGCCGGGTATCTGAGCTAGTAGTATATAAACAACAATTAAAATGCCAAAAATTAAAAACAGAAGCTAGTAGTCCTCACATAAATTAAGAAAGATCAAATTTAAAGTTCACTGCACTTTCACTTCCTACAGTGTCTTTTCCCAAAATGTGTTAATCCTAAGTTCCATTATAATCACGCAAGCAGTAATTAAATTGAGAGTGTCTTCTAACTCCTTGATATTTCATGGCATTTTGTTCAAGTTTAGTATATTTGTTCTGGTCTTCATAATAGTTCTTAGAAAATTGAAAGAGTTAGAATCATTGATGTCCTCAAATTTTAAAGATTTATTTACTTGATGGAACTGAGCTTTCACTAGTTTGCTATGAAGCAACACCTTTTCTCTAAGCTCCTTTACAGAAATAATTTTTAATATTGATTGTTTTTGCTGTACTTCTAGAATTTCAGATTTATAAAACGTTTTTGAAAATTGTATTGTGAGTACAACTTGAGTAGCTGATTTCCCCAAGTTCTACTTGATGATTTTCACTTAAAGCAACTTCACCAATGAACATCCCTCATAAGAGTTAAATTTTCAGCTCTGGTTTCATAGGCTTCTTATTATGGATTTTTTTTTTTTTGTAAGCCCTTTTTACTGGTGTTTAAAACTGAAGGCTTCCCCCACATGGGGGTCTAACTTCCCATGGGGACCAGCCATACTGGGAAGTGGGGGCAAGTACTCCAACTCACAACCTTTGACTTTAAAGTTCAGCGCTCTCACTCTCTGCCATGCTGATGCATGGAAGTAATAGAGAGCATTGCAGGATGCATTGTATCGCTGAAAGGTGGGGGGGGGGCAGTAGTTTTCCTAAAGGATAAAAATTGGTGCAGGTTAGATGCCCACACCTGGGGGACAGAACAAATCTGTGCTCTAGTGTCACAGTTCTTATGGATGAGCAGAAGTGTTATGGGTATTTACTTCTGATACCCTTCAGATTGACAGACAATTATGACTCTCTTAGACCCCGCCCATTGACAGCCTGACTGAACTAGTCAATAGCCTCTCCCCTTGGTTTCAAGGACTGGAATCACTGTACTGGAGACAACTTAGTTCAGGTTCTGCTTACTTAACAGAGGTTGCATGTCAAGCTGATCACTCTACTAATCTCTGGTCTCAACTCACTCTAGTTTGGCTAAAGATGAGTAATGTCAATTTAAAAAAAAAATGCACTGTACAAAGAATATATCGGGTGACGTAGAATGTAAGCTATATTAATATTCACTCTGTTTTATTGATTTGTAGTAAAGAGTACACTGCCATCAGTAAATATTAATTTTATTATTTTTTGAGTAAAAAATTGTTCACACCTGCTAGAATCTAACCTTAGATCTATCCAAGATATCTTGTCCATTACTCTAGCTTTGAACTGCATACAAGTTTACAGACTAGTATGAAAAACTTTTCTCTGCAAGTCAAACTCTCCATGTTTTGGCATATGGCCAAATGAACACAACAATCACATAATAATGACAGCAATCAGTGCCAGAATTACAAATAGTATGCAATCCATCTCTAAAGGTTTGAAACAGATAAATTTTGGAAAAGAGACGGTAATTTATCATCCAATGCCACAATAGGATGATGATTTAACAACATTAAAGAAGAAATAAATTATGAAAAATACTAAAATAAAGTATGCAATTCTCTAAAACAAATACTATTTAAAATTAAAATAAATGTATTAAAAATCTGCAAAAATAATTTTATTCCATGAAAAAATTACTGTAACAATTTTGAATCAATTCTTCAAATTCTTATTGAATAAACATTAAAAAAAAAACTCAATATTGACAAACTCGTGAATACTTAATACATTTATGAAAAGACACAACCAGGTCTGTTGAAGCTCTGCTGCTGTTGGAGAATAAAAATTAGATACTCTTAGTAGTAATGCAATAGAATACAATTTAAATTTATGTTCAAAAAGTCATCACAGAGGTGCTGCATACATTGACCACCTGTGTTATATCAGTCGTTGGAGTCGTAAAGGGAACTAAATCCATGAATTTTCTGAATCACAGCTGACTGAAGGCGGAATTTCACCATCAGTAAGGGATCGAGGAATGAGAAATTGCGGCTGGAATGAGACTAGTTGAAATGAAGGCTGATTAAAGGTATCAGCAACAGCTCCATGATATTCAACGGGAAGCTGAAAGGCGTGAACTTCAGCGACGAGAGAAGGAGCTTCGGGAGCAGTATGAGATGGAACGGGTGTGGCGAGAGCTTAAAAGGGGAGTGTATCGGGAAGTAGGTTTCCTATCCAGTATTAACTCTTTCAGGGCTCATTCACCGCGCTTGATCTTTAATTTTACATGAAACGTTTAAATAGTTATTAGTTTAAATATCAAGTTATTAAGTTTGGTCAAATAACGGTCAAACCAAAATTGTGTCAGCTAGAGCGTTAACACACAAATACATTCTGATATATATATATATATATATATATATATATATATATATATATAAATATCGTTTTGTTATGTGTATATTTGTCGAAAAACCAATAGGAAACGAAATATCGCTATTTTTAATTTCAGCTCTCCCTTATAACCCCTACTCCTGTTTGTCTTAGAGAATATTAATATAGCCTAAAGTCTAAGTTGAGCTAGTAGTAATATACATACCAAGTTTCATAAAATTCGGTTCAGCCGTTTATGCGTGAAAAGGTAACAAACACACACTAAAGAAACAAAATGCAGTTATGGTGTCTATGACATGTGAAACGAAAAGTTATCGTGAAATTTCGCGAAAAAAATCAATGTACAGACAGAGATTACAATTATATATACATATATATATATATATATATATATATATATATATATATATATATATAATTTTGAACGGGCCTCATTTTCGTCATCTCCTGGGTAGGATCAATGGACATTTGAGGAAATTTTCAAAAATCCCGTCATGAGTACGATATCAATGCCTGATTTCTCCCAAGGGAAATCTGCTAAAAAAAGATGGTGTGTACACACGGTAACTGACAAAGCGACCATTGTATATTCAGCCCTGTAAATATACGTGAAATTGTCCCTCAAAGGCTAATTCTTGCAAACATTCGCAACTAAATTTTATTTCTTTTGTGCAATTGTATTAATACTGACTGCCGAAATATAGAAGATTAATAATTTGATTTTTTTTTTTTTTGGATGAATATGTTAAACTTTGCTTTTTTGTATTAAATAATTTGTTATCAACAATTTTTGTTTTTACTTTTAACTTTTTTATTTGCTTTTCTATTGATTAACTATAAACATCTTTAATCATAAAAAAACAAGTGGATGATGACACTAAAACAATCATTAAAATGGCTTCAATTCATATGTTCTGTACTTTTACTTGTAATATCTGAGGGTAAGGAGGATAAAAAATAAATGGACCAAAAAACCTCCAAGCAACCTCTAGAATCATAATCTGAAATTTTTTCTGAGTTCAAAACTATTTCCAGAATGCTGCCCTCATATTTTGCATACTCAGCTCCCTCTGCCGCCTACACTATTTGGTATTACAGAAGAATGCCTGAGCAAAATGTAATCCTATTTTTTTTCCTCCGAATGGTAAGACGATACAATGGTTTTATTTCGACGGGAAACTACCTTTATTTGGTCCCTCGAAAAATGTAATTGGTATAAGGAAATATTTAATATTATACAAGAAATGTATTATTAATTGAAAACATAAGTATATAACAATTATCAATAATAACTTTACCAATTTATTTGATATTATTTTATTTTACAATTAATAAAGATATTTAAAATGTTTTAGCTCCTAGGTATAAATATATTCATTTAACAGTAATATTCTTTTATACTTCACAGGTTTTTCATTGTGCTTGTCCTTGGATCACTGACGTATATTTCTATCATCAAGTTAAAAATGATATTGCGAATGACAATGGTGTTGAAGAATAGAATGCATTTTATTACTACATAATATTTAGCAATCAAATACGAGCAAGTTAAAAATCACTTGACACAAGCATAATGAAAATATAGCTCTAACGTATAAAACTGTTAAAGAATTTTTTTATGCCTAGAGCTAGAAAATTTTAAATAACTTTATTAATTGTAAAATAAAATAATATCAAATAAATTGGTAAAGTTAAATAAAACCGTTTAAAAATATTATTAAAATATCTGCGTTATTATTGATAATTGTAATATATACTTATGTTTTTCAATTAATAATATATTTCTTATATAATATTAAATATTTCCTTATACCAATTAAATTTTTGACAGAAAGCATTCGATTTTTCTTTAAATATATGGAACACGCTAAAAATTAAATGCCAATAATTAAAAAAAAAATTATTTATTTATTAATATTAAATAAACGCCCTAGAAGTAATATATGGGAAAAAAACAAAAATAGTTTTTCTCGGCGAGATCCGACCTCGAGATTTCTGGTTACAAAAGCAAAGCGCTGTCAATTAAGGCACGGAGAATCCAAAAGAATCGTCTTGGGAACAACTTAAGACGTTCAGGCAAACTTTAACAATTGTCTATCAGACAAACGCTTAAGAAATGCGTTATCTCGCTTTAACAGAATTGGATTTTCAATAGGTACTAAACACTAAAAATGTCTGTTCAAAACGGTAGAGGGAAGACCATGTATTCACTTCCTGTTTAAATAAATTCCTATTGCCCAGGCGGGAATCGAGCTCGCCACTCTAGGTTTACCATGTGGCATTAAGGCCAAAGCAATGGAGTAATTAGTGATTCGGCTAATCCATTATTTTTATTTCGACGGGGAACCATTATTATATCATTACATTTATGGATTACGGCAATTGTAAGCATTAATTCGGCCAATTGTTTCTATTTCAATGGATAACTACAAATGTATTGATCATTTTAAAGGGAACTATTGTTAATGATTAACATCAATATACGGAAATCCATTTCTATAACCCATGAACGATGGGCTACATCTCCTAGGTAGGAGCGATAGACATTTGAAAAAAAAATGTTTCGCCATTTTTTGAAGAAAATTGTGCCATGAGTCCAACCACAATAGCTGATTTCCTTGTAGGAACATCTGTTAATTGTAGATTTTTCATAGCTGTTAGTGAATTCCCTTCAAGTTATTGATATAATATTGTTGGCGTGGGAATTCGGTGATTATGGAAGAGTATACTTTCACCTATAATTATTTAAATTATGCCCCTCGGCTATATCACATAATTATTTTTACTTCCAATTGAAGCCTCCTCCTTCAGATTTGTATAATATCCAGAAATTGATATTATCCTTCTGATGTTATCAACCCATTGGTAGTGTTGATATCTGAACTATCAATTATCGCCCATCCGTGCCTATCTTACTATAGCCCTATAGATACTGGAACCTCCGAACCAGTAAATTCCCTCCACAAGTATACGAGTATATTTCATGATTCCAAATATTTATAAAGGAAGCCCTTAAATAAATAAACCCCCTTTATTAATTAAATGGAGAGCTTTTGATTTGATTTGGATTCAATGTAAACATATACTCTTCAGGCAGAATGTTAAAAATGTTCTAATTTAAAAACAACGTTATGTAATTAAATGTACGTGTAATCCTATCTGCTAAAACCCTTTGGATTTCATTAATAAAATGAAAGAGCTCCAGTTTGGGCTTATACTGTCAGTCGATTGAATTTAATTAAAATGATTTTGTTTTACAAATACGTTGCGCCCTACATCACATATATTCATTATGTGAGAGGTTAATAATCTGGTTATTTTATTTTAAATATATTTTTTTCATTTCACCTAAATATTATAAATATTTTGTTCGGAAATATTGAGATTATATTAGATGTACCAAAACTTCTGTTCGAATACATAAATTACAATCATTACTTTGTATACTTTAATGGTAGTATCCCGTTAATATCCATTTTTCTGTAATCGTTGAATAATGGTAACATTACTAAACTGAAATGAGTGAAGAAAGTGAAACACTTTGCAATAGAGTGAAGAAAGTAATCACTTTCAGAAAGTGAATTGCCTTCTTAATCAGTAATAAGTATAAATTAAAAAATAATTTGAAGTTGGAAATTAAATGCTTTTAAATGTTTCTTAACATTGTAAGAATTTATTTTAACAAAATAAATTGAAATGTGAATGAATTATTGGTGCAAATAATCAATATATTTTAAAATTTAAATATAATAATAATTACCTTCCTTGTTTATAACCTGCATTTGTTTATAACTGCACTACTTCACAATCATCACTAGTTGTTTTATAACTATGCTTATAACCTATCAACAACACACCATAATCTTCACAACATCCTAATTTTGTTCATATTCTGGTTAGATCTGATCATGTATTACACGATTACAGAAAAAATTTAATATTACACTCGTGACGAAAGTAGAATTTACAACTCTCGTGAAATTACCACACTCGCTACGCTCGTGTTGGTAAACGTTTCACTCGAGTTGTAAAATGATCTACTTTCGTCACTTGTATAATAAATAACTATTTCAATAGAGAGTATAGGGTGAACTAAAGGGGTTCTGGAGGTAATATTTTCATGATTGCTGCATTTAACGGGTTGGGATCATCCATAAAAAAAAACGTCCAAAATTATAGACAGATGCAATGAAACTTTTGGCCATATTTAGATATTTGTATAAACAAATTTGCAATATGAAGGTGACCACCCTTTTCCCGAAAAGAAGGAACCACCCACTCTTCCTTCAAAATTTTAGCGCAAAATATTATTTTTGTATGCACACCCTCACACGCGCGATCAATGCATTTCCACCTCTAACTGGAATATTAACAGAGGTAATTGGATTTTTGTAGTTTTCAGTCTCAGGTTTTCACTTAGTGCAAATAGTTCGTTATATATATTATATCCAGCTTGAATTTCAAGCCCCATTTCAACAATGTCTAGGACCTCGGAAATCTGCTCAGTTTATAAGTAAGACTTTACAGTCAGCCAGCTCCGGGGTGAAGGATATTTCATGTGTTTTCATCCTTCATTAAATCCAACTTAAACTCGCACGGTGTCCACTTAAATTTAGTAAGTCATTAAACATATAACTTCTAACTTAAGATTCACATATAAATTTAATAACGTGATAAATAGAGAATAAGAGGGTGGGACGATATCTTTAGGGGAATTAACTTGGTTATGCAGTCCCTGTGTAACATACTCTTATATTGTCCATCCACTTTTAGCAGATTTCCCTTAAGGGAAATCAGCTATTGAGGTTGTACTCATGACGGAATTTTCGAATTTTTTCTTCAAATGTCCATCGATCCTACCTAGTAGATGACGAAAATGCGGTCCGTTCAAAACTGTATATATATATATATATATATATATATATATATATATATATATATATATATATATTTGTCTGTTACCGCACTAGCAGTCGCAATTTTTGTTTAATCGTTACCAAACTCAATATTTAGTCGTTTTATGTAAAAAAAAAGATCAAGTTCGTTAACGGCTGAAATCGGACCAGTGGGAGGGGGGGGGGTTTAGATGGGAGGATTTTCGAAAATTCAAAATATCTCCGTTATTATGCGTCGGACCGAAAAATTGTACAGAATCAATCTTATTGCAAATTAAATTTTCTATAAATATTGTTTCATTCATTCATTCTGTATCTCGAATATTAACCGAGATATTTGCATTTGTATTCTGCGTGTGGTCGACAGGATGTTCGGACTTTCCGACGAGAGCTCTGGCGGCCGTTTCTGTAACTATTCGTCCCTCGTGAATATTTTTAGAGGTTTCTTACTACTAGAGTTGTTATTAGGCAGATTTCTCTATTGTAAAACTTCACGTGGGAAATCTGCTTAGTTTACGCAGCCCTTGCGTGTCGGACTTTATTTGGATTATTAGCCTGTTCAATAAGGATTTATTATAGTTTACGGACAACGTTTTTGTAGCAAAGGGACGAGTAAAATATTTTATTTTACTCTGAAGGTTCATCTGACCCTTATGCCAAGAATCAGAAAGAATAGTAAATTTAACTATTCTTTTTATTTATGTACACGAAACTAAGTTTGCCCTCAGGTCATTGGCTAATAGTCAAAGCTTAATCACTAAGCTTGATATAGACTCGAAGTTTCTCAACTCGATGATGACATGCAGCTGTAGTCTACTTGTCGCCAAAATGTTATTATACACCGCCCACATTTACATACTCAAAACAATGTTTCCTAAACTAATCGTGTGGCAGAAGGCCAACAAAAGGTTCAAATAATTATTAAAATACTTATCATTTATCAACTAGTTTCGTGTCCATATGTCCCCCTCACAGGACGACATAAAACAATAAGAGATTATATACAACGACTGCATTATTACGTAGGACCTTTCACTTACTCTGCCCAATGATTTTAATTTGTTAGCAGATTTCCCTTAAGGACGCGATTTTTGTAAAATGTCCACAATGTCCATCGATCCTACCCAGGAGATGACGAAAATGAGTTCCGTTCAAAATTATATACGTATTATATACACACACACACACACACTCACACACACACACACACACACACACATATATATATATATATATATATATATATATATATATATATATATATATATCATTGTTACAAAACTCGATATTTAAAAGTTTTATGTAAACTAAACTAAAGATTAAGTTCGCTAATGGCTGTAATCGAACAAGTAGAAGGAGGGGGAGGGGGGGGGGGGGGTTTAGAGTGGAATATCGAAATTACCAAATATCTCCGTTATTATAATTCGGATTAAAAAATTATATAGACCCAATCTTATTGAAAATTAAATGTACTATAAATATAATTATATTCCAATTTTTGTTTGACCGTTACCAAACTCGTATTTAATCGTTTCATGTAATAAGAAAGATCAAGTTCGTTACTGGCTAAAATCGGACAAGTGGGAGTGGGGTAACATAAACAATACTCTGTTACATAATAAACCTCTTTACTCGAATCTTAAATGCCAAATATTGTATTCAAGAGACCTTTATTATACGAGATACTTGCAAATACGTCCCAATGATCGCCCCCTCCCCGTCTTTAGTTCTTGGAAAAACTAAAATTTGAGTGATTGAGATAAAAAAAAATGTTATATTCAGATATATTTCAGTAATTGTTTATCTTCCCGATGAAGAATATTTCTATCTATATGTTCAGGTCTGAGAGGTTGGCTGACCTCTTTGTTTGCAATTGAGATGCTTTCCTTTGGGATGTTATTAAAATTGACTGACAGTTTTCTCAGTACCGTTTGCATATATTCACTTAATATTCCCGGTAGTATAAAGTATTAGCAGTATGTAGGTTTATTTATTGTAAAACTTCAAGTGGGAAATCTGCTTAGTTTACGCAGCCCTGCGTGGCGGGGCTTTCTTTTTTCTTGGCCTTCTTCCACACATTTGGTTAAGTGGATTTATATAGTTCATTATTTCTCAATACTATTTCCTCTCTCCCAACAGTGCCCGGTTTAAATGATTTTCATTTATTTTTATCTGATATCCCTTACGTGAAAATCGGTTTCAGGCTGTGCTCATGACGTGATTTTCGAAAAATTTCTTAAAATGTCCATCAGTTATACACTTTGCCTCTAACTCGAATATTAACTAAGATATTTGAAACGCTTTAGTTTTAAGCCTTCTGCAAATGCCACTCTTACTAATGCGATGAGCACTTCGAATGCTTCAGCCATTAACATTTCGTGTCCAGCTTAAATTTCAAGTCCCGTTTGCATAGGCTTCACGTTAGTGTAAATATGGCGGTTTACATAGTAGCGTGCCTAGTATATGGGAAATTCGCTAAGTTTTCGCAGCCTTTGTGTGACGGACTTTTTATGAGTTTTCATCCTTTATTAAATCCCACCTAAACTCTAACAGTTTCCACTTAAATCTACTATACCATTAATCATCTAGTTTTCAGCATAAATTAGACTTTTTTAACGCCAAGCTCTACAGATTTAGTGAAAAAAAAAGTCCGTCAAGCAGAGGCTGCGTAAACTAAGCAGATTTCCCTCGTAAAGTATAATAATAGATAAACCTACATACTGCTAACACAACACCACCGTGAATAAACACAAACGTTAAGAAGTAATCTGTCCCCTACCGATGGGAAGTGTCTGAAATGTAAACGTCTGCCAACGGCTCACCGGAATGAAAAACAATTACTGAAATATATCAGAATATAACATATTAATTTTATTAAAAACTATTTACTATATCTAGTACAGAAATTTATACTGAATCAGAATAATTATTATGTCAATCAATCAAATTTTACAATATCTGGCTTTCAATAAAGTGGTTTATTATATAACAGAGTATTGTTTATCTAACAGGAGTAGAAGTTGGAGTTTGCTGAGGGTCAAAAACTAAAAAATGGAAATATCTCGGTTAATATTCAAGATAGAGAATAAATGTATATAACACCATTTATAGTACATTTCATTTTCAATAAAATTGATTCTATACTCTTTTTCGATCCGACGTATAGCAACGGAGATATTTCGAATTTTCAAAATTCTCCCCCTTCCCCTGGTCCGATTATAACGGAGCTCATTGTCAACATCTCCTAGGTAGTATCGATGGACATTTGAAGAAAAATTTTGAAAATCGCGTCATGAGTAGGACCTTAAAAGCTGATTTCCCTTAAAGGGAATCTCAAAACATGATCTGGCCTAAGTATGATTTGTTAAAAGTTTAATTAGACTTGAGTTGAGGCACGGCCATTCACGGATAACACACGGACACCTCATGACTAGGACTGAGTCCTACAACACTCTACAATACACAACTAACTATCAAACACTTACTTATAGACTGCAGACTAATAACCGACAAGAACTTACTCACCAACCTATCAGAACTACACGATAACAGCCCATACATCGCGACAATCATGAAACACCTCCAACAGACACATCTTTTCAACTATATTTAAAACTTTTACCAAAGACCTTACCAAAGAGTTCGAATCTTCTACCATTAATATACACTGGAGAAAATGTAAAACCGTGCCAACCTACGACTGTAGATATTTTAACATATTTATCTTTTATTTTAAGGTGGCTATACCAACTATTATTTTTATAATATGCGAAGTGTGAATCGCTAAAATTGCGACACACATAAATAAATAATTAGACTTCGAGATAAGTTTATAATATGTGAATATCTAAACAGCTAGGTTCATTAGATATTTAGGGATAATCAATAATGTCTTAGCTATGGCAGTTCTATTTAATGCTTAAATAATTTTCTGTCTCAGTAGTTGCTATACGAAGATTACCTTAACATCACAGCAGCTATCATAATTTGTGGAAATGAAGAATTGCCGCATTGGAAAACCAAGGAAACATTTTTTTTAACCTGGAAATAAAATATTCTTTAGGGCAGAAAATCATTTAGGTTCCTTAATTAAAAAAGTTCAGAAGGTGAAAATTCTCGTTTGAACGATAGCCTGAAATGATTTTTACTTGGGTATAACAATGAGCAAATATGGCTGCAGGTCATCGAGTTTCCAATTAAAAGTCAGAGCTCGTTATATTAATCTTTCTGAGTTATGTTCATTAGAATAAGGATTTCAAATCATCACTGAGCGAACAAAACAATCTTCCCTCAATAAATATATTACTACCTAAAGGGCTTACAACTTTCTCGTACTTGGGGAATAAAATACTTTATTATTTTGAGATTTCGAATCTTTCTCCCCATTAGTCTTTCTTCTAGCGATTTTTTTAAAAAAATAAATAAATAAATTGCTGAATAAAATTACACAGAAATTTTCTCCTTAGATGCTCAATTAGAAAAACTAATACTAATAGTGTCAAGAGATATTGTTAAAAAAACATTGCTTTTTACCAAGGAGATGTTTGTTTTGTTTTTTTTAAACGGACTTCATTTAAAATTAAAATTATCACAACAGCCCCCTAGAGGAGTCAGGGCTTGCCAAACAGATATGGGGAGGTCAAGTGGTCAGCTTTAAGCAGAATTCCCTTAAGGGAAATCAGCTATTGAGCTCTTACTCATGATGCGAACATTGAAAAGTTTCCTGGAATGTCCATCGGTCCTACCCACGAGTTGATGAAAATGAGGTCCGTTTAAAACTATATTCCTATATAGGCCTCTATATATTTGTTCGTTAACGCTCAAGTGGTCGCAGTTTTTGTTCTATCGTTACCAAACTCAATATTTAAACGTTTTATATAAAAAGAAAGATCAAGTTCGTTAATGGCTAGAATATGACATGTGGGAGGAGACGTTTAGGGAGGGATTCCATAAATTCTAAATATCACTATTATTACACGTCGGATCGAAAAATAGTTTATAACCAATCTTATTACACATTAATAATGCTCTATGAATGTTATGTTTTTTCTTTACCTTCATTATTAAGTGAGATTTTTGCTACAATAAACCCCCACTTCTACTAATGGCATATGAGGAATAAGCTCTTATAATATGAAGCACTTTATTTGAAGCCTACCAAATACCAAATATTGTTCTCATTGAACATTTACTTTTTGAGCAAATACGCACGTGGAAAATCTGGTTAGTTAACGATGCCCCTGCGTGACGAACGTTTCGATTATTCAAGTAGCTACTCAATTGCCCAACGATTCTTAGTGGATACCTGAAGATCTTATGGAAGTTCAAACTGGAAACAAAACCCTCTTATCATTTTACCTCCACTTGTTATCATTTCCGTATTTGCAACTTGTACTACAGGTACATTGAATACCCTATCAATGCCAACATTACTGGTATTGAATTTCTAGGGTCATAGTTTATTCAAGGGCCCGAAAGTCAGTAGCATGATCACTAAAAGTGATTTTTAACATTAACTATAGATTTAAATGATTATACAGTGAAGTGATATTCAAGGGCAAACAATTACAACCTGAACAGTAATTAGTATTTAAAGTATGTTGTAACAAATCATCACTTATGAATTAATCAATTGTAATAAAATTAACTAATCAAATATCAGATAATTATTCTCAACAACATTGTGCTGAATTATCTTTCAATGTTTCTTAGCCCTTGAGTTGAATTTATGATTAATCTGGCATTCTTGTCTATTTTTTTTTCAAATATAATGAAATAATGATATTAGATACAATTCCTCCCTGAAAAAATATATTTGAAACAGAAAAGGCACTTTAGTACTAAAACATTCATGAACCCTGAATCAAGCTCCCAGAATTACTTGTCAATTCACTTATATTTCATTTATAGCTCGGAGAGTCCATTGATCTGTACAATTTAAGTGCTATAGCTGAACTCTCAAAACGATCGGAATGAAACCATAAATATGTTTTCAGCTAATTTTGGTTAAAGGAAATATGCTATTGAGGTTCTGCTCACGACATAAACATGTCTTCAAATGTTTCGGATCCAATCTAGGAGACGGCGAAAATGAGGTTCGTTCAAATGTTTATTTATCCACTCATAAATACACTCACACACACACACACACACACACACACACATATATATATATATATATATATATATATATATACACACACATATACACACACTCACGCACATAAATGAATGAAGAATAAAGTCTTCCAACAGTGAAGCCTGCTTTTAAATTTATTACACGATGCCATTGAGCTCATCCCTGCCATTTTGAAGAGGTAA
Organism: Riptortus pedestris; assembly: GCA_019009955.1. NCBI lineage: Eukaryota > Metazoa > Arthropoda > Insecta > Hemiptera > Alydidae > Riptortus > Riptortus pedestris. The sequence goes on along the minus strand of CM032231.1, from coordinate 49,710,174 downwards.
CGTTGCATGCGTTAAAAATACAGTCTGTCACGCAGGTGCTGCATAAACTAAGCAGATTTCCACTTACTGACATTACACGCCAAACTGATGAATAGAAAGAGGGGGGGGAGGGGTTACTGACGGCAGAAAATAAGAAAGGACGAATAACGGAGTCAATACTTGAGTTACGCTAGAACAATAATTGTAGATTATCAATATTTCAACTAGATTGGTTCTATAACATTTTTTAATCCAACTTATAACAACGGAATTCTTTTGATTATACTAATCCTCCACCTCTAAACCCCCACTATTTCAGCCAATGACAAATACTATCTATAGTGTTGACTGAAACGGTTAAATATCTTAAATATCAATATTTTGAGGAAAGAACGAAAACTTAATTTAAGACATCATCACAACACATTTCCATGTTTCTCACAAAGTAAAAGTTCAATGAACCATATTCAGTATTTGGCCTTGGAATGAAGTTGTTCATGATATAACAGCCTATAGTTAATTTGACATGAGTAGGAGTGGGGGTTTACTGAAAGCCAAAAAGTAAATAAAATCCAAATATCTCGGTCAATATTCATGATACCGAACATATATATATATATATATATATATATATATAACAATATTTATTATTATTATTATTTATTAACGTCCACTTTTTGCAACTTAGGCTAATCGGGACGGGTTATCTACAGGTTACCACCCTTTTCTAGCCAGGGTGGGATTTTAGGACGTTATTTAATGAATTTCGTCACTAAATAATTTCCTTTGCCCAGGCAAGAATCGAACTCGTCACTCTAGGTTTACCATGTCAAGGTCATCGCTTTAACCCGCATGGCTAACCTGAGCCCTGGGACAATATTTATAGAGCATTGAATGTTTAATAAGATTTTTTAAATACAATTTTTCGATCCGACGTATAATAATAGAGATATTTCAAATTTAGGAAATTCCTCCTCTAATCCTCCCTAGGTAGGATTTTTTCCCTGAACTAGATCTTCATTTTTACATAAAAAGTTAAAAAGAAAAGCAAAATATGCTACTAAATAGCAAAATATTTCGTAGATGATTCCTATACCCACCTTTCAGAAGATGAGTGACAGAAGGCCGGATTGAGGAGTGAGGGTTTAGTAGACAGTAAAAATATAGTATTAGGAATGGCTCCTTTATTGCTTGTAGAATGGGAAAATATCATGTTACCAATCTTGCTGTCTAAGTAATGCCCTATAATTCCTGTTCTACATAGTTTTCTCATGTGCCAATAAAAATAGAGGAATAGAATATAAGATGACGCCATCTGTGTCTTATTTCAGAACTTGACAAATCTGCTTAGTCAATGCTAAGAACAACCTGGCGGAATTGCTGCTTTTTGAAAACTGGAATTATTAATTATTTTTATTGAGACTCACGATTATTAGGAGGCTATTATCAGGGGTTATTCTCATCGACTCATTATTCATAATTCTCTTAAAATCTTAGCAAATCGTACTAAAATAGTTTTAGAAAGAGGGAGATTTCGAAAATTTGAAATATCTCCGTTATTATATGTTGGGTCGAAAATTATGTAAATATTGTAAAAATCAATCATATTGAACATTTAATTGCCAATAAATGGTGTATACATTTTTTTTCTATTTTGATTATTAACTGAGATATTAGAATTTTTATAGTTTTCAGCCTTCAGTAAACCCATGTCATATTAACAATAAGCTATAATATCATCAAACACTTTATTCAAATATTAAATACCAAATATTGTTTTCAACAGATCTTTACTGAGAGTTCTTAACTGAGAAACGTATATTTCATCAATATACCTTAAGTACTCGATATTTAAGCGCTTCACTCAACACTAATGATTAAATTTGTTAATGGCTGAAATCGGACCTGGAATAGGGTTTGAGGGTTATGAGGAAGGAGGAATTTGGAAATTCAAATTATAAGTCAATTCGAAAAACAATTATAAAACAAATCTTGCTGAACTAGCGATGCGCTACAATTCTTGGTTTTGCATTTTTTCGCAACTCCAATTTTAAGCAAGTTGTTCGTACTTTTGTTGTTTTCAGTCCCCAGAAAGACCCCCACTTCATCTGATATTTATTTGGAAATAGAGAATATATATGCAGATAAGATCAGTAGTGTATCGTACTAGCACGTGGGAAATCTGCTTAGTATACTCAGGAGGGACACGTTCAACAACAGCTAATCTATTGGAAGATTAAGAGAAATCTGCTAAAGATGGGCGTTGAATATTCAGATAATCTCCACTTCTGTTCATGAATCTTTCCTCCTTTCTTATGCTTGAATTTTGATGGTAGGTTTAAGTTTTTAAGTTATATGCAATATAGGAATATTTACCGTCTCAAAACTAGCGCATGCTCACTGGAAGTACTTCTTTCAGGTGTTCTTGTTTAGGGAGTTCACCTGTAGGTTACATTATTTATAAGGGTATTTGGATTATATGGGCATCGATTAATATACGTAATATAATTAACCTCTTGATTTTTTTCTTTTATTTTAAACCAACCAAAAACCAGTTAATAAGAACTTTTGGTCACTTATTTATTCACTATTTTTTTTTAATTATGTGTTTTAATGGCTGCAATAATATTATTACTCTCTATATTTTATTGGTTATAAAATGGAAAATGTATTTTTGATATTTTCTTTAATTATTAGTTCTTTAATTGCCATATAATAGACATAATCCAACCATGTCTTTAATTTTCCTTCTTGAAAACCAATCCAAATCCTATTTGGTTGAATTAAATTTTTATCAGTGTGCGTGATAAAATGTAAGAAAACCATTAAAAAGTTACAGAAAACATTATTTTAATAACATAAGAAATCCTTCTCTGCAGATTACCTCGACAAACAAATTATAATATCAAATTATTTTCGAAAGCGCAAATAAAATTCATGAAGGTATTTTTATTAAATTTGGCCTTTCAAAGCTACCATTTTGAAGGTCAACCACGTAAAATATCCGCTCTGCCTGGACACTGCCGACATGTAGTAATTGTATGCGTTCGTTGACCGAGCCAATTTATTTTGGATAGTGTCTCTTTCGTTCCTGACTGAATGCCAGCTTGGAATAAACATGGACAGGAACACGTCACAGCTCGTAGGAGACTTCACTCCAATGGTTGGCTTTTAGCGGATTCCCATAAGGGAAATCAGCTATTGAGGTCGTACTCACGACGCGATTTTCGAAATTTTTCTTCAAATATCAATCGATCCTACCTAGGAGATGACGAAAATTGTATTTATACCGTTCAAAATTGTATTTATATTCGTCTGTTACCGCTCTAGCGGTCGCAATTGTTGTTTATCGTTACCAATCGCCATGAATAAACGTTTCATGCAAAACACAAGACCAAGTTCATTAAAGGCTGAAATCGGACCAGGGGGAGGGGAGGTTTATAATGTAGAAAACTCGAAATATCTCTGTTACTATTCGTTGGATTGAAAAGTTGTATAGAACCAATCTTATTGCAAATTACATGTACTGTAAATATTGTTATATTCATTTATACTCTATCTTGAATATTAACCGAGATATTTGCATTTTTCAGTTTTCTGCCTTCAGTGAACCCCACTTCTTTTCTTGCAACATAAACAATACCCTGTTATACCGTAAACCATTTTATTTGAAGCTTAAATACCAAATATTGTTTTCAAGAGACCTTTATTATACGAGATAAATGCAAATATGTTCTATTGACCCCCTCCCCCCCCCCACCGTCTTGAGTTCTTGAACTACTAAAATTTTAGTGGTTGAGATAAAAATGATTCTGATTCATTATAAATTACAGTACTAGATATAGTAAATAGTTTCCAATAAAATTAATACGTTATATTCAGATTTCTTTCAGTAATTGTTTTTCTTTCGGGTGAAGAAATATTATTCTGTCTATCTGTTCAGCTTGGTTAGGATTGGCAGACCTATTTGCTTCTAATTCAAACGCTTTCCATTGGGAGGTTATTAAAAATGTCATATTTCTCGTTACTGTTTGTATTTTTTTTACTTAATATTCAAGGTGGTGTTAAGTGTTACCAGTATGTAGATCTATCTATTGCAAAATTACACGAGGGAAATCTGCTTAATTTACGCAGCCACTGGGTGACGTACTTTTTTTTCATTATTTCGTGACATGAACTCATTTTCAACTTCCGAATCATTCCACTAACACAACTGGTTCAACAAGCTGCGCCTAATTTTAATCACCGCCAAATGTGTGAACAGGCGAAAAGTTAAAAAATTCAAAACAAATGTCATTATTCGAGTTTAAAAAGATATATATGTAGGAAATATCTAAACGAACACGATTTCATATCTCACCATGTTTTAACCATTCACACAACAATACTTCTTTTAACACATACCCAGGAATTGGGGTTAATAGTGGCTGTTAACGAATAGATCCTTGAGGGAAAACAGATATTAAGGTTGTAAAAACTTTTTTCAAATGTCAGTCCATCCTAGCTGAAAGTTGGAAAACATGATATATTTGATCGCCGAAGCTCCTAAATTTTTAATTATTTTTTGAAAAATGCAAATATCTCGGTTAATATTTAAGATAGAGAATAAATGTATATAACAATATTTATAGTAAATTTAATTTTCAATAAGATTGGTTATATACAATTTTTCGATCCGATGCATAATAACGGAGATATTTTGAATTTTCGAAAATCCCCCCTCTAAACCCCCCCTCCCTCTGGTCCGATTTCAGCCATTAACGAACTTCATCTGTCTTTTTACATAAAACAGTTAAATATCGAGTTTCGTAACGATCAAACAAAAATTGCGACCGCTAGAGCGTTAACAGACAAATATATATATATACATATATATATATATATATATATATATATATATATATATATATATATATATAATTTTGAACGGACCTCATTTTCGTCATCTCCTGGGTAGGATCGAGGGACATTTGAAGAAATTTTTCGAGAATCGCGTCATGAGTACGACCTCAATAGCTGATTTCCCTTAAGGGAAATCTGCTAATAATATAAAAACTTTAAAGTTACATTTGCTTGATTATTATGAAGCGATGCCATTGAAATATATATACCACAAGTTTGTCTTAAGCTACTTTTCCTTCTATAATTTGTATTCTGTGATATCCTCTTTCTTTTTTGGAAAATGTCTAATTGTTACAAAAGGAAATTCAGACTGCAGGACTCTAACCAAACGGAGCATGCTCTCTGAAAGCCCGGCAGATGAACTGGACATCATGGAAACTGGAATATCATAATAAAAGTCCGTCACGCAGGGGCTGCGTAAACTAAGCAGATTTCCCACGTGAAGTTTTACAATAGAGAAATCTGCCTAATAACAACTGTAGTAGTAAGAAACCTCTAAACCTAAAACATTATTTAGGGCGTAATAACCCAATACTTTCTAGCCCCAAAAAACAGTTAACCTAACCTCTAAACCTATTCACGAGGGACGAATAGTTATGGAAACGCCCGCCAGAGCTCTCGGCGGAAAGTCCGAACATAGCCTACTGGTGACCACACGCAGAATACAAATGCAAATATCTCGGTTAATATTCAAGATACAGAAAAAATGTATAGAACAATATTTATAGTAAATTTATTTATTTTCAATAAGATTGGTTATATACAATTTTTCGATCCGATGCATAATAACGGAGATATTTTGAATTTTCGAAAATCCCCCCTCTAAACCCCCCCTCCCTCTGGTCCGATTTCAGCCATTAACGAACTTGATCTGTCTTTTTACATAAAACGATTAAACTCCGAGTTTGGTAACGATCAAACAAAAATTGCGACCGCTAGAGCGTTAACAGACAAATATATATATATATATATATATATAGATAGATAGATAGATATATATAATTTTGAACGTACCTCATTTTTCGTCATCTCCTGGGTAGGATCGATGGACATTTGAAGAAATTTTTCGAAACTCGCATCATGAGTACGACCTCAATAGCTGATTTCCCCTAAGGGAAATCTGCTAAAAAAGTATTGGTAGTTCCTCAAAACGTCCATTCGTCGTTTCAGTCACATCTGAGCAAATATGCTATTCGTATGTTGAAGTGCAGAATCTACAGGTACTATCGAATGCATACTAACAACTATCCTCCCTGATGGGCCATCTCAAAAGAGAAATGACGTAGTTTAACAACACAACAACTATTTAAAACAAATCACATATCTCCATATCTCAATCAACGCATCTATATTCTATTGCTCGAAAGACACAACTAATTGGCCTGTAAATCTTCTTGGAAAACATTACTGAGCTATGATGAGGTTCCATTTTTATCTTCTCAAGGACGGAGTTGATATAGAGGAAAATCTCTGTTAGCAGATTTCCTTCCCTTAAGGGAAATTAGCTATTGGGGTTGCCCTCATCACAATATTTTCGAAATATTTCCTCAAATGTCCATCGATCCTACTCAGGAGATGACAGGAATGTCAGTTCAAAAACAAGTGTGTGTGTGTGTGTGTCCCGTCGCAAAATGAAGATCAAGTTCGTTAATAGCTGAAATCGAACCAGTTTGAGGGGATGGGGAGGGGATGGGGCGATTAAAGAGGAAAATTTCGAAAATTCGAAATATCATTATTATTCGTTGGATCGAAAAAACGCATAGACCCATATCGTATTAAAATTTTAATTTTTCTATAGGCGTTATTATATATGTTTTTTCATTACCTTGATTATTAATAGAGAAATGTGCATTTTCTAGTTGTATGCCCTCAGTAAGCCCCCACTCTTGTTCAAGTCACATTAACAATAAGCTGTAATGTAAACCACATTTTCGAAGATTATTTTTTTTTTTTTTTGGTTTGTGCCCCACAGTGATCGTGATTGGGATGAACTGTAATTGTTAAGGGATAATTAGAATAATTTTTCGAAGATTAAATAGCGCTAAAAATAAAGAATATATAGTGAGAGCTGCCGCACCTGGTAAATCTGCTCAGAAAAGAGACACATGCCACATACATTCCACCATGCTCGTTATTTAACCGTTTCAGTTCGATATTTGTTATTTGATATTACACTAAAGATCATATTTGTTATTGGCTGCAATCGCAGCTGGAGTAATAGGGATTTAGAATGGGGATTCCAAAATTCAACATATGTACGTTTAAATGAGTCGGATCGTAAAATGTTATAGAGCTGTTGTTGCTAAACAATTGGTTGCCTACTATTGTTGTTCCATACATGTTTCCGGAACTCAAATATTAAGCGAGGTAGTCACACTTTCTTGTTTTCAGCCTTCAGTGCCTCCCTTCTCATCGGTTTTTTTTCATAAAAATAGTGTTAGTTGTGTACAGATGAGTAGTGTGTTTTACTATTACGAGGGAACACTGCTTAGTTTACGCAGCCGATGCGTGACGGACGTTTTAGCAGATTTCCCTTGAGGGAAATCAGCTATTGAGGTCATACTCATGACGCGATTTTCGAAAAATTTCTTCAAATGTCCATCGATCCTACCCAGGAGATGACGAAAATGAGGTCCAAAATTTTATATATATATATATATATATATATATATATATATATATATATATATATGTGTGTGTGTGTGTGTGTGTGTGTGTGTGTGTGTGTGTGTGTGTGTGTGTGTCTGTTAACGCTCTAGCGGTGCAATTTTTGTTTAATCGTTACCAAACTCCATATTTAGTCGTTTTATGTAAAAAGAAAGATCAAGTTCGTTAACGGCTGAAATCGGACAAGTGGGAGGGGGGGGGGGTTTAGAGGGGGGATTTTCGAAAATTTGAAATATCTCCGTTACCATACGTCGGATCTAAAAATTGTATAGAACCAATCTTATTGTAAATTAAATTTACTATAAATATTGTTTTACACGTTTATTCTCTATCTTGAATACTAACCGAGATATTTGCATTTTTATTAATTGTGGGCCGATAACGAATGACTGAGTTTCCCGCCTAAAGCTAGTTCGGCCATTTGCCGTAACTGTTCAGCTCTCGTATGGAGATTTCTCTATTGTATAACTTCACGTGGGAAATCTGCTTAGGTTACGCAGCCCCTGCGTGACGGACGTTTTTGAATTGCTATGTGAGGGCATGCAAGTCCTCTTTACTTAAGCCTCTTTTAAGAATTGTATGAAAATCTTAAGTAATTACAATACATAAGAATTGAATGTGAAATGAGTTCACTAGCGTACCATTCCTGCACGTAGAAATCTGATTAGCTTATGCAGCACATATGTGACGGACGTTTTGGAACGTTAGCGCATGCAAATATATGCTGTGCACGCAATGCTTAGCCAATTTTTTAAACCAGTTCATCGTGATGATAAAATGTCTCACGTGAATAAGGCAACCCGCACTTTTTATTGGATCACTCACTAATGAATACATCGATCAGAAAAAAATGGTCGGATAAAAATCTCCAAAGGCCTAAATGGCCATCCAACAAAGTCTGTCACACAGAGGCTGCGTAAACTAAGTAGATTTTTCAAGTGCTGGTGTGCCACATGTGTGATCTCATTTCTATGTATATTAAAAAAAGTCCGTCACGCAGGGGCTGTGTAAACTAAGCAGATTTCCCTCGTGAAGTTCAGTAATAGATAAATATACATACTGGTAACACAACAACACCGTGAATAAATACAAACGGAAATAAGAAATGTTTCAGCAATTTCAATAACCTGCCGACAGGAAGCGTTAGGTTAGAAATGTAAACAAACGGGTCGGCCCGCCTCACACCGGAAAGAAAAACAATTACTGAAATATATCAGAATATAACACATTAATTTTATTGAGAACTATTTACTATATCTAGTGCTGTAATTATTAATGAGTCAGAATAATTGTTATCTCTATCAATAAAATTTTAGTAGTCCAAAACTTTAAGATGGGGGGGGGGGAGTCACCAGGAAATATTTGCATGTATGTCGTATAATAAAGGTCTCTTGAATACAATTTTTGGTATTTAAACTTCTAATAATGTGATTTATTATGTAGCAGAGTATTGTTTACGTAACAGTAGAAGTGGCGGTTTGCTGGAAACTGAAAAACGCAAATATCTCGGTTAATATTCAAGATAGAGAATAAATGTTTATAGTGAATTTAATTTGAAATAAGATTGGTTATATACAATTTTTCAATCCGATGCATAATAACGGAGATATTTCGACTTTTTGAAAATCCTCCCCTCTAAACTCCCCCTCCCACTGGTCCGATTTCAGCTGTTAACGAACTTGATCTTTCTTTTTACATAAAACGACTAAATATCGAGTTTGGTAAAGATCAAACAAAAATTGCGACCGCTAGAGCGGTAACAGACAAATATATATATATATATATATATATATATATATATATATATATATATATATATATATACAGTATTGAACGGACCTCATTTTCGTCATCTACTAGGTAGGATCGATGGACATTTCAAGAAAAATTTCGAAAATTCCGTCATGAGTACAACCTCAATAGCTGATTTCCCTTAAGGGAAATCTGCTAAAACATATGAGTAGATGAGGGGTACCGAAGTCTGAAAACAATAAAGTGCGAATAATCCGTTTAATACTTGAGTTACGAAAAAAATGCATAGAACAACAATTGTAGACCATTAACAGTATAACAAGATAGTTTCTATAACATATTACAACCCAACTAATAATAAGGGTGATATTTTGAATTTTCGAGCCCCTTCCCGCCTAAAACCCCAATATTCCAGGTCCGATTTTAGCCAATAACGAATATGATCTTTAGTGTGTACTGAAACTGCTAAATGTCGAGTATGATATAGACCAAATAAGAGTTTTAGAAATAAGAATGTAAAATCTTATTTTATGACTTCACACACACTACGAATTTGCACGTATAATAATAATAGAGATTACTTGAAACAAATATTTGGTATTTAACACTAGAATAAAGTGTTTTATGGTATAGCAGTTTATTGTTAATATGACATGAGTTGGAGTGGAGGTATACTGAAGGCTGAAAATTAATTAAGTGCAAATATCTCGGTTATTAATCAAGATAGTGAAAAAACGCATATAGTGGCATTTATAGACCACTTGATTTGCAAAAAGATTGATTTTATTCAATGTTTTGATCCAGCGTAGAATAAAGGAGATATTTCGAATTTTCGGAATTTCCCGTGTTTTATGGTATAGGAGTTTATTATTAATATGACATGAGTAGGAGTGGAGGTTTACTGAAGGCTGAAAAATAAAAAAGTGGAAATATCTTCTTTAATATTCACGATAGAGAAAATATGTATATAACAACATTAATTAAATTTATAATAAATTAAATTTATAATAAGATTGGTTATTTACAATTTTTCGATCCGACTTATGATAGCGGAGAAAATTCAAATGTTCTGATTTTCAAACCATAACCCTCGCCCACATTATCCCAAGCCTGGTTTCAGCCGTTAAGGAACTTAATCTTTAATTAAATAATATATCATAAATTATAATATTTTCAAGTTATATAACACGAATGTGAGTTGACATTAACTTTGTGGCCGTTGACTTTAATCTCACATGGCAAACCTAGAGTGGCGAGTTCGATTCTCCCCTGGGCAAAAGGAATTTATTTAGTGATGGAATTCATTAAATAAAATCCTTAGTCCCACCCTGGCTGGAAAAGAGTGGTAACCTGTAGATAACCCGTCCCAATTAGCCTTAGTTGCAAAAAGTGGAGGTTAATGAATCATTTAAATTTTATCTTTGTGTCCTTGGAGCATGAGGAATGCCTGTTTTTTTTTTTTAATCAGCCCTATGCGACAGGCATCCCTACTTGCAATGATAGACCTAGAGTAATACGGACTCAAAGTTCTTTGACTGGTTGCCTTTGATTGGTTGTACTCTGATTGGTTGTATAGGAAATACCTGAAGCAGCGCCGAGTGATCTGGTTACATCAGACTGTGATGGAATTTGATGACTGCATCAGGCCTTCATCGAAGATGATGGACACAAAAAAAAGCTTTTGTCATGCTACTTGTATAGTTAAAACGTTCTCATGATCTCTGAATGACATTATCAAGCCACTTAACTCCACTTGCTTATCTTGTTACTTGTATTGTTATCTTGTTTCTCCAGTCATTCTTAATTTATTTCTAAATCAATATGATGAGGGACTTGAAATGAGATCTGAAAATCGGATGAGCAGAAAATGAGGGTTAACGAAAGTCTGAAAAATACAAATAATCCAATTAATACTTTACTTACAGAATAAATATGTATAGAACGTAAATTGTTAAATATCACAATTTCAAAAAGATCGATTGTATAGCTTGTTTCGATTTAACTCGCAGTAACGGAGGGATTTTGATATTATATTTGATATTTTTTATTTTACGCCGTGTAAACACCCACTTGTCTTTTTTCAATTTCAATTATTAACAAAGACAATCTTTAGTTTTTACATAAAATTTTCATGTCGTATAGTATATAAAATAAAAAAAAAGCCACTACATTGATGATTCTTCGTTGCGAATTTAGCCACTTATCTCATACAATAAGCACGAAAATACGGTTTATTCGAGCTTAATGTAAAATGTTCCGCGATATATATATGTTATGCTCATTGCTAACACGTGAAATAATATTTGAGTCAAAGAGAAAAATCTATGGAAAATAGAGATAATATTGGTTAATCCTACAATTTTAGATCGAACTCATAATAACTATTATATATTTGGGATTAATTAATAACGAGATATTTAGAACTTTTTATTCCACCTCATCTCCTGATCCGATTTCAGTTATTAACGAACTTGATCTTTAGTTTTACATGAAATGCTTAAATATCGACGAAACAAAAATTACGACCGCTTGAGGGGTGCAGACAAATCTATATATATATAAAATTGTAACCTCTGTCTGTACATTGATTTTTTTCGCGAAATTTCACGATAACTTTTCGTTTCACATGTCATAGACACCATATCTGCATTTTGTTTCTTTCGTGTATGTTTGTTTGTTTGTTTGTTTGTTTGTTACCTTTTCACGCATAAACGGCTGAACCGAATTTTATAAAACTTGGTATGTATATTACTACTAACCCAACTTAGACTTTAGGCTATATTAATTTTCTCTGAGGTGAACAGGAGTGGGGGTTATAAGAGAAGCCTGAAATTAAAAATAGCGATATTTCGTTTTCTATTGGTTTTTCGGCAAATATGCACATAACAAAAGTTGTTTATTTTGTTATTTAGAGTAACTTTTGTTATATACACTTTTGTCGTATACCGAAGTTTAAAAGCGTTATACGCTAAAAATTATAGCGGGAGTCAACAATATTATTTGCCAAAAAAGACTCAACCGAACTAAATAAAACTCGATATGTGTATTAGCAGTGAGGCCTTCATTATAATAAGCCATACCAACATTTCTATGGACGGGCAGGAGTGGGGGTTATAAGGGAAGCCTGAAATTAAAAATAGCGATATTTCGTTTCCTATTGGTTTTTCTGCAAATATAAACATAACAAAAGTTGTTTATTTTGTTATTTGGAGTAACTTTTGTTATATTCATTTTTGTTTTTTAAGAATGTATAAACGAGATATACACTATAAACTAAAGCGGGAGTGAACTATTTTATTGGGCGATAAAGATTAAACCGAACTTAAAAAAACTCGGTATGTCAATTAGCATTCATTCTTCCATGATTATAAGCTGTATTAAAATGTTTAGGTTAGAACGGGAGGGGGGTTATAAGGGAGGCCTGGAATAAAAATGCGCTATATTTCATTGTCTATTTGTTTTTCGACAAACATGCACATAACAAAAGTTGTTTACTTTGTTATTTAGATTAACTTTTGTTTTATACATTTCTCCAGGAACAATGTATGGAGCAAGTAATTTGCGTAGAAATATTGATATGCTCAACAATTCATTTCAATTTGAACTATGAGGTACCTGACCTGGAAAAATTAATTCAAATCTACGTTAATATTTTTTCCTTAATAACTGAAATCTATGCATAATGCACAGGAGACGGGAAATATGACAATATGGAGGACAGTGAAGTCTTACATAAAAAATTAATTTTATTATTAGCAAATACCAACAATGGGTATAAACCCTGAACACTGGGACGGGTAAATGTCAAAATAGTGTACAAAGTTAAGTCTTGCCAAAAAAATACCATCACCATTCAGCCTCAAATCAATTCCCGGGCGAAGCCGGGTATCTGAGCTAGTAAATATATAAATTTGTACCGACCTCATTTTCGTTATCTCCTTGAATACATTTTTAGAAAATCGCATCCGGACTACAATATCAAAAAGCTATTTTGATCCTAGCCTTAGGTCATGCATACACATAAAATACATACATAAAAGCACTAATGGGGAGCTTCACTATAAAAAAACAAAACAAAGATTTATGTATAAGCAGATAGCTATGAATTTAACACCTAACTCATAATTAGTGGTTACTGGATCCCACGCTGTGTCCCAACTGTGTTTAAAACAGCAAATATTATGCAACGCCAACAGTCGTAACTTTTAAACTCCTTTTTTTTTTTTTTTTTTTATCAGCAATATCAGTAAAGTATGAAGGTCATGTTGCATAACTGCAATATTGTCTATACGCTTTTATAATTCACGGTGACTAAAGTTTTAACATACTAAAATAAAATAATAATTATTAATGATAATGCTTAATCATCGGATCCAAGCGAATTTTCATTTGTATTTTATGCAATATTCATATACTTCGGTGGGCAAGGGCGTGTTTGTTATTTTTGTTAATTCAAATTATTTTTTTTTAATAATCACATAAAATATATTCCTTGTTGAAGTTTATTCTGAGTTTGAATTAACATATTTCCCTTGGGGGAATTCAGCTATGGAGGTTGTACTCATGATGGGATTTTAAAAAAAAGTTCTTCAAATTGGCCATCGATCCCAAGGCATGTAAAAGATAAGATCGATCCTACCTAGAAGACGAAAATGAGGTCCGTTCAAAATTGTATATATGTATAAGTACGCATATACATACATATATTATACATGTATATGCATACATATATTAAACACATATACACACACACACACACACACACACACACATTTTAACAACATTTTTTGTAAAAATATGGATCATGTTTGTTAACAGCTAAAATCGGACCATAAGGACGAGGGTTTAGGGGGATTTCGAAAATTCCAAATATCTCCGTTATTATACGTCAGATAGAAAATTTGTAAAGAATAAATCTTATTGCGAATGTAATGTTCTATAAATGTTATTATGTACTTTTTTTTTCATTCTTGATTATTTTTTTTCGTTTTTCTGGTTGCAATTAGTGCAGAGATAAGACAATATTATTATAATATTTTTCTTCCGTTTAAATGTGTTTGCTTGTCCATTTCTTTTGTTATCTGTGTTCACCAGAGCCTAATTGTTTTATGTATCCTTCAATATTTATTATTCATCATTATTTTCAATTTATATCAAAGAGTTTTTCTTTTCTTGTCATTGTTTCTCTGGGTTTTTTTTTTCTAAGAGTCATTTATTTTTATTTCACCCACAGGTTTTTATTATTATTCATATAATGTTTTATTTAACAGGGCGTGATGAGTTATAATATATTGGCCAAACTCGCACGAATCTTTCAGAGCTCATTTTTCAGTAGGTATATATAATACATATCAGAAAACTATATTTGAAGCAATATACGAACAGTATCAGTTAAAATCCACATATTACCACAGTCATACCACTATGACTGTTGGCTAAAAAGACATATCAAAATCTTTTATGTCTATTGATTCATATTTGCCTATACCTATAAAAAATTCCTTTTACTAAGTCTAGCATGACTGCTCATAGTCAAGTATTCCGTTGAACTATGTAAATTTGGGTAGATTGTATGTCAACTTAGTATGCTTAATGTTAAGGGACTATAATTACATGCAATAGAAAATACTTGTTCAAGAGTAGCTGGTGGAATTTATTCCATTTTAAAAAAAAATAATTCAATGATAATCAACTGTTTTAACCCGAAATACTCAGAATCAACCCAAGATTATAAACTAAGGGGAGTTATTTTTTACTACTCTTTAGTTTATCAGTCCTATGCAAACCATGATAAACGGACTTTTATTGGTGTTTTACTTAGCATTTTATGGCACGAAATAACTGCAATTAACAAGGAAGTTTCAACCAGTTGAAGGCTGTATGGAGCAGGCCCATTTAAGCATTTCATCAGCACATATGTTATTAGGTTTATTTGGTATTAGTCATACTTTTAATTTTTCTGAATTTGTTTTTACTATGTACTATTTAATTCTGTTTTCATTACTTAAATTCAATTCTGTTTTCATTACTGTTTCAGAGTCCAAGTTATTGTTTCAATTAGCTCGGTTTCATTTAGATTTTTACTTTTTATTTTATTACAATATACCGCATCTACTATTGTCATTAGCGGTAAATTGGATCTATATTTGTTGGAACAAACAAGTTTCAGTTAAAAATGCAAATATATATATATATATATATATATATATATATATATATATATATATATATATATATATATATATATATATATATACAGTTTTGAACGGACCTCATTTTCGTCATCTCCTAGGTAGGATCGATGGACATTTGAAGAAAAATTTCGAAAATCGCGTCATGAGTACAACCTCAATAGCTGATTTCCCTTAAGGGTATGGATTTCCCATGTGCACGAATGGAGAAGTTAATTTGCTTTGATGGCTCTATTCTAGCATTACCGCCTTTATTGTTTAGCTCAATACTATATATATAATAAAAAAAATACACTAGGAGTTTCCAAGATTAGAGATTGAAACCCCCTATTTAAACCATTCGACAATCACCTCAGATATGTATATTACACCAAGTATACAGTTTATCGAAAATACGCCACCGATACTCCAAATAACATGTGGACATGTACACGCGTACTCTACTGGTACGCCAAATAACATTTTCAACATATGTAGTGTATTTATCTGTTTCGTAGTACCTATAAAATACGAGATATTTGGAAATCCTTCCTCAAACTTCCAACTCGGGCCACGTTTGAACGAATAAGTATAGAGTACATGACTGCTATTGTCGGAAGCACGAGGTTTTCCACTGATACATCAAAAGCTAGATTTTTTGCCATGGTAAATATTTGAGGAGATAACATCTTTTTTATATAATTAATTATGTAATCTACACTGGACGGTAAGGGGCTAGATACTGTTAAGTAGAACATTCTATTAGTTCAGTTTCAAAAATAAATTTCGCTACAAATAAAGAAAATGTTTCAGTTTTTATGAGATGGCTGTCACTTTAAAGTGTTTGGTATTTCTGTAAGTCGTTCAACGTTTCATTTCAAAAAATAATCAATGCTAATAAACAACTTAAGTGAGGTATGTTTTCTTTATCGGACTGTTTATCTCGTCTTTTCCTTACTTTTACTGTTATCAGTATCTAATTAAAGTGATACTTGACAAGCGTGGTTTTCATTTTACTTTGACGTTGAGAGAGAAAACTATATCTGCTTTATTTCCATTTTAGCAGATATACTTTAAGGTAATCCTACTAATGAGGTAATCAAACTCATAGGCCCTTATTTCTTCCCCACCAAATACGATATTTAACTGTTTCTTTTAGCCATCATGAAGAATGAGAGTTTAGAGAAGGAGGTGAAGGCAAAATCGTAAATATCCACGATGTTATGTACCAAATCAAAAAATGTTGTATCAATAATTTTATTGGTTTAATTATAAACATTCTGAATAACAATAACCACTTATCATTACAAGAATTCATCAGATAAGTTTAAAATAATTCCTGATGGGTCTCTAAAAGCATTTGATGGGGACTAGCTTAAATACAATAAACTCCGATAATATTCAAGTAAAATAAAAGTACAAAAGCAATTGTGGTACCTCATTACAGTATTAACAAGATCGGTTATATGAAACGTTTCGTTCCGACTCAAGGAGATATTCTAAATCCCTTCCTAAAGACCCTCAATTAAAAAAAGTAAACTTGGTGTTTAAATGATATCAAAATTATCTTGAAAATTGCGTGAGTTGGCTGAAAACAATACAAAACAGTTATATTTTAGTATATGTGAGATACAGAAAAATGTATAGAACAAGAATGGTAGATCATTATTTTTTCAACAATATTGATTATATATGATTTTTTGATCAGACTCGTGATAAGAATGATTTTTTCTTTACTTAAACCTTATCTCCCAAATACAATTTCAGGCATTAAAGTACTTCAACTTTACCTATATTCAGTTGCATTACACACACATATGGGGGGCAGGTAGTCATTCGAGTGGGTTAGGGCGTGAACTAAGCAGATTTCCCACGTGAAGTTATACAATAGAGAAATCTCCATACGAGAGCCGAACAGTTACGGAAACGGCCGGACTAGCTTTTGGTGGGGAAACTCGTCCGTTATCCGTCCACATTTAATGAAAATGCAAATATCTCGGTTAATATTCAAGATAGAGAATAAATTTAAAGAAAAATATTTATATTAAATTTAATTTGCTATAAGATAGGTTCCGACGTGGTTGCAATTTTTTGATCCGACGTATGGTAACGGAGATATTTCGAATTTTCGAAAATCCTCCCTCTAAACTCCTCCTCCCACTGTTCCGATTTCAGCCATTAACGAACTTGATCTGTCTTTTTGCATAAAACGTTTAAATATCAAGTTTGGTAACGATAAAACAAAAATTGCGACCGCTAGAGCGGTAACAGACAAATATATAGATATATATATATATATATATATATATATATATATATATATATATATATATATATATATATAATTTTGAACGGACCTCATTTCCGTCATCTCCTGGGTAGTATCGATGGACATTTGAAGAAAGTTTTGGAAAATCGCGTCTTGACTACGACCTCAATAGCTGATTTCCCTTAAAAGAAATCTGCTAATAGGTTCAAGCTCAATACCAACGAACGGAGACATGTAGATAGCCAGTTCGCTGTTAGAGAAGTCTAATTTCGTAGTTCTAGTGTAATGTTAGGATCTAGCAATCGGTTTGATAGCCAAGTCTGACGGTTTGACTTAGGAGTCTGACTCTCCCAAATCCCGTCTACATTCTAAGTAGCTGCTTGTGATCTGCAAAGTTGATATCACACAAGTTAAACGCTGGTCTCAAGTTCCCCTTTGGATTGGCTAAGAACTCCAAAGCATAAAAAAAACTGACCAAATAAATGTGTAAATATGAAGAAGTAGAAAATACGAACAAGTAAAGTACTTAAATGAAACCTGCTTAAAATTGCGCCTTGAGCACAATCTCTGAACCTGATTTTCCTTAAGGGAAATGTGCTGAAATAACTCCACTAATGCAAACTAAATAAAACTACTATTCTAGGAAATAACTAGCCCAATTAGATGCCATAACATGATATTATGGAAACAATAAAAATTCCTCTCTACCTCTTCACCCTGTTTCCCGAGTGTCGGATGAGTCAGATAAAATAACTTTACAAATTAATTAAAACACACAAGCACATTACACACATGTAATCCCACATATTTTGAATATTGTTTCCTCGTGCCTATAAAAAAAGGAGTTGGCTGAACTTCGCTTTGAAATTTAATTACAACCCGAGTTACGTACGAACAAATAATAAATAAAAAAGCAGTCAGGGGACTGCCGGTAGAAGTGAAAACTCCTTTAGCTTTGATCGCTCAATTTTGGCATTGCTGAGAAATTTTTTTTATGAAGTCTTATTTTAAAAATATTTTTAGTTATTTATCAATAAGTAACAGTTATGTTCTATTTTACATGAAAAAATGAAATGACAAAAATAATAGTGATAAATATTTATCAATAAGTAACTGTTATGTTCTATTTTACATGAAAAAATGAAATGACAAAAATAATAGTGATAAAAAAAAATAATGTACCACGAATTGTTTTATTTATCAATATAAAATACTATACATAATTATTTCAGTTATTTTACATAAAAGAAAAAAATTACATTTCATAATTATTACAAATGCTTTACAAAAATAAGTTAAGTACACTCAGAAAAATCAATTTCTATCCATAATTTCAACTACTCTTGCACCATCATCACTGCCAGCATCATCACCAATTTCTAAAACTGATACAATCGGTATATGGTAGCTAAAGTAGGATACAAACTGTTTTGATTCGAATTTATTTAAATATCGGAATGTATTTAAATATTCGAATTTATTTAAACTTCGGATTAAAATATCTATGAAAGTAAAAATGGTAGATATATAGTATCTGTGAACGAAATGATGCTGGTTTTGTCCTCTTTAAAATGGTATGCGAACGAAAACTCTAGCTAATTTGGTTCAGGAGTTATGAAGAAAAGAAGCTCCTTTAGCTTTGAGTTGAATACTAGCGGTGGCGGTGGCGGTGTCGCGATTTCATACTTTTTTCCTCTCCCGCAAATGCTTCCTTACGGGGTGCACAACGTGCCTAAAGAAGTTTTCACTTCAAAAAAAAACAAACCACCAAATAAAAAATTCAAGTGTAATTTGAACTTGTCGAGCAATTAAGAAAGTATTGAACTCGTTATGGTTAGAATTAACAAGTATTGATTTATCTTTAGGACAGCCCAGGTCAACAACTTTTTATATTCATCATGCGCTGCTCTAATAAAATCATTTGGCCATCGATTGTTAACCTGTTGGATGTAGGTTATATAGGTGCTGTAGGTTGCCATGAGAAACTGGCATTTAGCTCGTGCTAAACTATTGTGTCATTTGATTTCCGCTTAGCATGGGGCTGACAGATTTAACATATAAATCCTCACTAAAACATTTATGTAACCTATATATTATTGGGATCATTTAAACTAAAAAACCAAAAAATGGACATGTAAATTAATTAACGAGCTTGCGTTATTCCTCTTGTAAGGCCTGCACTCCTACCAGAATCTTGAAAAAGTTCGTCACGCAGGGGCTGCTTAAACTAAGCAGATTTCCCACGCCAAATTTAACAATAGATAAATTTACATACCGGTAACACAACACCACCGTGAATACTAAGTGAACCATAAATACAAACGATAATAAGAAACCTCCCAACGGAAAACATCTGAAATGTAAACAAGCAGTTCTGCCAACTTCTTACCGGAAAGAAAAACAATTACTGTAATATATCTGAATATAACGTATTAATATGATTGAAAACTATTTACTATATCTAGTATTGTAATTTACAATGAATCAGAATAATTTTTATCTCAATCAATCAAATTTAAGTGGCCCAACATTTTTTCGATCCGACTTATAGTAACGGAGATATTTCGAATTTTCAAAATTCTTCCCCTTTAAACCCTCCCTCACACAGGTCCGATTTCAACCGTTATCGAACTTGATCTTTCTTTTTACATAAAACGACTAAATATCGAGTTTGGTAACGATTAAACAATGATTGCGACCGTTAGAGCGGTAACAGACAATATATATATATATATATATATATATATATATATATATACACAGTTTTGAACGGACCTCATTTCCGTCATCTCCTAGGTCGGATCAATGGACATTTGAAGAAAAATTTCGAAAAACGCACCATGAGTACAACCTCAATAGCTGATTTCCTCAGCCTCCTTAGAGGCACTACCAGGTATCTTTTCCAGCACCTCAGCCTAGGCCTGTTTCTTCTCCTCTACGTAACCTCCTCACTAAGGGGAGCGAGTTTCTGACCTTTAGCATAAATGAATTGACATCAGGATCACCTTTCTTACATAACAGTTTGGCGATTCTTCATCTCTGATCCCTTCTCACAGCTCCAAATAGCACTCTCAGGTCTCTAGTTATTTTTCAGATTACAAAGTTTTTCCATCGGGTGTTTCAGCCATTGGTCCATACGATGTTTCACCCATTGACTAGTTTAGGGCACCTTTAAAGCAGTGAGTCTGCATGCTCTCTGCCTGATCTGAACATATAAACTCAGTAACCACTAGAGTAGCCTTCTCTTCCTCGTCCGGCTAGTGCGAGCAATGTGTTATCAACTTGTGAGAAATTATATGTTTATTCCTTTATTAATCAAGAGCGTTTCAGTGTCATTTGTCTCGTTAGTTGTTACAAATTGCGGTATTCTATAGTGGCCAATATTTTGACCAACTTTTCTTTTTTTTTATTTCTACTCTCCTCCCTATAATTGTTCCCAACGAGAATTTCTTTCCGTCCCCCTTCGCTGACCCGACTTCTAAAGTACCAACTCAGCATAGTTCTTCGGCTTTCATTGCTGACACTGATATTGGAGTCTCATCAAAAGTTCGCAAATTGGAACCGCTTTCTGTAAATACATCTCTTTCCCAGTCCCAACATTTGTCTATACCTAACCGAAACTTAGAAATGGTTAGACCAATTTCTCTATAAGTAGTACTAGTCTGTGTCTGAATGTTCTGTCATTGGAACAGAAGTATCTCTACAGTGCATACCACAGAATTTCCTTAACCATAAACATGACTGCTCGCTCTTTCCTTGTAGTAGATCTGCATCTTATTAATTATTCACACCAGCTCCTCTCCATCAACATTATATTGCTTCTGCGAAGCTTCTAATGTTCTATTTGCTCATGTTTGCAATATGCATTGCATGGTCCAAGTCTCACGCTAGTTTTGGAAATTCTGAATATTTTCTCATGAATATTTACCATATTTTCCTGCTAATAAGGAGAAATATTTATAACAACTATAACCAAAAGGATAACAATTTTAATGATGGTTATTCTATGATTGTAATTGTGTGCCTGATGAGAAATAAGAGGGGCTTAAACATCGTTTTCCAACCTCTTAATGATGTTTCTCAACAATAATAATAGTTTAGGAAGACTCATTCCATACATTTTTTAAGACAGGTTTAATTTTAAATCTCCTGAAAAGCTAGTACATTTTCCGAAGTTTAAGGCACTACTAAATTTCTGCTGGTTACTCTTGAGTTGAGGATAGTTTGCATACTTTCCGTTCTCTGAATTTTACACTGTTCTAAATAAATAGTAGAATATTTACACATCAGGTTCATCTCAAAACACTTATTTACCCAAAGATCTCAGGATCCTAAGTTGTTAAATAAACAAGCTTAAATTAGTACACAAGTCATGAGGTATTTTCTTAGCAATTACCTCACCACTTCATTGGTAGCATATTTATTTTTAAGCCACGTAATGAAGTTCCTAGAACTCAATACAAATTTTCATGGGCTTGAGGAAAAGTAAAAGGGATGCAAATTAAAACCAAATAATATAAAATTAGGAGCCCAGATTAGCCGTGTGTGATAAAATTAAAACTGTTGGCAAACCTCGAATTGTTTGTACAATTTCCTTATAGGCAATAGAAATTTATTCTGGCGAAATCACTAAATGAAACCCTTAGTTCTGCCTAGAACTAAGCCTAAAAAAGAGAGAAAACATAATAATCCCTACAAGCATATAGTGAACATAATAAATAACAAGACAAAAAAAAATAAGCTTAATCCGTTCTTTGTCGTCTTGAACTATAAATAACTTTTGAAATACTAAATTCGCTAAATGTATCATCATACTTCCCTTAAAGCAAATCAGCTTTGGAGATTGTAGACATTTCTTCGAATGTCCATGGTTCATTCAAATTTATCATTCGCCTTAAGTCTCCCTCGTGGCCGGGGACCCACCACTGTCGTATCACTGAGAGGTCTTGTATACTCAGTAGTTTTGGATACTTCTTGACACATGTCCCGCCCATTGTAACCTCATCATATGAAATCGAGTGTCTCTTTTCAGATAAAATTCCTTCCATTGTCTTCCTTCTCCATAATCCTAAATCACCATCCCACTGTGGGCCTATTGTTATCAAAACCCAGCACTTTAGCAATTTGGAGCTTTCTACTTTTGGGAAGTACGCTCAGCTGCTTTCCAGGCGTAGGTTGCGGGATAATTCCACGTACTTCGTGTTTTCTTGGTGTACTTGGAAGCTTTCCTCATACCCAGCTGATACCAATAATCCGGCGAGAGTTAGCATGTCCTCTTTCTTAGATCCGAGGACAGCTAAGATCCGAGGACAGCTACATAACCTGAATATATGCGAAGAACTTAAGCATCTGCCCACTCGCATTGGAAGCTTCACATATTAATTTTTCCAAGGGTAGGTTGAACAACATCAATGACAAGCAATTATCTTGTCTCCTGACTTAACGTTGTATATTTCAGTTATCTTACCCCTCAGCGAGAGCCATTGATACACGTCGGACAAAATTCACTGGATACCCGTAATCCGTCATTATTTTTCTAAGACAGCTACTGTCAACTGAATCATAAGCTGCAATGAAGTCTTGAGTATAGTGAACAGGGCGTGCACACGTTGTTCTACAGGCAAATATATATATATATATATATATATATATATATATATATATATATATATATATATATATTTTAATTAATTAAAATCCACTTAATGAAGCCGAGGCTAGTAGGTACAGGTTACCACCCTTATAGTTACCAACCTTTTCTATCCAGAGAAGAAATAGAGATTTTATTTAGGGAGTCCGACAATAAAATTAAGTAAATTTCCTTTTCCCAGGCGGGGATGGAGCCCAAGGACATCCATATGTACTCCACATTTATTAAGACCAATGCCTTAAAACACTGAACCAGAAGCCATTTCGACATTTTGAAGCAAAGCAGCTATCACAGCAACGACAACGTTTGAAAATATTTGCAGGCATGTTCTAGATACCGAGTTGATAAGACTCCAGAGTTACAATGAATGGCTCCACCTGAGTTAACAGGAGTTGCTGTTACTTCGAATTTTTCTAGTAAATACATGTGTCATCGGATATCTGTATAAATATAAGTCTTATTTATTCATAGCGTTCCGTCAGTAGCGATGTAAACCTTTCATGTCATACACGAACCATTTTTCCCGAGGTTACTTCCGTATATTTTTTAATTTGCTGTAATTATTTCGAATTATGTGTTCAAATTGAAATACGCTTTCTAGTTTCTATACGCTAGAAATTCATTTAATTAAAATATAACACTTAAGTCTGACTGATATTCTGTAAGAATTCGGAGAAAACAAATGTTTTCAGACCATTCTTAGAACTGTGTAATCAAAATTGCAATTCTTGTGTGTCTGTCAGCGGGTTTGTTACTTAGTTTCTCAAAAATATCACTGAGGGTTTCAATGGACTATATGATATAGTCGTTAACTATCCCTAGGTAAATAGGCTGTAAGAGAGTTGGAATTGTCAACTAAGAGGGAGGGTCAAAAACATATTCGTCAAAATTTTTATTAATATTGATTTTATTGAGAAAATGTAAGGAATAAAGTATGTTTCGAATAACGATTTCGGTTGTAAAACCTCTTCTACATTTATGAATTTCTAATTTTGACTATCCTGTACTATTTTTGTATCAACTTTATCAACAACGGATAATACAACCAACTACCGACTTGCGGTCGCCACCTCTACTTACCGTACTTCTACGGAATAAATGTATAATGACGGCACAAAATTGTATCAATTTTTTGTCAACTAATTCTAATTCGATTCAATCTTTTTGAAAGGAACTCATACTTTGAGGGAATGTAGATTTATTTGACCCAAGAACTATTATAAGTTCGTTAATGTTCGTCCAATGGATCACACGTAAAGCATTTTGTAATTTGATGAAAATTATTCAGTCATTACGTCCAATCCTATTGTATTTCAACGAAATCCCATAGGCCCATTAGAGGCGGATAATTTCGAAAATTCTTAATATCTCCGTTGTTATGCGTCGGATCTAAAAATTATATGGACCCAATCTTATTGCAAATGTAATGTTCTATAAATGTTGCTATGTACATGTTTGCACTACCTTGATTACTAACTGAGATATTTGCATTTTTTAGTTTTCGGTCCTCAGTAAAGCCCCACTCCTACACATCTCACATTAACAATATTCTATTATGTTATGAAGCACATTATTTGAAGCTTAAATACCGAATACTGTTTTCATTGAAATTTTAAATTTTGAGATAAATGCAAATACGTGTGCACGTGGAAAATCTGCTTAGTTAACGCGTGACGGACTTTTAAGTACGTTTTAGATCATTAACCAAACGTTTCTAAAATTATTTCCAGTAAAGAAAATTTATTTTTTTACTGATGGTGTCAAAAACGATAACTGAGTCAGCACTGGAGCAGTCACCCACGAAGAAGAAGTTCATTCAGAAGTGTTGCCTTCCCTCTGCACTATACTAGCAGCTGAACTCCACACATAATGATATAGGCAGATATCCCGATCTGTAAATATTCTAACATACACTTAACTATAAAACACAGACTGCATTCAACGAAAAGATCTGGAGATACCCCACTATAAGACTAAACTATTAACTGACGACAGCCAATATATAAGTTATCCTAACATATGTTGCAAATATAAATAATAACAAAATGTGGAACTATATTAAAAATAGATTTATAAGGAACTTAATGAGATTGACAAAGATGCAATTTATATTATTAGCAGATTTCCCTTGAGGGAAATCAGCTATTGAGGTGGTACTCATGACGCGAGTTTCGAAAAATTTCTTCAAATGTCCATCGATCCGACCTAGGAGATGACGGAAATGAGGTCCGTTCAAAACTGTATATATATATATATATATATATATATATATATATATATATATATATATATATGTATATATGTGTATATATATACACACATATATATATATATATATTTGTCTGTTAACGCTCTAGCGGCCGCAATTTTTGTTTGATCGTTACGAAATTCGACATTTAACCGTTTTATGTAAAAAGACAGATCAAGTTCGTTAATGGCTGAAATCGTACCTGAATTTTCGAAATATCTCCGTTATTATGCATCGGATCGAAAAATTGTATAGAACCAATCTTATTGCAAATTAAATTTACTATAAATATTGTTATTACACTTATTCTCTATCTTGAATATTAACCGAGATATTTGCATTTGTATTGTGTGTTCATGGCACTAGCCAACATTTTAGCAGATTAAACTAGACCAAACTCGGTATTTAATCGTTTTATGTAAAAAGGAAGATCAAGTTCGTTAACGGCTGAAATCGGAAAAGTGGGAGGGGGTTTAGAATGGGGGAATTTCTTCGGAAATTCGGTAAAATTCGAAATATCTCCGTTACGATACGTCGGATCAAAAAATTGTATAGAAACACTTTTATTTTTACTATACATTTGTTATATACATTTACTCTCTATCTTGAATATTAACCGAGATATTTGCATTTTTATAAAGTGTAACGGACGAGCTATGGTCGCTTAATTCGTTCCCGTGGAATGCTAGTTCGGCCGTTTCCGTAACTGTTCGACCCTCGTGAATTGGCTTAGAGATTCGTTTCTACTACTGTTATTAGTAGGCAGATTTCTCTATTGTAAAACTTCACGTGGGAAATCTGCTTAGTTTACGCAGTCCCTGCGTGAGGGACTTTTTTTTAATAGACTAAGTAACTATATGAAAGAACTTAGGATTTTTAAAGAATTTTCTACAAATATAAATAATGTGTCATTTCACCATTTTGAAAGAACTGGGAGGTTCAATTAGAGCGCAACCTCCCTCTATGAGCCGTTCAATAAAAAAAATAATCTGGGAAATTCATTTTCATTTTAGTACAGCTAGTAGCATAAAATAGAGTGAGTCGAATACTATGGCTTTCTAATAGACAGAGTTTTCCTGGTAGAGTATACAAACAGAGATAAGGGCATTCCTTGTAGTTTTTAGCTGGTGTTTCTTGAACCGGAAATAGAAACTCACTCACCTTTTTCAAATCTTCTCATCTATATAAATAAAACTCAGTTTGTCTGATTTTCTATTTAAATTCTGTTGTGGATCTATTTTTTTTTTACCCCTCTGACCATTCTAAGAGCAATGATATCAAAATTGAAAACCTTGTCTGTCTGCCTGTCTGTATGTTTGTCTGTCTGCCTGCCTGTCTGTCTATCTGTCTGTGTGTGTGTCTGTCAGGCTGTCTGTCTGTCTATCTGTCTGTCTGTCTGCCTGTCTGTCTGTCTGTCTTGTAGACATGCAGATATATATATATATATATATATATATATATATATATATTTGCACATCTAGTTTACTATAATGTCGTTTTGTAGACGTTTTCACTATCCTAAATATTGTTTAAAAATGTTTATTAGATCTATACATACTCGTATATAGATCATATTCATCAACAGCTGAAATCAGACTCGGAATAGGGACCGGAATTCAAAAATTTAAAATATTTCCGTTTTGAGTCGGGTAGAAAGATGTTAAAGAACCAATCAATTAAACTATAGATTATGTACAATTCTTATTTATTATATTCTGTCGAAGCTCATATTACTCTAGTTATTCCTATTTTCTTGTTTTCTGCTATTTCTGCTCGGGTTTTTATTTAAGAATATGTGATGATATCAGATCAGTAGAGTATGATCTCATCCATAAGGGAAATCTGTTTAGTTTACGCAGTCCCATTCATACAATACGTTTATACCCAGGAAGTGACAGTTCGTATATTTCAAACCTATATAGATCTTATTAGAAAGGACATGCCATCGACTACATAACCTTAGTCTGGGTCCATGCCCTTCATGGGCCGCTTATTTAAGAGATAAGATAGTGATAAGAAAGATTTTGTTATTCGTAATCTAACAGCGATGAACATAAACATTAAATATGTTGAAGATTTCTGTTTCTCAATGTGAGTGAAATTTGACTCACAGCTATTTCAAGTCCTGTGTTCAAAAATAGATTCTTTTCGTACCTGTGATACTGGCCAATATATAGATATAACCTTTTTTTTTCTTTGTTGCGCGGTGGAGTAAGATTACTAAACAGAGTACAAATAGATAAAATAAGCAACTAGGAATATTTTCCACTCAGCATTGAGGTTTATCGCGTTCAAATAGACTGCTGGAGACAATCCTATTACGTAACATCAAACTGTGTCCTCCCAAATAGGAAAAGTTGTTTGGCTCATGTGGTCGTGGACTATAGATTTTTTTCTCTCTTTTGCTTCTTTTTGACCTCCAAACGAAGCCGAATAATATTCTTATATTCTTAGTCTGTTTGTGGTAGTGAATCAAGTGATTTCTCTTGGACTATGTTTCTTATAATCTAGTTTGCTGCTTTGTGTCCAGTTTCAGTGCTTTTAGATTTATTATGAATTTTTACAGTGCTGTTCAATAGCTTTCACAATGATAAGATGGAAGAAGTGGTCCAAACACAGATTGAAGTAAGTACTTCTGTCGCTTTACTGGTTATCCTTCATTCGCCATTAATTACACTTTTATTTACATCAAATTTAAGCTGTTATCATTCACTCTCGACCAGTATACTGATTAGCATTGCTAATACACTTTCCTGTAGGATATTGTAAACAGCCACATATGAAGTAATGGCGACTGGAACAGACAAGGTCACTTATACAAGTTAATGGTTTATATAACTGTATTCGATATGTAATCGATTCGGGTTAAAGTAGCCTATTCGTATTTAAATTAGAATACTAGCTTGTTAAAAATGACATGAAAAATATAAAAAGTGAAAACGTGTTATTACTGAATATAAATTCTATGCATAACGGAATCATTCGGACAATTTAGATTGAGTCATAAAAAGTCCGTCACGCAGGGGCTGCGTAAACTAAGCAGATTTCCCACGTGAAGTTTTACAATAGGGAAATCTGCCTAATAACAATTGTAGTAGTAAGAAACCTCTAAACCTAAAACATTATTTAGGGCGTAATAACCCAGTAGTTTCTAGCCCCAAAAAACAGTTGAGCTAACCTCTAAACCTATTCACGAGGGGCGAAGTTATAGAAACGGCCGCCAGAGCTCTCGCCGGAAAGTTCGAACATAGCCTACTGGTGACCAGTATCACGCAGAATACAAATGCAAATATCTCGGTTAATATTCAAGATACAGAATAAATGAATAGAACAATATTTATAGTAAATTTAATTTGCAATAAGATTTATTCTATACAATTTTTCGATCCGACGCATAATAACGGAGATATTTTAAATTTTCAAAAATCTCCCCTCTAAACCCCCCCTACCACTGGTCCGATTTCAGCCATTAACGAACTTGATCTTCCTTTTTACATAAAACGATTAAATTCCGAGTTTGGTAAAGATCAATCAAGAATTGCGACCGCTAGAGCGTTAACAGACAAATATATATATATATATATATATATATATATATATATATATATATATATAGATATATATATATAATTTTGAACGGACCTCATTTTCGTCATATCCTGGGTAGGATCGATGGACATTTGAAGAAATTTTTCGAAACTCGCATCATGAGTACGACCTCAATAGCTGATTTCCCTTAAGGGAAATCTGCTAAAATGTGATTTTGTGTCAACTTGATAAGGTCAAATGAGCAAGTTCTATTTATTTATTTAATTTTTAACATCCTTAGAGATAAGGTGATAGATGTTTTAATAGTCTTGGGTGAGTCCTAAATATCTTACATCTCACAACACATGTTGTGGTTTTCTGATTCTATCAGATTTACAGATGTTCCCTTAAAATAAGATCGCATGTAACATATGTAACAATTACAATTACAAATATTGAGTACCTCTAACAAGTGTGAGTTAAAGGGTTGTTATCAATAAACGTTGTTAAAACGAAGTCAACAAAAAAAGATGGTAGCCACTGTGTTGATAACCCATCCCAATTAGCCATGGTAGCGTAAAATGGCAGTTAAAACATAACATAAAATATGAGCGAACGTGCGAAACCAACATTACTTTTGTAGAAACTCCTTGACGTTCTTCTTCATTCTAATTTTACACTTTGTAAGACCCTGAATTTTATATCCACACGAGCTCACAGTGAGTTGCTCAGTGTGTATATATATATATATATATATATATATATATATATATATATATATATAAAGTGTATGTTTAAATTAACGCAATTTTAAATGATATATACAATTCCATATGCCGAGGACACATTTTATATTATTTACACACCTTTCTCAATATCAATGTTAGGTTCTTCAGATATTCCTGTCGTGCACTGCAATTATGTCTATTGAAAAATTCTCAAAACTCATCAGGAGAAACAGAATATTTACTTAATTAATTGATCACAGCATTTTATTAGTTAACACAGTGATGTGAATGCTTAGATGCAAGGATTCTACTAAAACTACCAAATCAAGTAATAATAATAAACTATTCGTTCATGTCTTCATTTAATGGTGCCTCTTGAACAATTGAAAAAGACCGACCTTCTGAAAAACATTTTTTTAATCATTTCTTATTAATATTAATACTTTGTGGTTAATTATATGAAATATACCCCAAAATGCCAACTAAAATCAGTTACAGTGCAGATATTTGCATTTTTGAGTTTTCAGCATTGAGTAAACCCCCACTTATACTGTAATATATAAAAAAACACATTATTCGAAGCTTAAATACCAAATATTGTATCCAAGAGACCTTTATTATACGAGAAACATGCAAATATGTCCTGGTGACCCCCCCCCCATTATAAGGTCTTGGACTACTAAAATTTGATTGATTAAGATAACAATTATTCTGACTCATTATTAATACTGTACTAGACATAGTAAATAGTTCTCAATAATATTATTATGTTATATTCTGATATATTTCAGTAATTGTTCTTCTTTCCGGTGTGAGCCTGGAAGACCTGCTTGTTTACATATCAAACGCTTCCCGTCTGCAGGCTATTGAAATTGACTGAAACATTTTATTTCCTTTTGTATTTATTCACTTAATATTCAAGGTAGTGTTGTGTTAGCAGTATGTAGATGTATCTATTACTAAACTTCTCGAGGGAAATCTGCTTAATTTACGCAGCCCCTGCGTGACGGACTTTATTTTTCTTATAGGTAGCAAAAATGTCACTATAACAATGTTTGAATCAAGAAATAAAAATAAAGATATTTACGATTTCAGTGCTTTACGTCACTTTCAAACCACACTATGGACAGTAAACAGAATCCATTTTATAATTTCTACCAAATGTTTCTATTAGCAAATTTCCTTCCAAATGTTGTTGATATTTGTCGAGTAGCCGGTTTGCTGCTAGAGATTATTATGGCCGCCTGTTAATCCAAATATCACTGTAATGGGCGTAAATTCACGTAACTCGACATGCATTTGTGCCTTGTTGTGTATAATCATTTCATAAAGCCACTTGCGCAAAATTCGCTTAATACTCCTCCCGGTACCTCCTTATATACCTTGTAATATTTATTTATTTTGGAGCGTTGGTTGCGAGGCGATATACTCTGTAAAACGTCTTTAGGAAACTATCGTTGAATATATTTTTAAAGTGCCAGTGTTTGAGACTGATAATTCCAAAATGGCTAACACTAATAAGCTATATTTTGTCATTACTCACGGTTCTAAATCATTTCATCGTTTAGTATTACGACACGAATTATTTTGGATCCTTTTGCAAATTTCCATTAAGGGAAATCATCAGTTGAGGTAGTACTCATGACGCAATTTTCGAAACATTTCCTTGAATGTACATCGCCCAGGAGATGGCGAAAATTAGTTCAAAGTTGTATTTATGTTTCTATATATGTATATGTCTACATTTATATTTGTCTGTTAACGCTATATTGCAATTTTTGTCTAATCGTTACCAAACACGATATTTAAACGTTTTATGCGAAAATGAAGATGTAAAATTTCGTTATTTCTCCGTTATTATAAGTCGTATCGAAAAAGTTTATAGAACTAATGTTATTGTAAATTTAATTGTATATAAATTTTGTTATATACACTTTCTCTCTAAGATTAATATTAACCGAGATATTTGGAATGTTCAGTTTTTTCCCTCCAGTAAACCCCCACTCCTACTCATGTTGTAATATCAATAAGCTGTTATAACATAAACGTCTTTATGCTTAAATTTCAAATATTGTTTCCAAGGAACCTTTATTAAGCGAGATACAGATTAAGATTTTTCGTTTTTTACTCGAAACTGTTTATTTGATCTATACAATACTCGATATTTAGCTGTTTTCAGGTAACACTAAAGATCGCATTTGCTACTGGCTGAAATCGTAATAGTGGTGGTTTAGGGAAGGGGGGGGGGGATTAGAAAATTAAAAATATCTTCGTTGTTCTTCTATGCATTTTTTGGTAACTCAAGTATTAAGCGAGATATTCGTACTTTCTTGTTTTGTGCCTTCAGCAACCCCCCCCCCTTATAATCATCGGATTTTAGCATATGGATAGAGAATACGTGGAGATATGAGATCACAAGTATCACAACAGCCCATTTTGTGACGGACTTTTTAAGTGACAAGCTAGGTGATTATAGAACAAGTTGGGTTATAGAATTTTTATATCAATAGAAGTGTACTACTTGAATGCATTTTAGTAGATTTCCCTTACGGGCAATCAGCTATTTTGTATAGTATAGCTATCAATGTACTCTTGATGCTATTTTCGAAAAATTACTTTTAATGTCCATCGATCCTACCTAGGAGATGTCGAAAATGAGGTCTGTTTAAAATAATTTATTTACCTACATATAATAGATTGATGTAACATGAAACGTTATTCCAAGCTTTAATGGCCCATATTATTTTCATGGAATCTTTATTATGTAAGATACATGGAAATACGTTGTGTAATTAAAATAGTCGTCTACAGAAACTACTTGAATGCACTATTTAAATTAGAAAGCTTATACGGTTAC
Organism: Riptortus pedestris; assembly: GCA_019009955.1. Classification (NCBI taxonomy): domain Eukaryota; kingdom Metazoa; phylum Arthropoda; class Insecta; order Hemiptera; family Alydidae; genus Riptortus; species Riptortus pedestris. The sequence continues at coordinate 49,677,424 of CM032231.1, read as the reverse complement.
AGGTAAATAATCTATACAAATCAATGAAGTTACTATAATGCACGTCACTTCACCGGCAGTTTTACAAGTACAAATTGTATACATTACATGTCCTGGGGGCGGGACTCCATTACAGACGTCAATTTACATTACAACATTAAATTACTGGAACTGTTTTTAATTGCTCGGAGAAAATCTAGTTAGAGCTAGTTAAAGCCATTATGAGAACGATCTGCCTCGGCAATTGTCGCTGAGACAGTGAAGTGGTTTAATAGACGATGTACAATATGAAATAAGAGATGTCACAGTATTCACTCTTAATACCCTTATTCGACCACTCCTCAGCACTTTTAATCACTTACACACTTTTTTTTTAGGTACTCTTTACGCTCTCTTAGCAGATCTTCCTTAAAAGGAATCTGCTATTGAGGTTGTACTCATGACGCGGTTATCTAAAATTTTCTTCGAATGTCCATTGATTCTAGCCGAGAGATGACGAAAATTAGATGTATTCAAAACTATATGTACGTATGTTAATTTTTTCGGCCCGCGCTATAGAACTTTGTGGTCTTTAGGAGCCCCCTAGCGAGGCACGAGGGATTCGTGATCAGAGTCTCCCAACCCCTCGTTAACCAAGGATGACGTTGAATGGGTTGTACTGGCCTCATTGTACCGGAAGGTTTGCGGTCCAGGCCACGTTGCCAGGCTGCCTGTGAACAGGATCTAAGAGAGTCATAACCTATAGTAATCCAGAGGAGCTGTCAGCTGCATGTACTCGTTACACTTCATTTTTGTTATTGGATTTTATTTACTTTATTAGAGATTAGAAATATTTTGAAACATCTGATTAGCTGAAAAATAGATTTAACTATGAGCGCATCTGGATCTAAAAGTGTAATTTAGTAAACAGTTGATGAAATGAGACATTTTACTTCTATGTAAAACTAGTTAAAGTTAAAAAAAGTTATAACCTCATATTGCCCGTATGAATTTTGGCTGAATTTAATTTAATTTTACCTATTATATTCATTTTCCTGATAAGGGGTCGCAAGAATGTGAAAGGGTAGAGTAATATGCATAAATAAGTTTTAACCTGTGAAATGGTGCCTTATGCTAGACTTATAATGAGGAGTATAAATTACTAATAGAGGGAAAACTTTACTCCCTTGATTATCTACAAACTTGATAGGAACTAGAGGCGGAAGGGTCTCGCCCCAAATGGGATAAGGAAGCAGTGTAATGATCAGCTTACGAGGAAGCTACCGAAAACAGATAAAAAAGGTAAACCCCCAGGAGCCGCACCCACAAAAGTATTATCCATCGAAAAAAGGATCTGATGAAACCGCAGACCCAAATACAAGTACAGAAGAGGAGGATAGCTGAATTGACAAAATCCTTTATAGCAAAAAAAGGTCTTAAAACGGATGGCTAAGGAAACACTTAATATTTTTACACTGAATGAAAGGACTTTGATTGGAGAGGATAGATTGGAGGAATTATAGAATATGCTATAAGAAATATAAAATGGGACACCACAGGTCTGTCAGAACTATAGTGGAATGGTGGAGAGAAAAAAATGGCAATATTTTCATAAACGAAAAAGAACAAAGTGATGGGCGACAACTTCAGCTTCACAGAAGACTAGTCTCCTCTGGAAGCGTACGACTACTACTCCCTAAAGGGAAGGGCCTTAGTTGTCTTACAGTAATTAATTACATATTTAATCAACGTTTATGGTCTGCACACTTGGTTAATGAGTGAATCGCCGGCGTTGGGGAGTTGCGGAACTCATTTAAATAAATAAATAAATGTTTATGGCACCTGAGGCCATAAGGATATGAAAGGCTATTCATTCATTCATTAGTTGGTGGTTATGAAATAATTATGAAACCTTTTTTATAAGTTCACTAAGATAATTTTTATGTATCAAATACAGGTCAAAAAGAATGAACTGATTTCAAAGCTTTATGTTGCTTTACACCAGCATTGCAGCAGAACACGTTGTGATGCGATGCTGGAAATGGAACATGATGATGATGGCACCATAAAACTTCAACACCGGTTAAATACATGTGTCTTTATTGCAATCTTGTATTACAGACTGTTAATAAGATATAGCTTAATGAAATCGGTTCATTCTTTTTGAAATACCCTGTATATTTAAAATATTTTATTTGTTCACTATTTACTTTAATTCACAAATAAATACATGTTAGCTACATTAATAGTACACTTTTATTTAAGTAATTTCTATTTGAAAAACTAAAGTTGAAGTAAGAAGAATAGAAAATTAATTAAAGTAATTTAAAACATTGATAAAAACTTAACATTCATTTTATGAGACATGAAAAGTTCAAAGCATTCTTTGTGTATATATATTTTAAACTTTCGACAACCGTAAATAGCCCGTCCTTTACAACCTATACACTTGTTTCCCATCTTATAATTATAATTCTTCCAGGGGGTGCTGGTGGCCGTGCGGGTTAATGCGTAGGTACATCCACCACAACTCAGTAAGATAGAGGTAAAAATAGATGCAGGTCCGGTCCCCGCTTAGGGAAATCATTAGTTCACGAGTTCGCTAACAGAACGCACTAGAGTAGCAGCACATATGGATTAGGAGGAGTCTAACGGTTATATACGTCCGACAGCCTCTCGGGATGACTCTTAGTGACAGGCTGGCACAGAGTGAACTGACCACAGACCCCGGGGAAAATGGGATCGGTCGGAGTACTGGAGGCAACCCATTCCAGGACCTTCTTGGTTAACGGGGGTTGGTCGTCGAGCTGATCTAACTATGTAAAACTCTAACCACGAATGCATCAAGTCTCGGACCACCGGAAAAAGATCTCAAAATAATTATAATTCCACCTCTTCTCAAGACTACTGAACTCCCTGTAGACGAAGTACACAAAATAATCTAAAATCTTTCAAAATAAAAAGATTTAAATCTTTCCTATATTGCAACTGCTCCATCAAGATGTCGGTCCTGGCTAAATCCCCCCCCCTATAGGGTAAAATGATTTTGTTTTTGGTCGCTATAAGCTATTATGTTTCTCATTAGTCATAATGGCAACAACAATGTTGATGTTCCTTTTCCTGTAATAATTTTCTCTACATCAAATCTTGTTTCAATAATGACTCATTTTATTTATGTTTTTATTTTGTTGTGGATAGTTTTTTTTTAATGGCATTTTTCACAAGGCCAAGGACATCACCTCCTACAGCTAATTATACCACGAGATTCTAGGTGTACATCAAGACAAAGGTAAATTTTATTCTATTTAAACTTCATGTTTTACTAAAATCTATTTGGATGTTTGAAGAAATTTTTTGAAAATCGTGTCATGAGTACAACCTCAATAGCTGATTTCCCTTAAGGAAAATCTGCTAATATAAATCGTTGTATTCCATGCAGTCAACCTCATCCTTCTACTACTTCATCTTCCAACGAATTCTTTTTTTTTTTTTTTTGTCATTTATGATTAGTAAGTTTTCATAATAAAACAACTTGAGTAACTAATACTTGTCTTCATCATTATGTGGCTTATAATAGTAACAATTTTAGCAGATCTCCTTTAAAGGAAATCAGCTACTGAGATTGTACTCATGCCGCGACTTTCACAAATATTTTCAAGTTTTCATCGATCCTACCCAAGAGATGACGAAAATGAGGTCCTTTCAAAACTGCGTATATATTTTTGCGTAGATTAAATATACCAGGAACCACGTGATTGGGGAGTGCGGAGGAGTTCAGAGAAGTGCCGCTAATTGGTCGCGCCCTTACTAGTCCCTTCTAGCCCTTCTTGGAAAAGCCTCGGTCTCACCCTGCTCTCCATTTAAGCCTGTACAGCTAAATCTAATTATAGCCGTCCCCCTGGAACTTCTAGACCTTTCTTTGGACTGGAACCTTCTATGCCTAGACACTTCTACAAGCATTTAAAAGGGACTCTCACAGTACCCCACGGTTCAGTTGAGGCCTGACGGTCTTCGAGGGATGTTCAGCACTACAGTGCGACTTGGTGCAGTGCAGAAAAGTGTGTGCTGTGCGGTAAAGTGTTTAGTGCCGTGTTTAAGACAGTGCAGTGCCGCGAAGTAAAGGACAGTGACCGCGAGTGAATTATTGGACTGTGTAACCTGAAGATCAGTGACACTGTCAGTGTAATACTGTGAGTAGTAATAGTTAACCAAGGGTATTGTGCATTGTGAAATAAATTGTGCAGTGATAAACTGTGAAACTTGTGTGTGTTTAATTTTGCAATCCAAAAGAACTCTTATTAACAAAGTTTATTACTGGTTTTGTAATAAAAACGTAACAATATATATATATATATATATATATATATATATATATATATATTTGTACTGTAGTCATATCTGTCGGTGCATACCGTCGTCAATGGCACAGTGCACTACACTCCATATTAGAACAGTTGGCAAGCGCTTTCGATGCAAAGGCACCATCTTCAAGCCGTCAATAAAGTTGTACAGAGTTAGGTGTCTGTTGGTCCATAGGTTCTATACGTCTTTTCACCGTATTAGGTTGTTAACGTTTTAGTCTGCGTCGGTTTGCTTCCGTTAGTCACACGAAGGGGGGTTGTGTCTTGTGAAAAGGTAAATTGTGTAATTGGTCGTTGCCTGTATCCGTATTAAGTTGTTTACGCTTTTAGTGTGTTGTTTGTGTTTAGGTCTGGTATAGTTGCTTGTGTATGAGTACAGGTTTGGTAAATAGTTGCAGGGATGGCAATTTTGGTTTGATCGTTACCAAACTCCAAATTTAATCGTTTTATATAAAAATAAAAGGCTAGAAAAGGGTGGTAACCTGTAGATAACCCGTCCCGATTAGCCTAAGTTGCAAAAAGTGGACGTTAATAAATAATAATAATAATAATAAAAATAAAAGAAAGTTTTAAATATCTCTATTATACGTTGGATCGAAAAATTGTATGTACCAATCTTATTGCATATTTAATGTCCTATAAATGTTATTTTAAATATATATATAGTGTATTATGGATATTAACCAAGATATTTGGAGTTATTGGCTTTCAGTAAACCCCCACTCCTTCTCATTCCAAGATTAAATGCCAAATATTGTTTTCATTGAACTTTTACTTTGTGAGATACATGCATATATAAGTTATGTGATGCCGACATGAATTAAGATTTGTCGTTGTTTATTTGATTTATACTGTAAAGTATATTTAACCGTTTCATTCAACACTGAAGATCGCATTTGTAATTGGTTCCAGTCAGATCTGGAATAGAGGGAGTTTAAAATGGGGAATTCAAAAATTCAAAATAGCTCCGTTATTATAAGTCAAAACGGAAAATGTTATAGAACCAATCTTGTTAAACTATTGACGTTCTACAAGTATTTTTCTATACGTTTTTTTTTCGAAACTCAAGTATTAAGCGAGTTATTCGTACTTTCCTGTTTTCTGTCGTCAGATTTATTTTACATTTTAATAGAGAATATAGATTATGCAAGTACATGTGTATGCTATAGCTACCCGTGGGAAATCTGCTTGGTTTACGCAGCCCCTTGCGTGGTGGATTTTTTACTTTTTAAATGACTATATGGAAGTATTGAAAAGTATCATAAAATATGTAAACAGAAAAAGCTTTACAGTTTACTATTCTTGTTATTAATACCCGATTTTTTTTTATTCCGAATTGGCTACGCGCCTGATCACATAACGTTTGCAGTAACCAGGTGGCTATTTAAATAGTTAAGCTTGAATACGAACGATAGAGATCTGGATGATCAATAACTTACATAATTTATATTATTTGCGGGGTTATTGATTGCTAGCCAATTGTGGAGCAACAAGTTTAAACAGAAGTGGAGCAGTGGAAGTATTTATTTAGACTTCCTAATAAACAAGTACTTTTTTATTCAGAAAAAAAGTATTTAAATACTTCTAATCCGTAAATAGATTTATTTGAGTAGAAGTGTTTATTATTTGTAGTAAATATTTAATAATCAAATACCCATAGATTGATACCAGACTATTCAAATAATCTAAATAAATATTTCATTTAATTTCCATTCATTATTCATAGTATAACAGAGACTCATTATTAACTTTTATCACACTAGAAATAATTTAATGTCCATTTATTTATGGAAATAACGAATAATTTCATAAACATGAAATCATACTTCACCACTTTTTTTATCTTGCCATGTTAGGTACGTTATCTTTTTTTTTTGTTTTTAATTTCGTACTGGCAATATTACATGATCCTCATATAATGGGTCAGCCCGTATGTGAATTTAATGTTTCTAAATAGACTCTGCAATATTCAACTTCCAAGAATATGTAGGTTAATCATACTTTCTTTTTAAAGTCAAAAATAGCTTATCGTATGGAAATGTATATAAAAAACTAATGAAATAGTTCTATCTGGCTGTAAAAAAAAGCCAGGACAGCTGCATTTTCCTAAATTAAACAAATTTCAGATCTTTTTGTTTCTTTAATAAAATTGTTATTATTCGGAAAGTTTTAAAAAAATAAATAATATTGTACGGACTTAACAAAACCAAGACGTGAAAATTGGAGGTGGTGAAACCTTTGTGTTCCTTGATTTGACAAGCAATGTTCCTAATTTAAACTGTACTTGGTTTTATGTGCAATATTATGAAAATATATTAAACAATAATAAATATTGTCTGTCAATTTGTGGTGCAATAATGAATAGTTCATTTATGAAATAAGAGATGAATTGTAAATAAAGCATTTGTTGAAAAGAGGATCATAAGGAAGACATCATACTGGATTAGATTTTAAGTGGATCTCATTTTCAATAGACTAGGTTCACATAACACGATATTTTGCAACATTGTTAAATGATGGATTAGTTGACTCAATTCATGTTACATCCTTAAATAAACATAAATAATTGATTAATCTTCAAATATTTCCGAGTATTTCAAAAGGAAAGCATACTAATCGTTGCTGAACAGAAATTACACTAAATAAGGGAGATCGTTAAGATATATCCTGTTATTTATTTCCTTTTATTTTGACCTTTTTAATTGATACTCATTGAAAGTAGGAAATATATTTTAAACAATTACTATATCTGAAGTAGCAAAGAGAGGTTAGTTAGCTCAGTGCTAACTCAGCCCTTCTGCGTTTCGCTTCTCTTACGATCTTAACAGGGCACGTGGACCTATTATCATATCGAATTTGGTAACAATTAAACCAAAATTGCGTCCACTAGATTGGTTACACACAAATAAATAAATATATATATATATTTTGACTAGGTAGGATCGATGGACATTTGAAGAAATTTTTCAAAAATCAAAAAAATGAGTACAACCTCAATAGCTGATTTCCCTTTAGCTGTCTTAGAGGCTGAGAGGCGTCTTAGAGGACGCAAAACATGTAAAGTAAAATAAATCTCTGGCATAGTTCAGGGGTTTTTCATCTACTGACCTTGCGCAATTTCTCTATGACGGATCCAGTTGTCGAAGGTTTTTATTTTGATATTATTATTATTTCTTTTTTTTAAAAACATATGTAATTCAATTTCAATTCAGTATAAATGCAGCCCACAGAAGATTTGCAATATGATATTTGTTTTAGAAGGTTTTAGCAAATAAGTCCATAACATCCCCTATTACCATTCCTGCTATTTCTAGGTTACCTGAATATTTTAACTTTTGAACTCACAATTAAATATAAACATTTCTAAGTCTTGTTTATTTACTTTAAGCATGTTGTCTGTTTATAAAAAATAGTTAATCAAAAAACTTTTTTATGGCTCCTCACAATTTTATTTCTTATAAACGCTGAGCGCTTTCGGGGACTAAATCCCCATCCTCAGAGCGTCAGAGCGTAGGGCGATCCTATATACTTGCTACCAGGCTAAACCCTGCCGATGCACTGAAAAAATTGATCAGTGCATCTGCAGGGTTTAGCCTGGTAGCAAGTCTATAGGATCGCCCTACGCTCTGACGCTTTGAGGATGGGGATTTAGTCCCCGAAAGCGCTCAGCGTTTATAAGAAATAAAATAATGAGGAGCCATAAAAATGTTTTGTGATTAACCATTCATCACCCTCACCACCAGCTAAAAATAAATATGGGTTATAAAAAATAGTAAATCTTCGCTTGTTTATCATTAATTGTTTGCTTAAAATAATATTATTTGATACCATTCAGAAAAACAATTAAAAATAAAACTCATACATCATAATATATTTATCGAGGATATTGTTCTCATTCTTTGAATAGAATAAATTATAAATAAATTGGATCTGATTATCTTTCGGATAATAAATCTTCAGTACAAAACGTATAATCGTATAGGTTTATTTATATGCGCTCGTATCATTGAACGATGACTAAACCAAGTCTATAATGTCTGTCATAATGTCTTATTTATTACAAAACATTGATCGGAAGCCAAAAAAGAAGATGGAAACGACCGTTTTTTTTAAAAAAAGATAAATATGTGGCCTAGATTATCAGTAAAATACGTATATAAATAAATGTATTACGTGATAAATAATTCGGTACTGAATATATTTTACATTTCATTGGAAATTGTATCAATGTTGGTTTTGTATACTGTAAGTAGAGGAAATAAATGACGTACTTTTAACAAACCTAACGTTTAATCAATAAACAGTTCTATTTCAGGAAATCTGTTTTATCACAGACGCTATTCAGGTCGTTCACATCTCAAAATCATTTAGAAAGCAATTTAAATCTTCGTAATTGTGAAAATCAACTCAGACATATGTGAAATTGGGTAAGCATTGAGTTCAAATGTGGACTTAAATATGAGTTGTCCAAATTTTCACCACCTTTGTAGCCTCGACGGATATATGAAGGCTTGTTTCGAAAATTTCGTGTTCAGTACAAAATCAATATATAATTTCCCTTAAGCGGATTTTTTTAAAAGGCGTTACAATTTGCATGTCTGCATTGTTAAAAACGACTGTGCGGTTCCTAGCTGCAGGAAGCAATTTGATGAAGAATAATATATTTTGGCGTTTGGCTTCCCCGACCGAGAGAGGATAGGAAACACTAACTCACAAAGTGAACGAACCGTTCACAGTAGCCACACCGTATTTACATTTGCACACAATCAAACAAACACTCCCACACATATTTATTTTTGATTTTATTTATTTCCTCTGGAAATTTACTCTACCAAGAGGAACAACGTTCACTTCATTTTGTGTACTTCGCTTTTATAAAATCTAGGCTCCAATTGTTTTGTACATACAGAAAATGTAATTGAACTTTATTGTTTAAATAAAAACGAAGTAGAATTTAAGTATGAAAAATTCGAAAGAATTTAGTATTCCAACTTATTTAAGTAAAAACAATTAACAAAATTCGTGCTAGTACTTATAATTAATTAAAATTAAATTTAATATTAAAGAAATACAGAAGAAGAGCAGGGGCTGCCTAAACTAAGCAGTTTTTCCTTGTGAAGTTTAATAATATATACATCTACACACTGATAACACATCACCACTGTGAATATTAAGTGGATAAATACAAACAGTAATAAGAAATGATTCAGTCAAATTTAATAACCCACTGACGGGAAGCGTCTGAAATGTAAGCAAAAAGGTCTGCCAACCTCTCACCGAAAAGAAAAACAACTACTAAAATACAGTATATGAGAATATAACATATTAATTTTATTGAAAATTCTTTACTATATCTTGTACTGTAATTTATTTGCATGTATCTCGTATAATAAAGGTCTCTTGAAAACCATATTTGGGTATTTAACCTTGGAATAATATAGTTTATTATATAACAGAGTATTGTTTATGTAACCTGAGTAGAAATGGAGGTTTTCTAAACGCTGAAAATGCAAATATTTCCGTTAAAATTTAAGCTAGACTATAAATGTATATAACAATATTTATAGTGCATTTAATTTGCAATAAGATTGGTCCTATACAATATTTCGATCCGACGAATAGCAACAGACATGTTTCGAATTTTTTAAATTCTCGCCCTCTAAACCTTCCCCCCCCCCATTGTCCGATTTCAGTATTTAACGAACTCAATCTTTCTTATTACATAAAACGATTAAACGTTGAGTTGAACGTTGGTGAACGTACCTCATTTTCGTGAACGTACCTCATTTGAAAAATGTTTTGTTAAATCAATCGGACCAAGAATAGAGGAGGTTTACAGGGAGAAAATTCAGAATAACTCCGTTTATATGAGTCTAAAAATGTTATAGAACTAACTTTGTTAAGCTACTGATGCTCTACAATTGTTGTTCTATATATATTTAGCTCAAATATTAAGCTATTTATTCGTAAATTTTTGCCTCTAGCCCTCATTACACCCCCACTTATACTATCGGATTTTTATATATAAATAGAAAATATATGGTGGGACGAGATCATTAATGTGACATACCAGCTTGTGGGAAATCTACTTAGTTTACGCAGATGAAGGACTTTTTCGACTGTCACAACATCGTCACTTTCGAAGCTGAAGATGTCTTGTCAATTCGCCAGACGTTGAGGACCACTAAATCGTCATCAGATGGTTTTGACAGCATTTATTGTGCCACTGGCACTATGCTATAGTGCCTGTGGTGTGTGGTTGAAAACATGGAGGCTTAGAGAGACAGCAGTTTGACAGGTCACTGGCCATTCCACATGAGTGAGTGGGCTCACAAACACCAAGGCCACTCGAGATCACAGTCACTCTTCTATTGCTCCACACAAACAATGCACTTCCCTTCCATAAACACATATACATGTCTTGGTCCAAAAACAATCTTAGAATGGCCCTAACATCATTTTCCTGACGAGTTTGTTAGCAGATTTCCCTTAAGGAAAATTAGCTATTGAGATCGTACATATGACCCGTTTTTCGAAAAATGTTTTCAAATTTCGTTCGATCCTACATGGGAGATGGCGAAAATGATGTCCGTTCAAAATAATAAATGTACTTACCGTTAACCGCTTAATACTCTAGTGGTCACAATTTTTGTCTTATCGTTACCAAACTCGATATATAAGCATTTTATGTAAAACGAAAGATCAAGTTCGTTAACGGCTGAAATGGAGCTTGAAGAAGGAGGGGTTTAGAGGAGGAAAATTTTGAAAATTCGAAATATCTCTGTTATTCTGCGCAGGCTTATTGCAAATGCAGTAATGTATTGTTACGTTTATTACAAAATCAGTAATAAACGTTGTTTATTAGAGTTATTTCGGATTACAAAATTAAACACACACAAGCTTCAGAGTTTTTATCACTGCACAATTTATTTAACAAGCACTATACAATTGGTTAATTATTCTTAATTACTACTCACAGAATGCACTGATAGCATCACTGTTCTTCACATTACACAGTTCAATAATTCACTCACGGTCACTGAAGTTCACAAAAAGACGGCACTGCACTGTTCCTTTACTTCGCGAAGTTAACGACACCTCACTGTCTTAAACACGGCACTATGATGTTACTTACAGAGTCACGGCACAACACTGTTCTTCACATAAAACACTTTGCCGCACTGCAACTAAGTCGCTCTGATAATCACTTGAAGACAGCTGAGAACGAACTAAACTGTCAGGCGAGTTGTACAAGCCTATAGTGAGGGGCGGCAACATCAAAGGAATCTGTCTCGAACGTACTGGACTCTTAAGTCTGGAATAATTCCGAGTCCACTAGTCCACTACAGGCGCCAATAGACCTCCCTGGGTTGGCTCCTTTTATCCCCTTCGTACTTCCCAAATACGTGACTATCTCTGTTTAATTTTTCATATATTTAATTTTCGCAACAGTATTATTTGCTGTTCCGTACATTTCCCCCTATATTGAATATTAACCCAGATGTTTGCATTTATTAGTTTTCGGCCTTCAATACTGCCCCACTCCTACTTAAGGAAAATCCGCTAAAATCCAAAGTATATATATTCCCTCTCAGGGTTCATAAGAAAAAGCATTAAACACTTCAATATTGGGTTCTTATTCAGTCCGGAAATGATAACGGAATTAAAAATTCTGGAAGAGCTATAACAATCCACTCCAGCGGCCAATTTCGGGAGTGGTTGACAATTATAGAAATAATCTAGCCATTTTGAAATTGGATTACGAGACAGGTTTAGAGGAATTAAAACTGAGCCTCACTAATCCGAGATGGCGCCAGCAATTAATTTTAAGGTGCCACTTTCTGACATCTTCTGTAAACTGATTAATTAAAAATTCTCCAAACTTAATGTTCTTTAATTAGAGAGAAAATAACTAATTTCATGATAAAATGAGACAAAAAAGTGATGATAAGAAACATTATAAAATAATATTGGAAGTTCAGATATTTGTTTCCGATTCTTATAGCCGGTTTCTCTCAATGTGTATCAGCTATTGAGGCTGTACTCATGGCAGGGTCAAGTGGTCTACTTGCACGTGGTGGCACTACAGACCAAAGATCGCTACTTCAATATTCAAGGAGCTACTCAATTACCTCACGGTAATGAGCAGGCTCCGAGTAGAACGGACAGAAGCCCAAACATGAAAACCCGTCAGTGCACAGCTAAATAAAAAAAAGTCCGTCACGCAGGGGCTGCGTAAACTAAGCAGATTCCCCACGTGAAGTTTTACAATAGAGAAATTTCAGAATAGAGAGTCAAACAGTTACAGGAACGGCCCTAACTAGCTCTTGACGGAAACTCACGACTAAACCCGAAGTTAGCCGATCTCATCTCAGAAGCTGAAAACAGAAAAATGCAAATATCTCGGATAATATTCAAGATACAGAATAAATGTATAAAACATTATTTATAGTAACTTCAATTTCCAATAAGATTGGTTCTATATAATTTTTCGATCCGACGTATATTAACGGAGATATTTCGAAATTTCGAAAATCCTCCCCTCTAACCCCCCCCCCCCTCCCATTGGTCCGATTTCAGCCATTAACGAACTTGATCTTTATTTTTGCATAAAACGTTTAAATATCGAGTTTGGTAACGATCAAACGAAAATTGTTAACGCTCTAGCGTTAACAGACAAATATATATATATATATATATATATATATATATATATATATATATATATATATATAATTTTGAACGGACCTCGTTTTCGTCATCTCCTGGGTAGGATCGATGGACATTTGAAGAAATTTTTCGAAACTCGCGTCATGAGTACGACCTCAATAGCTGATTTCCCTTAAGGGAAATCCGCTAAAAGTACGTCACGCAGGGGCTGCGTAAACTAAGCAGATTCCCCAAGTGAGGTTTTACAATAGATACATCAAAGCGGCAGAATTCTGCGGATAGCAGCAGAATTGTAAACAAGCTTGCCAGCCAACCCCGTAGTGCTGAATAGATAGATAGACCGGAAAGAAAACTATTAATGAAATATTTCTGAATATAACATATTAATTTTATTGAAAACTACTTACTAAAGCTAGTGCTGTAATCACTCTAATTTTAGTAATCCAATAACAATAGAAGGGGGGGGGGGGAGTCAACAGAACGTATTTTCATATATCTCACAAAGTTCAATGGAAACAATATTTGGTATTCAACCTTGGAATGAAGTGGTTCATGATATAACAACTTATTATTAATATGGAATGAGTAGGAGTGTTCACTGAAGGCTCAAAACTGAAAAATGTGAATATCTTGGTTAATATTCAAGATAGAGAAAAAATGTATATAACAATATTTATTGTAGATTTAATGTGCAATAAGATTGGTTCTACACAAAGTTTCGATCCGACGTACAGTTAAGGAGATATTTCGAATTTTCGGAAATCCCCGCTCTAACCCCCACCCCTCCCAGTTGTCCGATTTTAGCTATAACGAACTTGATCTTTCTTTTTGCATAAAACGTTTAAATATCAAATTTGGTAATTTTAACAAAAATTGCGACCACTAGAGCGTTAACAGACAAATATATACACACATATATATAATTTTGAACGGGCATCATTTTCGTCATATCCTGGGTAGAATCGATGGACATTTGAAGAAATTTTTCGAAAATCGCGTCATGAGTACGACCTCAATAGCTTATTTCCCTTAAGGAAAATCTGCTAAATGTTGAGTACGATCTAGGGGCTCGTGTGCAGCACCTCTAGTATGGCGTTACCAATTACACAACCACCCAGTTTAATTATTTTTCTCAAAAATAAATAAATTATTAATTATTTACTTGTGGCACCTAAAAATTAATGAAATACAGTGTTTATACTAGAGAGAATTATCCACTAATTGGCTATTATTGTTTCTATTTAAAAGATGGACGTGGTCGTTATATTTGGAGAGCTTGACCTGTTGAGACAAGAGTTTCTCATGCGAATCGTTTGTCGTGCCAGTAGCTCGATTGGTATAGTAATGGACTAGTTATCCACGATACCCCGTTACCACCTGCGGCTAGATTGGAAAATATGTTTAAAAAATAATAAATGTTTTAACCCCTCAAAAGTTGAATTTTTAATAAGTGAAATCTTCTTCAAGAGAGTTACCTCTTACTTTGTTCTTCAGAAAACGTCCTTTAAATATTTACAAATCAATGTACTTTTATTTTAAATGTTTCTTTACAACCTGGAAGCGTATTTTTAACTACTGTGCTTTTTTTTTATCCATTTTCCCTATTGCGATAGTATTATCACTTAGATAAGAAAGATGAATGATGATAAGTCTAATGCGTTCCCTGCCCTCCCCCACCTGCAGATGGCTGCAGAGGTTTAATATAACACAAATTGTGGACTTTCTAAGCACAATGAAGACCGTTCCCGAAAAGATTATTATGGTCATGACTTAAACCCTAGGAAGTACAGAGAGCGGGTCTTTTTTACTTAACACATGCCAGTGATTTAACTCATTATTATATCAATAACAGTGAAGATTTTTTGTTAACAATTGTTTATTTCAATATAACCAAGGTTTCTAGTAAACATGAATATAACCAAAAATGAAATTAATAACATTTTTCATTGTGGAGGCCAATAGTTTCTCATTGATTCCAATATACATTCAAAAATGTCCCTATTTTCATATCTTCTCCTATATATAAATTCACAAAGATATGAATCAAACAAAGTTCTTCTAGTTCCACATTCGTTTTTGTTTCTTCTTTTTATACTAGCCCATAGCGACTCAATTCTTTGAGTGTGTGCACCTGTTTTTGGGTCAACAAAATTTTCACT
The DNA here is from genome assembly GCA_019009955.1 of Riptortus pedestris. Lineage (NCBI taxonomy): Eukaryota > Metazoa > Arthropoda > Insecta > Hemiptera > Alydidae > Riptortus > Riptortus pedestris. Next base: position 49,662,276 of record CM032231.1, on the reverse strand, counting down.
ATGATTGACAGTAAAATGTTTGTACCTCATTCCTGGAATTTTTTTCAAACCATTATATGACCTCCATAAATCTGAGTATATTGTTGTACCCGGTCGTATTGAATTTTTTATGCACTCCGTTAATGTTTCAGCTGTTCTGTCCGGTACAGCATAGAGGAAAACTTCTCTGTTCTCCCTACATACACCTCCAAAAACCCATTGATTTGGGTAGAGTCTTCCCTTTTGGTATTTTCTTTTAGAAAAACAACTTTCATCAATTTCAACGTTTAAACCCTCTCCACCAATTATCATTGATTTTTCTAAAATATCCATAGCACAAATTTCTCTGAGCATATTCTTCCAATCTGTTATTGTTTTTTTAGATATATTCAATTCCTTCTTACAAAATTTTGTAGTTGCGTATCCATTTGCCAATGCGTATATGAATAGTAAACATTTCCTTAATGAAATTTTACAATGTTTAAACCATGTACCATTAAGCGCAGCAACGTATTGCCTACAACTTCTCATATTGCATTGATAAAATGGCGGTCTAGTTTTGCTGAAATAAATCTTCATATAATGTCCTTTTTTACACTTTCTCTTTCTGTGAAGTACTCCATACTTCTGTAAATATTGAAAAGCTTTTTCTTCGGAATAGATCAACTTATTAAGTTTTAAAAGATTCATAATAAAAAATAAACACTCCCTAAACTTTTAACCTGAAAGTATACTGAAGATAAATGATCACATGGTAGTAGGCGTTTCTAATATCAAATGATATGTTATCGTGATCACCTTTTACTTAGAAAATTAACTGGCATGTGTTAAGTAAAAAAGACCCCCAGAGAGCTCTTGGATTATGCACAAATCAACTGAGGTACTCTCTAGATCAGTTAATTTCCTGGTGCCAGCTGTGTAAATGCAACTGAAAATCAGGTGGAGAAAGCTTGGGACAAAACATATATCCCTTTGCAAAGCAGATGCTGGCGTATGAAACCGTTGAGCTGTGTTATTGCAAGAGGCTCCAAAACAAGTGTCAGCAGTGGAACAAGGAAGACCTGTACGAAGAAAAAAAGGAAAAGAAGCTGAAAAATACTATAAAACAAAGTCGCGAAATAATGGAACAAAGGGAAATGACGGAAGAAAACCCCCATATTTGATAGGATAGGGTAATTAAGGGGAAACACCAGGCGTGGCTGAAAATGCTCCAAATAAAAACTCCAGTTACGCAAGAATATTTTTACTCAAAGAGAAAATAACTTTTGAATCTTTTCTTTGAAAAGAACCTGAGGAATCCAGATGCATTGACACACTTGAGAAACATGTAAGCTGCTTAAAATCGTTAAATTCATCGCAAATGGATTCTGTCAGAGGTCAACATTGAGTCAACTTTCTCATTGAAAATGGTCAAATCAAGAGCTGGGATCAAAACTCACTACTAATAGTACACATGTCAATCCAAATCCAAAAGTATAGGGGAACTGAATCCCTGATCGAGAAAAGGAAATATTGAAGTCTCATAAAAATAATAAATCCCGCTCGTCTGATGATATTCTTTCGGCATTCGAGAAGTATGAAGGCGACACAATCTTCAATACGGGATATTTTGACAAATGAAATCCATACGTCCTTGGTTAAGTGATCAATAGAAATAGAGTATCTGGCGTATACTTAAAATTTAGTTTTTTGGGTTTCATTACAAAACGTTTAATACCTCCTACATGGTAGGCTGCAACACGAACTGAATCATGTTTTTAAGTACCCATCTTAAGATAATAAGATATATTCCTTTCAATCCGGCAACAGCACCAAACTATTCAAAAACATAAATTCGTCAGCATTCCTCCAAGAGTGCTTCAAGCTTTAAACAAAAGTACCAATATATAGGAACACTTCATCACATCCTTATTTAGCATAAATTACTTCGAGCTTAAGTTAAATCTAAATTAATATTTCGACGGAAAACTATGTCTATTTCAATCCACCATCAATTTCGGGTATCAGCCAATATGTATATATACATATATATTCCAACGGACCTCATTTTCATCACCTAGGTAGGATAGATAGAATTTTGCCTGAATTGTAAGTCTAAAATCGACACCTGGATTCTCTTCAGAAAAGTCTGCTAAAACGGACAATAGACACGTTTGAAGAAACTAATACATGACCGTTCATCCAGAAAATTGGCAAGGTAAAAAAATGTGATGAGTACGAATTTCCAAATTCTGGAAAGATGAACTCCATTTGCGAGCACTTGAAGTTTTCTTTTCTATTAATCTATTCAAGTGAGCATGATGTGCCATTAGTTCTTCAAACTAACCTCTAATAATTTTTTCAATATTTGTATTGCCGAGGGTCAGATTACAATTAAAACGTTGCCAAATGTTGACTTCGTATATTCATTCATTTCCTGTTTCATTGAGAGAAAAGGCCACTCAGGCTCACAACTCAACGCATAAGCTACTACGTACGATGGAGAACTTTTATTTATCAGTTGGCCCTCAGCAGTATTGAGCTAGGTTGCGATAATCCAACCTGAAACACGTGGCGCTGAATACTTCATTTCACTTCCATATTTCTTATCTATAAGTGATACTGAACTAAATGCAAATGGAAAGCCCGAGCCCATCCCACAGATAAGATAACGTTTATCACACTGATATCAGTCCATTCATCTCATATAGAAAAGTCTATCTTCTTCAAAGCTGTGAGAACTTATTCAAAGCGGTAATAAGTTTTCGTAGGATGGAAAACGAAGAAGAACGGTTCCCAAATTAGAAACCTTCCTCTGATCAAGGTGCTCAAAACATACTTACCAAATTACAAAAAAAAAAATTCGAAACCTATCAGATTTCCCATTTGCTGGAATGGCGTATATGTAGACTTACTAACACTTATGGAAGATCGGCTTTGAAGTTCCCATGTCGATCCACACAAGAGGGGAGGGAGATAAGGTCCGTTCAAAATACTATATATATATATATATATATATAAATAAATCAAACTAAGTTCGTTAATTGCTGAAACACGACTAGTGGGAAGGGGAATATACGGTGGATTTCGAAAAGTTAAACTATCTCCGTTATTTTACGTCGTATCTAAAAACTGTGTAGAGCTATAAATGACGTTATATACATTTTTCTATCATGAATATTAACAGGGATATTTGCATGTTTTAGTTATAAGCATTTGATGAGGGTTTAATCCCACTCCTACTCATGTTATATTAACAATAAGCAGCTATATTCTGAACCATTTTATTCGAAGCTTAAATACCAAATATTGATTTCACTGATCTGAGTGAGATTTGTGCAAATATTTTCCGTGTGATGTGATCGTTTAGGATTTTACGTTCTAAATTACATGATTTTTATTTGATTTACACCACACTCTATATTTATCCAGAAAACTAAAGATTATATTAGGTTATGGCTGTAAGTGTGCATATCATATTGCATTATTTAGGAAATTTGTTTAGTTAACGCAGCTCCTGCGTGACGGGCTTTTATGATTTTGGGTTTGATCCCTTAATTAATGAATTTCAAATATTGATATCATAACTTGGCATTTGAAATAAACAGGCTAAAATATAGTGGCTGTTTCGTTCGCATACCAATATATACTCTCAATCTATCATCAAGTATCAAGGATTATTGAGTATTTTTTGGTCTTAATGGTTGATGAAAAATGCACTATGAGATTATTTTATGACGTAAAATTAACAAATATTGTGTTATCATTTAGATAAATAAATTTTTTTCAAGTTATCGAATTCAACAAAAATGAGATTCCTTGATCTTTTCAAGCACCCATAACGCTCTTACATGTGGAATGATAAAAATATTTTCCGATATGACGGAATAATATCTGTACTCAGAAATGATTTAATTTTGCTACGATATGAAGAATTCAAGTGGCTTTTTTTTTCCACGCGTCTTAAGAAAGAAGTGTCCTGATACCAAGGTAAATTGATTCGATAAATTTTTTTATGAAGAAAAAGGCTTTCTTTACACATTTTTCACAGATAATGGAAGTTAAAGGTTTGATTAACACAGAATAAAATCAAACCCTAACGTTATTTCCATCACCTAACAAAAATATATATTATATGAACAATAACTGTGCAATTATGCATATATATTGTACTAAATATTCCTCCAGATAGAGCATCTTAAAACTGAGAGACATGTTGATTAGTTTGAATGGTTATTGGTTAGTTCATTAACTGAGATTAGCTAATTAATACTGGCCTCTATCAGATTAACAATTAGCTGCAATATGAATGACAGCAGAATTAGGTCGTATTTCGCCACAGCTGACAACTCTGAATGACCTACGGCTGTTCCTCTCTCAGCCACTAACTCAAATAGCCTTATATAGAACCAGACACTAACTGCTTCTCTCACTTTCGCACTCAATTTACTCATACTCATACTCCATACTCATACTCCATACTCATACTCCATACTCATACTCCATACTCATACTCCATACTCATACTCCATACTCATACTCCATACTCATACTCCATACTCATACTCCATACTCATACTCCATACTCATACTCCATACTCATACTCCATACTCATACTCCATACTCATACTCCATACTCATACTCCATACTCATACTCCATACTCATACTCCATACTCATACTCCATACTCATACTCCATACTCATACTCCATACTCATACTCCATACTCATACTCCATACTCATACTCCATACTCATACTCCATACTCATACTCCATACTCATACTCCATACTCATACTCCATACTCATACTCCATACTCATACTCCATACTCATACTCCATACTCATACTCCATACTCATTATTCTGAATATTGTATTTTTATTTACATTGCTAGGGTCAATGGCTGTCCTTTCGGGGTCCATAATTAACGGTAGATTTTCAAACTGTCCAACATCTTCACTCTCATACAAGTGTGGATGTGTTTGGCATTTTTGAAATTCTAACGCTTATCTTTCTGAGATCATTTTGTAGTTGTGGTCTTGCCGCCTAAACTAAAACATACTCCATGATAAAACAGCCCATGTAGGACCAAAGCATGTCAAAGACGGCTTACAGAGAACAGCCATGTGTTCATCATATCGTGAGACTAAAGAGTGTAAACTCTACAAATAATTCCTAAATTTCACCACTATTCTCTCAGGTCTCCGGGTTCAAAATACGAAGCATCGACCGCAAGTGTTAACCGCACGTTGTATAATATGGAATGTGCGGCTTTCGGATCCAATCACCGAACAGCAAGTAAAATGTGCAAGCACAAATCGAGGGCTCTAAGCTAAACTTACCCCCTCTTAATAATGTTTTATAAAAATTTTTTATTTAAATTTCATAAAGACATTTTACATCTTTTTATTTTATACGTGGAATTTACATGAAAGCAATAAATTGTTCAATTTTACTTTATCTGAGGTAGGAATTAAAATCAGAATTCATTCGTTGAAGAATGTCACAGTTTAATTGGATATGAAGTAAATACAGTTGGCTAGAGTCGCTGCAATCTACGTTTAATGTTTTTAGGAATCTGTCTTGTAGATAGTGAATTGTTACATTAAGAAAAGATCCATGTGCTAGAACAGGTATGGCCAATCTTTGACATGTTGCGGGCCAAACTTTAGTGTGCAAATATGTTCGCGGGCCGCTTTTAAAAGTAGTGCATTTTAAGGTAGTGTTCATAATTTTTAACGATAGATATCAGACATGAAATTATAACGAGAATATAATTATAATACAATTTATTAAAATAACAAAATGAAGTGAAAAAATAGGTACAACATTATAACTGAATCGTAAAATTTGGAATTATTACAAACAACGAAAGTTAAATAACGACACCGAAATCAATGTGGCACTTGAGCTTGAATTTGGGAAACTAATCCATCGATGTTTGGATTAATTCCACTGATAAAAACACGTAAAGAATTTTCCAAATTATCGTTAGTCAGTCTTGTACGATGTTTTGATTTTTTAACTTTCATCGTTGAAAAGAACTGTTCGCATATATAAGTACAACCAAACGCACAAATCTCTCCTTATCTTCCTCATTTGGAGAAGTACTGTAATATTTTTGTTTAATTGGGTTTTTCAAAATGATTTGTTGCCCACTATGTGCTAGAACGACCAAAGAAAACATGGAGATATTTGTGAACGGTTACTGATTTGAAGCAGCGCAGGCGGATGTAACAAAAACAATTATTTGGACCGAGGTATACTCTGTAATGGTTTTTGGATAGTGATGAAGAGTAGAGAGTCAAATATGTTTTATTAGTTTCGTGAAAATCGAAGAATTTCTTTCGACCGAACACCTAGGCAAAGATATATCTTCAACAACTTCTGCCATCAGAATCTCACCAAATGTCAGGAGGCTACCGCATTTCACCTTCAACGCCTCGTTTCTCTATTACGAAAGGCCCGATTAAGGGTATGTAACGGGCATAAAAAATAAAAATATTTATTAAAATACAGTTAATTATTTATTTATGGGCATCACATCAAAGGTGATATGCCCTTTCAAAAGTCAAAAATTGTACAAGGTTAAATAACAAAAGTAAAATAGATAACAACAAGTAACAATAACATATACCAAAAAACAATGCCAAATAATCAATACAGTACAATACAGAAATCCCCATACCAGAGCCGAACAGTTACGGCCGAACTAGCTTTTGGTGGGAAACTCACTCCTCAGTTATCGGGCCACATTTAATAAAAATGCAAATATCTCGGTTAATATTCAAGATAGAGAATACATTTATTGAACAGTATTTATAGTATATTTAATTTGCAATAAGATTGGTTCTCTACAATGTTTTGATCCGAAGTATGGTAACGGAGATATTTCGAATTTTCAAAAATTCCCTTCTCTAAACCTCCCCCCCCCTCCCACCCGTCCGATTTCAGCCGTTAACACACATATATATATATATATATATATATATATATATATATATATATATATATATATATATATATATATTGAACGTACTTCATTTTCGTCACCTCCTGGGTTAGGATCGATGGACATTTGAAGAAATTTTTCGAAAATCGAGTCATGAGTACGACCTCAATAGCTGATTTCCCTTAAAGGAAATCTGCTAAAAGTGAACTCGATAAACATTTTATGAGCATAGTTGGTGGATCAATAGGAAATGAATGGCTGAAAATGGTACTTTTGCTAATGATTGCCGTAATTTCATCCTTTAGGGTAAACATGTACATGTGTACAAATGCATATAATACAATTAATACATATCATTTGAAATCCTGTTACACACCACAGACTTAATTTGTATGTTAAACTTTGTCGTGTATTTGAATATTGTGTAGGTACGAGAATATTTTGTTAATGTATGGGCTACCTTCCGTCAAAAGTTCTTATAAGTCCTGGAGTTGACGTTTTCGGGAGTCTGTCAGTATGTCTTATCGTCAAGGTAATGTTACAAGTAACAGTAAGTAGATCTGTCAGTCTTTGTGTCATTAAGTATGGGTGTGTTAATTTGGGGGTCCATTTAATTATACTTCGGTTAATCGCGAGAGGCTATGTACAGGTTTCCATCGATTTCCTTACTAGGTCAACTTTAGTTCCTACAATGCTCCATTTTAGATGCCAGACAGAAACCACTAAAGCCCTTTTACAGCTAAGCAGCATACAGCTTTCATCTGCCAGATAGAAAAGCTGTCAACCTTTCACTGTCAATCGGCGTGGGCACAACGACTCTCATAGGAATAAATCAATATAACATCAACAGTAAAAGCCCTTTACTGTAAACACAATAATTCACCCACTCTCTTAGTCTTCCAGTTTCCCTTAGGGGAAATCAGCTATTGTGATCTTACTCATGATGCGATTTTCGAAACATTTCCTCAAATGTTCATCGATCCTACCCAGGAGAAGACGAATATATTCATACATATGTATATATATATATATATATATATATATATATATATCTATCTATATATTTGCCTGTTACCGTTCTAGCGGTCGCAATTTTTGTTTTATCGTTAACAAACTCGATATTTAAATGTTTTATGTAAAACTAAAGATCAAGTTCGGTAATTGCTGAAATCCGACCAGTGGGACGGTTAGAGGGGAGAATTTCGAAAATCCTTAATATCTCAGTTATTATGCGTGGGATCGTTTAGTTGCTTAGAACCAATCTTATTGCAAATGCAATATTCTATAAATATTGCTATGTACGTTTTAGCAGATTTCCCTCAAGAGAAACCAGCTATTGAGCTCGTACTCATGGCGCGATTTTCGAAAAATTTCTTCAAATGTCCATTGATCCTACCCAGGAGATGACGAAAATGAGGTCCGTTCAAAAATATATATATATATATATATATATATATATATATATATATATATATATATATATATATATATACTAGCTCAGATACCCGGCTTCGCCCGGGAATTGATTTGAGGCAGGATGGAGATGGTATTTTCTTGGCACTTTGCACAATATTTTGACATTTACCCGTCCCAGTGTTTCGGGTTAATACCCGTTGTTGGCATTTGTTAATAATAAACTTAATTTTTAATGTAAGTCTTCACTGTCCTCCAAATTGTCATATTTCCCGTCTCCTGTGCATTATGCATAGATTTCAGGTATTAATAAAAAAATATTAACATAGATTTGAATTAATTTTTCCAGGTGAGGTACCTCATATGAGTTCAAATTGGAATGAATTGTTGAGCATATCAATATTTCTACTCAAATTACTTGCTCCACACATTGTTCCTGGTAAATGTATAAAACAAAAGTTAATCTAAATAACAAAGTAAAAAACTTTTGTTATGTGCATGTTTGTCGAAAAACAAATAGACAATGAAATATCGCGAATTTTTATTTCAGGCCTCTCTTATAAACCCCACTCCCGTTCTAACCTAAAAATTTAAATATAGCTTTTAATCATGGAAGAATTAATGCTAATTGACATGCCGAGTTTTTTTAAGTTCGGTTTAATCGTTATCGCCCAATGAAATAGTTGACTCCCGCTTTAGTTTATAGTGTATGTCTCGTTTAAACTTTGTTAAAAGACAAAAATGAATATAAAAAAAGTTACTCTAAATAACAAAATAAACAACTTTTGTTATGTTCATATTTGCCGAAAAACGAATAGAAAACGAAAGACCGCTATTTTTAAATTCAGTCCTCGCTTACAACCCCCACTCCTGCCCGTCCCTAGAAATATTGGTATGGCTTGTTATAATGAAAGCAATAGTGCTAATACATATACCGAGTTTTATTTATTTCGGTTGTGTCTTTTATCCCAAATAAAATTGTTCACTTCCGCTATAGGTTTTAGTGTATATCTCGTTTATAATTCTGTATACGAAAAAAGTGTATATAACAAACTGACTCTAAATATTAAAATGAACAACTTTTGTTATGTTCATATTTGCCGAAAAACCAATAGGAAACAAAAATATCGCTATTTTTAATTTTAGGCTTCCCTTATAACCCCCACTCTTATTCGTCTCAGAGGATATTAATATAGCCTTAAGTCTAAGTTGGTTTAGTAGTAATATACATACCAAGTTTTATAAAATTCGGTTCATGAGTGAAAGGTAACAAACACACACGAAAGAAACAAAATGCAGTTATGGTGTCTATGACATGTGAAACGAAAAGTTATCGTGAAATTTCGAGAAAAAATCAATGTACAGACAAAGGTTACAATTTTATATATATGTATATATATATATATATTTGTCTGGTAACGCTCTAGCGGTCGCAATTTTTGTTTGATCGTTACCACACTCGATATTTAAACGTTTTATGGAAAAAGACAGATCAATTTCGTTAATGGCTGAAATAGGACCAGTGGGGGGGGGGGGGGTAAACGGGGGGTCGTATCAAAATATTGAATAGAACCAATCTTATTGCAAATTAAATTTACTATAAATATTGTTCTATACATTTATTCTCTACCTTGAATATTAACCGTGATATTTGCATTTTTATTAAATGTGGGCCGATAACTGACAAGTGAGTTTCCTGCCAAAAGCTAGTTCGGCCGTAACTGTTCGGCTCTCGTATGGAGATTTCTCTTTTGTATAACTTCAAGTGGGAAATCTACTTAGTTTACGCAGCCCATGCGTGACGGACTTTTTTCACTATCTTGATTATTGACAGAGATATTTGTATTTTTTAGCTTTTGGCTTTCAGTAAACCCCCACTTCTATTCATGTCATATTCATAATAAGCTGTGAAGCACTTTATTTGAAGCATAAATACCAAATATTGCTATCATTAAACATTTACGTTTTGAGATAAATGCAAATACACGTGGGAAATGTGATTAGGTATAACAGCCCTGATCGTAGGGGCTCTTTTCTCTGTCATTTGCCTACAAAGAATAATGTTTACCTGGAAAATCTGGAATTCAGACAAATAAATTGAATACTTCAAGTAATTATGATAATCTCAATAAAATAATTTGCATTTTTTGATTATTTGAATTTTTATTTTTAAGCCGGTACTCCTAGAGGCTGTAGTAAACATTTAAGAAGTGGTCGATATTGCATAAATAGGAGGAGATGGAGGAATTAATATTCTGTTTAGGCACCGTTCCTTGCGGTTTAGTGGTTTCAGGCTCGTTCGCCCCAGCACTCAGCCTGTCATCTCCCGCCTAAATATTATACCGGGAAAGGCATACAATGCTGACGCTAGAATTCCCGCGCTAGTGGCCGCATACATCACAACTTCGTCTTTAACCAGAGTGAACCTCTACCACCAATAATTCTAATCTAGTTAAAAATTCAACCCCCTTAACACCTTCTTCTTCAAATTTCAGTGTTATTTTATTATCAGTCAACTCTTCATAATCAAATATACAGTTTCCACCTTATTTCAGAGGAGAGTATATCATGCATAAGGCTTGTAAACAAATATTAACATAAAATAGAAACATAGTGTTTAATAAGCCAAAGCAGATTTCCCACGTGAAGTTTTACAATAAATAAATCGACTTACTGGCAACACCACAGTGAATATTAAGCGAATAAATTCAAAAGATAATTAGAAATCTTTCAGTCAATTTTAATTAACTCCCAACGGACATCGTATCATTGTAAACAAACAGATCATTCAACCTCTCACAGCTTAATAGATAGACAGAAATATTATTCACCAGAAAGAAAATAATTACTGAAATATATCAGAATTTAAATTTATTGTAAACTATTTACTATATTTAATACTGTAGTTAATAATAAATCAGAATAATTTTTATTTTAATCACTCAAATCTAAGTAAGCCGAGAACTAAAGACGGGGAGGGGGGGGGGCGTTAAACAGAACAAATTTGCATGTATCTCTTGAAAACAATGTTTGCTATTATATAACAGAGAATTGTTTATGCGACATGGGTAGAATTCGGGGTTTCCTGAAGGCAGAAAACTATAAAATCCAAATATTTCGGTTAATATTGAAGATAGAGTATAAATTTATATAGCAATACTTATAGTACAGTTAATTTGCAGTAAGATTGGTGATCTTTCTTTTTACATAAAACGATTAAATATCTAGTTTGGTTACGATCAAATAAGAATTGCGACCGCTAGAGCGGTTACAGACACATATGCATATATATAATTTTCAAAGGACCCCATTTTCGTCATCTCCTAGGCAAAATCGATTTATAGAACTTTTTCAAATTCCCGTCATGAGTACGACCTCGATTTTTCGAAAATCGTTGAATGAAACAGTTAAATTGTTGAGCATAGTACAACATGAACAAAAAAACATTTCCGAGTCAAGACACAAAACCTCCTAATTGTTGAAGTCATTGGATAACGTATTTCCGTGTATTTTAAATGATAAACATCCCTTGAAAATAATATTTGGTGTTTAAGCTTGAAATAAGACGTTTCATGATAGATCAATATATATATATATATATATATATATATATATATATATATATATATATATATATATATATAAAATTGTAACCTCTGTTTCTGTTTGTTTCTTTGGTGTTGTTTGTTTGTTCGTTACCTTTTCACGCATAAACGGCTGAACCGAATTTTATGAAACTTGGTATGTATATTACGACTAGCATCAACTTAGACTTTAGGCTATATTAATATTCTCTAAGACAAACAGGAGTGGGGGTTATAAGGGAGGCCTGAAATTAAAAATTGCGATATTTCGTTTCCTATTGGCTTTTCTGCATATATGCACATAACAAAAGTTGTTTACTTTGTTATTTAGAGTAACTTTTTATTCGTTTTTCGGCAAATATGAACATAACAAAAGTTGTTTATTTTGTTATTTAGAGTAACTTTTGTGATATTCATTTTTGTCTTTTAACAAAGTATAAACGAGATATACACTATAAACTAAAGCGGGAGTCAACTATTTCATTGGGCGCTAACGATTAAACCGAACATAAAAAAACTCGGTATGTCAATTAGCATTAATTCTTCCATGATTATAAGCTATATTAATATTTATAGGTTCAAACAGGAGTTGGGGTTATAAGGGAGGCCTGAAATAAAAATTAGTAATATTTCATTGTCTATTTTTTTTTTCGACAAACGTGCACGTAACAAAAGTTGTTTACTTTGTTATTTAGAGTAACTTTTGTTTTATACATTTTTTCGGGAACAATGCATGAAGCAAGTAATTTGCGTAGAAATATTGATATGCTCAACAATTCTTTCCAATATGAACTACCAAGTTCCTCTTCTAGAAAAATTAATTCAAATCTATGTTAATATCTTGTCCTTAATAATTGGGGGACACTGAAGTCTTATATAAAAAATTAATTGTATTACTAACAAATCCACAGCAACGACAGGTATAAACCCTAAACACTGGGACGGGGAAATGTCAAAATATTGTGCAAAGTAAAGCCTTGCCAAAAAAATACCATCACCATTCAGCCTCAAATGAATTCCCGGGCGAAGCCCGGTATCTGAGCTAGTCTATTATATATATATATATATATATATATATATATATAGTATATGCAGTTATGAACGGACCTCATTTACTTCATCTCCTAGAAGGCTCGATGGACATTTGAGGAAATTTTTTGAAAATTGCATTATTAGTACAAACATACATGTGATTGAAAGAGAAATTGTGAACGATATCGGTAAAATTACTAGAAAGGCTGCTTCCCTTCAAATATTAGTTGCGCTGTGTTTCTAAAAAAGAATTATTTCAACTAATTGACTTAAGTATAGTTACGGAACAATAAAATAAATTAAATTCTACTCAAAGAGCTTGCTTGTCACTATAGTTGCCACAACCACAGAGGAGAAGCAAGTTGAAATTATAGTAATTAAATCATACTCAGCCAGCGTTTAGCATTTTGCAATGTCTAGGTCTTCAAGATAATATCTGATTGAACGAGTGTTTGTGAACGATAACGCCATTTATATTTTCAAGGTTACTTCGTGTTCCCCCACTCACTGAAAATCTAATAAATGTTAGCCATATTGTGACCAAAATGAAAAAAAAATCACTTTCCAACGTTTGAAAAAACACCTCACTCTACTATACCTCAAAGAGCATATCAACCATGGTATTCAAAATGGCTGACGCCTGCCCAGAGAGGTTTTCATTGAGTATTACAAGGGAAAAATAAAAATTGTTTCTACACCATAAAATATGATGACGTTGCCGATGTAAGCTAAATCGGAAAAATGCATATAGCCCCATTAATATTCGAGTTAAAGACCAATAAAAGGAATAACAATTGTATAATGTTACGCATTATACAAGACTGGTTATGCAGCATTTTTAATCCGAGTCTTAATAACGGATCATTGATAATATATATATTTTTTTTTCAGATCAAGTTTATTATGGCAAAAATAGCTTAAGGGGAGGAGGGGGTGGGGGTCAAACCAGAAGACTAGGATTAAAATGTAATAAAAGTAAATACCGATGTTATTAAACCTTCAGCCTCCCCTTATCTTAGGTCATGATATTATATAACGTGTGTGTGTGTGTGTGTGTGTGCGTGCGTGCGTGCGTGCGTGTGTGCGTGTGTGTGTGTGTGTGTGCGTGTGTATGTGTGTGTAGTCAGTTGCGTACTTTAGTAACTCGTTTCTTACTATTTGAATGTCTGTTCCAAAATGACAACTTATTCTGGCAACATTTAAACAGTCACGTAAGTTACATAACTGTACGAGTGATCTGTCTATACCTACAAATATAAACCCAGCTCCGTAAGACTTCTCAGGTGCTAAATCCATTAATATTCAGTAAACTCTAGTTTGTATTAGCATTCTCCCAACCTTCCTGTATTGTATGCCTTACATGCTTTGATGTTAGTAAGCTGAGTTAGAAGTCATTAAAGTAATATTATCCGGTGGAAAACCATAAACCATGTTGATTAACTCATCAGTTGGGAATTACCAAACTCATAAATTAAACGACAATACGATAATAAATGCTTTACAGGGAAATATTAAGGTATTAAAAAATATTTCCACCATGACTCAAGGTTTTTTTTTTTTTTTTTAATTCCTTTGTACGAAATAATGAGGTAGCCCAAATTGGTAGGAGACATTTTGGTTTTCCGGTAACCAATGGTCCACTGTGTCGGCTTGAATTCAATAAAGTAAACCTCCACTTCTACTCATTTCATATTAACAATAAGCCAGTTTATTATGTAGCACTTTATTTAAGTCTAAAACCCAAATATTGTTCTCATTAAACATGCGAAATCTGAACGCAGCTCCTGCATGACGGACTTTTTAATTATCCAGGTTTTGTGAACAGTGTTTCTCTATGGATCGATAGTAATTCCCAGGCCTTCAGTATCGGGTTTCTCCAGACCACCAAGAATTTAAGCACAGATTATGGGAGCAGGGTCCTATTTCACTCTGAGGATATCCAATTACGTAATGGCTATCGTTTCCTTACTCTTACACATTTCTCCAAGCAAAAATATATTTACAACAGACTCAGTAATGAACTCTTTTGTGTCGAAGAGGCTTTGTTATAAGTTTATTAGCAGTTGTCTAGTTTTCAACGAAAATATTCTCGGTAAAGTAAAGAACTACATGATTTAGTAGATTTCCCTTCTGTATTTCTGTTTTAGCAGAGGTCCGTTCAAAATTATATATATATACATGTCTGTTACAACTCCAGCGGTCACAATTGTTATTTGATCGTAACCAAACTCGATACATAAGCTTTTCATGTAAAACTAAAGGTCGGGTTCGTTAATGGTTGAAATCAAACAAGTGTAAAGGGGGGGGGGTAAGAAAAGAGGAATTTCAAAAATCCTAAAAATCTCCGTTATTACGTCGGATCAAAAAATGGTATTAAGCCATCTTATTTCAAATGTATGTAATGTTGCCAAGTGCATTTTTTCACATCGTGATTATTAACCGAGATATTTGGATTTATTAGTTCTCGGCTTCCAGTAAACCCCCACTCTCAAACCCACTAAGGGTAATATAACCTTTACGCTCTTAGATGAATGCGAATACGTGACGCACCTAGAAATCTATCTGCTTAGTTAACGAAACCCCTGCGTGACGATTTTTTTCGATGAGGATTCTTCCTTCATCTTCACCACCAAGCTCAACAATAAGAAGCAAATTTTTTTGGCTTTACCTCTAATGAGGAAATCAAATAAAATATTCCTGTCACTAAAACCTTCTGAAGATATATGAAAGTCAGTCACGCAGGGTCTGCGTAAACTAAGCAGATTTCCCTCCTGAAGTTTAACAATAGATAAATATACATACAGGTAACAGTACACTACTATGAATATTAAGTGACTAAACATAAACGGGAATAACAAATCTTTCAGTATATCTTAATAATTTCCCGACGGGTAGCGTCTGAAAAGTTAACAAACAGGTCTGCCAACCTCTCACCGGAAAGAAAAACAATTACTGAAATATATCACGTAATAGCATATTAATTTTATTGAAAAAAAATTACTATATGTAGTACTGTAATTTCTAATGAATCAGAATAATTTTTATCTCAAACAATCAAATTTTAGTAGTCTCTCTCGATTATAAAGGTCTCTTGGCAACAATATTTGGTATTTAAGTGTCGACTTAAGTGGTTTATTATATAACAGAGTATTGTTTAAGTAACATGAGTAGAAGTGGGAGTTTGCTGAAGGCAGAAAACTGAAAAAAGCAAATATCTCAGTTAATACTAAAGATAGAGAATAAATGTATAAGACAATGTTTATAGTACATTTAGTTTTCAATAAGATTAGATGTACTTTTTCGATCTGAGGTATAATACCGGAGATATTTCGAATATTTAAAATTCTCCCCCTCTAAACCCCCCCCCTCCCCCTGGTCCGATTTCAGCCGTTAACACACCTGATCTTTCGTTTTAAATATAAAGATTAAAATTAGTATCAATCAAACAATAATTGAGACCGGTAGAGCAGTAACAGACAGACAGAGACACACACACACACTCATACATATATATATATATATATATATATATATATATATATATATATATATATATAATTTTGAACGGGCCTCATTTTCGTCATCTCCTAGGTAGGATCGATGAGCATTTGAAGAAAAACTTCAAAAATCGCGTCAAGAGTACTACCTCAATAGCTGATTTCACTTAAGGGAAATCTGCTAAAAAGGGGAGTAGAACTAAAGTGGGTTCTTAACTCCAATGTCCAATTGCTGATCAAATAATTCTTATGCTCGGACTAGCGTAGCTGAGGTTTGAATTATAGGTTTCTAAAGCTGTAAATAGAATTGAAACACAAGGGTGTCTTGCCCGGCGGGTCCAATAAATAAATAGATTGACGGAATTGAATCAAGTGACACGATTACTGCACCGAGTGAGGGGGGGGGGTGTTGGAGTGGGGAGGGCGGCTAGCTTCAGACACCATTTTACAATTATTGAATTGCCAGCAGTAATTCGATTTGCTGCCAGAATCGAACTGACCCTAAAGCCCTCAGTTCTGAAAATAGGATCGATCATTTCACACATTTCCTTTTCGGAAAGACAGCTATAGTGATTGTGTTCGTAATTTTATTTATTTATTTATTACATAGAGCTCTGCAACGATGGGAACTTGGCTCTTCTGAAAGATGGGAGGAGGGGGGGTGACCAAAATAAAAACAAGTAAACAATATAACACAAAATGGAACATACAAAAGATTATAATGAACTAAACTAAGGGAACGGAGCACAAAACACTAAAAGAAACGAAAAACACAACCTACATCAAAAAAGGGTGGTAAATAAATTATTAAAAAATGTAGTAACTTAGTAACAACAACTATTCATTAGAACAGGTATATATCATAAGCATTTAAACTCGTAACATACACTCACTCACACAAAAGACAAGCCTACGGTACTAATTTCAACACTGGACTAACTATAAAACCCCTACTAACAGAGTGCAGATTACGAACTTAACTTAAACGTACCACATGACTTGAACGAACTTCTGACCGAGAGTGGCCACATATTGCCACTATTCTGAAACTATTGGGCAGTTTGACAATAATTAATTACATATTTTGAAATTTTTAGTGTGTGGGTTTCTGTTCTTAATGCGATTTGTCCAAATGTGTTTTAACATAGTCCAATTTTATTTAATAGTCGTTTACTCGCGCGCGCGCACACACTCACACAGAAGTACACGACACTTTTCATGTAAAAATAAAGATAAAATCAATTTCTGAAGTAGATGGAATTGGACCAAAAAGAATGGGGCATTGGAGAAAGGACAGAAACGTGCTGGTATCTCCGTTGCCACGAGTAGATTCGAAAAATGTTATTCTTTAATACTTTGAACACTTTATATTCACTAATGTCTATTTTTGGCTGATGCTCAAACAGTTGAAAACCGCAATATGCTAGTATGAGCTTATTCCATGTACAAATTATAATTACTGCAACTAAATCATCCACACGTAAATTGGCAAGGCCTACTCAATAAAATCTGCTAAAAGGGACTCAGGTTAGCCATGTGAGTTCAAGCGTTGGCCCTAATCTCATATGTTAAACCCAGAGTGGCGAGTTTGATTCCCGCCTAGAAATAGCAATTTATTTAAACGACGAACTCATTAAATAAATCCTTAGTCCCACCCTGGCTACAAAAGGGTGGTAACATGTAGATAACCCCGCCCAATGGGCCAAAGTCTCAGAAAGTAGACGTTAATAAATAATAACGATAAAAAATCGGCAAACGTTTAGACACTAAATTTTAACTTTCTGTTGTAATCGATACATTTGATGAATATTGAAATGATGGTCAATTGTGATTGTTTTCCTTTATTTGATGTTTCCTCACACACCAGTTGGCATAGCTATAAAACTTACATATTCAGATTCGCACAGGGTTAAAAAAAAGAGAGAAAAAGAAAATACATAGAGGCAAGGATTATGAACAAAAGCTTTTATTTTTTTAACTGATCGAAGCTTTACTGAATAAAGTCGGCGTGATGGAAAAAAGAAGAAATATTTATTGGTAATCCTTGCCATTTAACTGTGAAGTATATTTTTATTTTTTTGTTATTTGGTTTATCTCTTGTTTCAGTATTTATGTCATTTCTGCATTATTATTTACGTCTTTTATTGGGGTTTATTTAGGTGGTTATTTTAATTATTTTTTTGTTTTTCTTGAGTGACCAAATCGCCTTGTTGCGGATATACAAATACATATTTTTATTAAAATGTAGTTTAAAAAAAGAAGATTGGGCAGTTGGCAACTAAATATTTTAAAATTTTTAATGTTTGCGGGCGAGTGTGTGACGTTTTTAAATGTGAATGATATGTGCCTGATTTTATGAATAGTTGTTGTTTCTAATTTTCTTTTCACTTATTTATTACCACCCTTCTTTAGTTCTAAGTTGTGTTGGTGTTTCTTCTTTCTTTTAGTGTTTTGTGTTCCGTTCCCTTACTTTCGTTCTTTATATTATTTTTTGATTACTTGTTTTTGTTATTTCTTTTTTTCCCCAACTTTAAGGAGAGCAAAGTCGCCGTAGTTGCGGAGCTCTATATAATAAATAAATTATATGTAGTTTGGAATAAATGACAGTATTACTTATAAGGAAGTTATCCGGGATTCCTGTATCTGTATCAATAAGTAATATCTAATTTTAAACATTCCTAAGAATGACAAGACATATCCACTAAATCCAGTTATTCAATATTTTTACAAATATTAGAGTATTAATTACGGATAAAGCGTTTTAAAAGCTCAGTTATTATGATTATTTAATACCTCAGTAAATCAATGCAACCATGTAGGAAGCCTTAAGTTGTCCTTATATTTCATTCAGTTATCCATCACAAACATTTCTTTTAACTAGAGGAGTCTCTAGTTACATGATCTCGCTACGTCACCTTGTCTGAATGTGCAGCAAAAGGAAAGCTTCCTTTAACCTTGGTTTTTATTTTACATTTTATTTAATTTTAAGATATTTGTTTTCTATTAATCATGATTAGTTTCCCAAGATCAGACATGGGAAAACCATTCCATCACCTTTAAATATATACGCACATGCCTGTTTATTATATAATAAGAAATACATAACAAACAACTAAACAAAATAGAACGTGCTAATTAATTACATAAAGGACAATGGAATGGACGCCAAGGACTGGTCACGACATACATCAGTACCAGACAAGTCAGAATATGACATAACTCAGCATTCTGCGAGGGGTTTTTATAGAGTTCCATAAAGTCAGGACTTAAGCCAAGGGAACGCAAAATTCAGAGTCGAAAGCTCAAAGAATAATATTGAAACATCTCCTACGATTTTCAGATACACGTGGAGATCATGAAACTCATTCACCATTCGTAAAAATATCGAAAAACAACCAGAATTATGATAATCTTATGCCATATTGATTAAAAACGTATCCCTGTTCCAGAAGAACAATGAAGCAACTGCAATTTTTGTGTCTAATTGAGTTTTAATGCTTAACGATATTAAAAGTCTTAAATATTGGAACAATGAAGAGATTGTATTTTGTATTTAACAGACAAGAAATAAAATGCTAACAGCTCTTCATTATAATACAAGGAATATTTTGGGAGAAATAAGACCCCATTGATTAAGGGTTAAAATTAAGGTTAAAAATTAATGATGATTTATTCCGCATATTTTATTAATTATATATTAAGTCTGTTAATATAGAGGAAAGTAAAGATCTTATGCAATCACCTTTGTCATCATTTTCAGTAACATAATTAATTCTTTCTTTTCTTCTTTTGGGTCTCCTATAAAACTGCAGTTTAGTAGTTGTGTCATTGATTTGTTAGAATAGCTAAATGTTATAAACAAAATTGAATATAAATAACTCAAAAATATAGACGTTTAAGGTTGTACTAGTGGAATGATTTTCAAGAACTTTCTTCAAAAATTCATCGTTCTACCTTGATGACAATGAAAATGAGGTTCTTTAGAAATTATATATATACACATGCACACACAAACACACACACAACACACAAGTCGGTTGCTGCTCTAGATGTAATAATAATTGCAAGATCCAGTACTTGTTACCCAATGATTCACCATTTCATATAACAAGAAAAAGTCCGTCACGCAGGGGCTGCGTAAACTAAGCAGATTTCCCACGAGAAGTTATACAATAGAGACATTTCAGAGTAGAGAGCCGAACAGTTACAGGAACGGCCCGAACTAGCTTTCGGTGGAAACGAATAGAAGGGTCATTCCATTTCAAATCATCCAGCAAAATTGAAAAATGTCACCCATGGTTTCAGATTTCAATGAAAATTTTTTTAACAACACTTTTTACCTTCCTTATGAAGAATATAAAATTTAACTTTGATATCTCCAGTAGTTTTTGTGAAAAAAAATGCTGAAGTATTAAGAAAGTTTGTGTAACTGACATTTCAAAGGTTGCTTTACATTGTATTAGAAAAAAAATCATACCTTTAGTTATTTTCAACATATCAAGATACAATTTTCACTAAAGTGTTCTCAAAAGCATGGAGATACAGGAAAAAATAATTTGATGATCATATTAAAATATAAGCCCCCCCCCAGAATTTCACGGACTGCGTCCTTATTAAAAGTTTTAATTAAAAAAAACCCAATTTTTCAAATATGTTTTTGCACATGAGGCAGAGTAATTAAGCAAGCAAACTTTTTTTTAAATTATCCGTTAATGAGCAAACTAAAAGACTATGAAAGAAAAATAGCGGCTTTTTGAGTGTTTATGCATTTTTTTGGAGATAAACCAAAATATTTTGGAATTTTCTCAAAAAATGCTCATTAACGGATAATTTAAAAAAAAGTTTGCTTGCCTAATTACTCTGCCTCATGTGCAAAAACATGTTTGAAAAATTGGGTTTTTTAATTAAAATTTTTAATAAACTTGATATTTAACCGTTTTATGTAAAAAGACAGATCAAGTTCGTTAATGGCTGAAATCGGACCAGAGGGAGGGGGGTTTAGAGGGGGGATTTTCGAAAATTCGAGATATCTCCGTTATTATGCATCGGATCGAAAAATTGTATATAACCAATCTTATTGCAAATTAAATTTACTATAAATATTGTTATATATATTTTTTCTCTATCTTTAATATTGACCGAGGTATTTGCATTTTTTAGTTTTCAGCAAACCGCCACTTCTACTCATGTTACGTAAACAATACTCTGCTACATAATAAATCACATTATTGGAAGTTTAAATACCAAAAATTGTATTCAAGAGACCTTTATTATACGAGATACATGCAAATATGCCCTGATGACCCCCCCCCCCATCTTAAAGTTTTGGACTACTAAAATTTTATTGATTGAGATAACAATTATTCTGACTCATTATAAATTACACTAGTAGATATAGTAAATAGTTCTCAATAAAATGAATGTGTTATATTCAGATATATTTCAGTAATTGTTTTTCTTTCCGGTCTGAGGCAGGCCGACCCGTTTGAGTACATGTCTTACCTACAGCTTCCTGTCGGCAGGTTATTGAAATTGGATGAAACATTTATTTCCCTTTGTATTTATTTACGGTGTTGTTGTGTTAGCAGTATGCATATTTATCTATCTGTCTATTTATTACTAAACTTCACGTGGGAAATCTGCTTAGTTTACGCAGCCTCCTGCGTGACGTACTTTTCTTCTATTCCTTTTGCCTCTAACTCGTTTTTCGAGATATTTGTAATGTTTTTGTTTCATGACTTCAGTTAATTCCAATCTTCTACCATGGCGATTTTTAATTTCGACCACTTAATCCACCTAACTCCTCATGTTCAGCTTAAATTGCATGTCTATTGGTTTCTTACTACAAGACAAAATACCTCTTTTTAACAGAATCAGAACAAAAGTGTGTCCAGCACGAGGGAAATCTGCAGAGATCACGCAGTCCCTATCTGAAGGACTTTATATTTATGTTCAACACTCCAAAATGTTTAAAATAAATTTACGGTTTGTCTGGGTCCCTAGGGAGGTTTTAAGTGTAAATGATGTAGTTGAGAACATAAAAGGAATGTGAATCATTAGTTGTACTTTCTCTCTCCTGCCCACTCGTCACTCTACTGCGAACATCTGTTCAACCAGACATCTGCTGCTCAGTTGCAGAAATATACTCTAAAGTATAAGCTATAATAATAAGGGCAGGCATGAATGTGCGTACAATATAACAGGATATTACAGAAAACCAGAAACTCTAACTCTGACTTTTTTTTTCTCGATTATTAATTATTTTAATGCATTGACCTAGATGAGAGCTCTAGATGAATTCCATTCAATATGATCGAGAAAAAACATGGCAGAATGAATGAATTTCGGGAGATAAACTTTGTCGGTCGGTATACGTTGTAACTTATTCCTTCTGATAATTCACTCTTTACAAACTAAACTTATGTGTATGCTGAAGTAATTTAAAAATGGACCTATTTGTCAAACCTGGGGCTCAGGTTAGCCATGTGTGTTAAAGGTTTGTCCTTAATCTCACATTGTAAACCTAGAGTGGGGAGTTCGATTCCCGTCTGGGCAATAGGAATTTATTTAGAGACGGAATTCATTAAATAAAATCCTTAGTCCTATCACAACACACCCGGTATCACCAGCTGACGGGTCATCTACCCCCAGTGTTCCAGTACACCCATTCACATATTACCTCTACCCTTATAATTGAACAATAGTTCAGAAAAAGGGGAACTACCATTCTCACCCCCGGTAGGTCACACTACCTTAATACCATTTAATCTGAATATGCTGGGTCTCAATTTAAAGAAAAAAAATCCTTAGTCCCACCCTGGCAAGAAAAGGGTGGTAGCCTGTAGATACCCCGTCCCGATTAGCATTAGTTGCAAAAAGTGGACGTTAATAAATAATAATAATAATAATATACGTCAAACCTGAGTACCGAATTAATTATCGAAAAATAAAATAAGCGTTCATTTCTTTCTCAGTATTCATTTATACTCTCCATAAGGAAATATAGCAATGTCTTTATCGGAAGATTAGACTGTTGTTATATAACTCCTATTATAGACTGCCTTCGCGCCTATAAAAAGCAAAATTGCTAAGGTAGTCTCAAATATTAGTAGCTGTATTCCTTTAGAAAAGAAGTATTCTAAAAGAGTGGTCGATTCGTCTTCTTTTGGAGAAATGTTGATTATTTCAGGGGTTTTCAACAAACATTTTCATCCAAGAGAAGATTTACGGGAAGATATAATTTACAGAGAAATAAGATGTCAGGCGAATTATAAAAATACATGGTTATCCAATCGTTTTTCGTCGATAAAATATTGTGTTTCACACAACAAAATTTGGGGGCGAGTATAGTGAATCGACCCAGCAGCTCCATCGAATGATAGAGGACTTTGACCGTCCTCGAACTGCCAACAAACAAGTTATTGCTCTCTGTGGAACAGAGAACCACGATGTTCGTCAGTACATTGTACCGTGATGTCCCGTTGTATCTTGATGAACGTGGGTCGTTCATTGAGTTGATGCCTGGAAACACAAAAGTCTCCTTTTTTGAGGTGCTGGGTGGTGAAGGAATTATTACCTCAGGTAAGAATAGAAAGGCCTCGTTCCTTTACAATAGTTTAATCTGTGCGGCAGAGCGCTTTCAGAGCATAAGCTTTATCATCAGAGCCCTGCTGGCAAGCATTAACCATTAAAAACGTCGTAAAAGATATCATTTAAAAAAATATATATTGCATATTGAATGTCAATAATTAGAACATAAAACTTAAGAATACAAATTAGTGCCCCAGTGAATATATATGAAGAAAAATATTATAACAGATTAAAATTAAAAGCTTACCAGTAAAATACAACAAACAATTTTAATATATAGTCAAAATAAATAATAAAAAGTGAATATTTACAGTTAAACAGTATAAAACAGGATAAATAGTAAAACCAAATAGCCAAATTATTTTTTTATTTTTTTAAATCTGATCACAGAGTAGGCTAAAAACAACGTCTAAGGTTTACAGAAATATATAAAGCCAAAAACGAACCTCAGAAACTTTTTAATATTTTTATTCTAAACTACAGAATATGTTGCTCATATTGGAAGGTAATAAGCGTGCTGGCTACTAAAGCCTGGCCAGAGACCGTGGCCCCGTAACGTGCTTCAAGGTCGCAATTATTGACGGCAGTGTAGTCCCTCCGTGTAAAGCGATAAACAACACGCTCTGCTCTCTCGCCATCAACAAGTGTCGTTTAGGCTTTAAAAATACAGGTTAGGAATTTAGAAATTATTCGTTTTGGCCTTCCCTGGTCCCATTTTGACTAGTTTTGGCATCTGTACATTTCTCACATAACTCAAAAATGAATAGTCTTAAAATGTTGGTAGTTCATATTTAAGACTGTTGTATTTGATAAGAATTCAAAGTGGAGGGGGGGGCGGAGAATAAAAAATTGCTAATTTCCCCCACACCAGAATTTTTAGGAAATCCTCTCCTCTTGGACCAATTTCATCCATTAACGAACTTGATCTTCAATTTCACATGACGCCCTTAATACCGTGTTTCGTAATTATGAAACTAAAATTGTAGGCAACAGAGTGTTAACAGATAAATACAGATACAAACTTGGATGTATATATATATATATATATATATATATATATATATATATATATATATATCATCATCATCATCTTCCAAGTAATATAGATTGAAGCTTGAAGAAAATCACCTCATCACCTGAATAACAGTTTTTCCCTAAACGAAAAGAATTGGCTAAAGACTTTCAGGTCATAAATAGATAATTAATTAATATGTTATGTCTCATTTAGAATGAGTCACAAGACATTGATATTCATTCTATATTGCCAATGAGTTTTTTTGAATACCTTTACTAAATATTCATTTCACGTTCTGAGATCAGTCACCTTTTTATTTTCAACTAGTTGTGTAATCTGTCTTTGGCTGGTTGAAATAGAAATTGGATGGGCTATATTTATACAATCAAGCTCAACTGGGGTAAATAAAATATAAAACAATATAAAAAAAATATTGGCCCTGGCGAGCTCAAGTGAGCAAAAAATAGACAAGAGCAAACACATATAGATAAAAATATAATAGCAAGTCAGTCTTACCTCTGAGCATGTACACTGAGTGAAATGGCACTGAAGGGTTAGAGAAAGGAAAGTGGTAAAGGACAAGGTTTAAGGGGATTCACATCAAATCGCCGGCCTGGATAGACTGTAGAAGTGAGTACGGGTAGTTCGGTGGTATTGCACCTGTGAAATATACATCTCACACCTCTGCATACTCCACACACATACTTCATATGTAATGTTTTGACTAGATATAAGATTCTCTAACCTGATTTATTTCTGTTATATTAAGATAACTTCTCAGGTAAATGGTATAGGCGTCCTCTAAACTATGTGAGTAATGGCCTCGAATAAAATGAATCATTGTTTATAACAAGTGTTCATCTGGTCTGCAATGTTGGAATAGAAGAGAACTGGCTTCAAGCTATTCGTCGAAATTCGGCATTATATTTAATGTTGCAATTCAAATCGACAACAATGTCTAGCACCAAGACATCTAAAACATTGTTATTCTATGATTTGTATGTAATTTTGCGAAAACTACACACATGAAAAATTAAACAGAGTTAATCACATAGTTAAGAAGTACAAATTAGATGAAAGGAACCGCCCAAAGGTAGGTGCCAAAGAATGTCCTCCGCAATACCCGATTGGGATCTAGACTTGGGTCGAAAGTTTTCTTTAATCTCGCCGCCCGTCTATATAAGTGGCCTAGCTCGCTTGAGAGTTAGTTTGTTCTCAGTTCTCCTAAAGTGAATAACAATGTGTTCATTACAGCTTTAGTGAACAGTGCTTGTAGTTGCCGTGCGGTAAATTGTTTTTTGTGAAGACCAGTGTAGTGCCTTGTTTATGTAAAGAACAGTGTAGTGCCGTGTTTTTGTGAACTTCAGTGATCATGAGTTATTGGACTTTGCTAGTAAGAAGAACAGTGAAGTTATCAGTGCATACTGTGAGTAATAGTTAAGGATAATTTACCAAGTGTTTGTGCAGTGATAAAAACTCGTTAAAAGCTCGTGTGTTTAATTTTGTAAGCCAAAAGAACTCTAATAAACGACGTGTATAAGTTTTGTAATAAACCTGACAGTATATTAGTATTAGAGCAAGAGATAGTGTTTGCGACAATTTTGTGTTTCTAAAGGCACATATTTTTAATCGCCGTAGTAGGGTCGCTCACAATAAATAACGTCGACCAATATGAGAATGGTGTTGGTAATATTATCCTGGGTTATTCACTTAGAAACGGTCCAATTGAGTCACATTCCCCCACTTTCACACCATTGAAAGTCTGTGGGAATATTTAGAACAATAATAAAGCCAAGGCAAAAGATAATTCCATTCATATTTTTCCCCTTAGAAGAGTAGTCCAGCTCTGCTGAATTCTCCTGTCGCATCTAAGCCATCAAATTCTGAGGATATCAGCATTCAACAAGTATTAGACTTATCAAGCTCTGCCCAAGACCGTTATCTGTGACCAAGTTGACTTTCCATGTCCCTGGATAACAAAGTCTTACACGCAGGGGATACGTTAACTAAGCAGATTTCCCAATTGAACAACATTTCATATTTAGACTTTTGCTTCATAATATAGCAGCTTATTGTAAATATGACATGAGTAGGAGTGGGGGGGGGGGGCTTTACAGTCAGCCGAAAACTAAAAAATATAAATATCTCGGTTAATAATCAAGATAGTGAAAATACTCACATAACAATATTTATATAAAATTCCTTTTGCAATAAGATTGATTTCATAAAATGTTTCGATACAATGCACAATAAAGGAGACATTAAGAATTTTCGAAATTCCCACCTCTAGACTCCCCCTTCAACTGGTCAGATTTCAGCCATTAACGAACTTATATATATATATATATATATATATATATATATATATATATATATATATATATATATATAGTTTCGAACGGACCTCATGTTCTACATCACCTAGGTAAGATCGATGGGCATTTGAGGAAATACTTCAAAAATCGCTTCATGAATACTACGACCTCAATAGCTGATTTCCCTTAAGAGAAATCTGCTAAGAACACCATATCTTCAAAAGTTTTACGCGCACGCACTCACTCGCACATATATCCTGCAAACAATTACCTAATCAAATAACACCCATTATTTCAAAACTTCTCATATCATAAAGGCAGTATTAAATCTTGATTTAATTACCTTTGGGGTTCAGGTTAGCCATGTGAGTTAAGACCTTAGAGTAGTGAACTTGATTCTCGTGTAGGCAATAGAAATTTATTTAGTGACGAACTCATTAAATAAAATTCATAGTCCCGCCCTCGCTAGAAAAAGATGGTTGTAGATAACCCCTCCCAATTATTCATAGTAGCAAAAATTGGACGTTAAGAAATAATAACAAATTTAGATTTCTGATACTAATCAAGACTTTGAATTTTAAGAAATAAAATATTTACCTTTTCGACTTCCATCACAACCAACAACAAAGATAGCTCTACATGGTTGACCATATTACCAATATTCAATATTTCTAAACAATATTCAGGGCCTCCGTAAGGACTACAGGCGCCTGTATGCAAAAAAGGATTGTGGCACCCCTTAAGGCATTTTGAATTCTCTTTTTTTCTTTTTTTTTTATGGTAGGTAGGTGCTTGAAATAAAGCAAAGAACTGAACTTTGAAAGTCATATTTATTTGTAGACTAAAATATCAAAATGAAATAAACAGAATAAAATCTAATTTTTATTTTTGGGGGGTTTTGGCGCCCCTAAAGGATGGCGCCCGTGTGCATTGCACACTTTGCACATATGGTAGCGGGGCCCTGACAATATTTGTTGACATTGCATTGCAATTTGAGATATTTTGATAAATATTAAAAAACTGACTCTGCTGAATGTATTAGCAAGCGGTTTGCTTCGATTGAGACATATTTACTATCTGTTAGGCTGATTCTGGGTGAAGATATAACTGGACTGTTATAATAAAGAAAAATCAAAATAAATAATGTACGGTTAAAGGTTGAATAGTATCTCATTTATTATAACGATTTAGTACAAATAAAAATAGTTATATTTCGTGGTAAAATGATGAAAGAATGGGGAATTAGATAAGACGGCTAATAATCTATATATATATAAAATTGTAACCTCTGTCTGTACATTGATTTTTTTTGCGAAATTTCACGATAACTTTTCGTTTCACATGTCATAGACACCATAACTGCATTTTGTTTCTTTCGTGTATGTTTGTTTGTTTGTTTGTTTGTTTGTTTGTTTGTTTGTTTGTTTGTTTGTTTGTTACCTTTTCACGCATAAACGGCTGAACCGAATTTTATGAAACTTGGTATGTATATTACTACTAGCCCAACTTAGACTTTAGGCTATATTAATATTCTCTAAGACGAACAGGAGTGGGGGTTATAAGGGAGACCTGAAATTAAAAATAGCGATATTTCGTTTCCTATTGGTTTTTCGGCAAATATGCACATAACAAAAGTTGTTTATTTTGTAATTTAGAGTAACTTTTGTTATATGCACTTTTGCCGTATGCGGAAGTATAAATGAGTTATACGCTAAAAGCTATAGCGGGAGTCCACAATTTTATTTGGGACAAAAGACTCAACCGAACTAAACCAAACTCGGTATGTGAATTAGCACTAACGCCTTCCTTATAAGAAGCCATACTAACATTTCTAGGGACGTGCAGGAGTGGGGGTTATAAGGGAGGCCTGAAATTGATAATAGTGATATTTCGTTTCCTATTGCATTTACGGCAAATATGCACTTAACCAAAGTTGTTTATTTTGCTATTTAGAGAAACTTTTGTTATATGCACTTTTGCCTTATACGGAAGTATAAAAGAGTTATACGCTAAAAACTATAGCGGGAGTCCACAATTTTATTTGGCACCAAAGACTCAACCGAATTAAACCAAACTCGGTATCTGAATTAGTACTAACGCCTTCATTATAATAAGCTATACTAACATTTATTGGGACTGGCAGGAGTGGGGGTTATAAGGAAGGCCTGAAATTAATAATAGTGATATTTCGTTTCCTATTGCATTTTCGGTAAATATGCACATAACAAAAGTTGTTTATTTTGTTATTTAGAGAAACCTTTGTTATATGCACTTTTGCCGTATACGGAAGTATAAATGAGTTATACGCTAAAAACTATAGCGGGAGACCACAATTTTATTTGGCACCAAAGACTCAACCGAATTAAACCAAACTCGGTATCTGAATTAGTACTAACGCCTTCATTATAATAAGCTATACTAACATTTCTTGGGACGGGCAGGAGTGGGGGTTATAAGGAAGGCCTGAAATTAATAATAGTGATATTTCGTTTCCTATTGCATTTTCGGTAAATATGCACATAACAAAAGTTGTTTATTTTGTTATTTAGAGAAACTTTTTTATATACACTATCATCGTATACCGAAGTATAAAGGCATTATATGCTGAAAATTATAGCGGGAGTCCACAATTTTATTTGGCACAAAAGACTCAACCGAATTAAACAAAACTTGGCATGTAAATTACTACTAACGCCTTCATTATAATAAGCTATACTAACATTTCTCGGGACGGGCAGGAGTGGGGGTTATAAGGAAGGCCTGAAATTAATAATAGTGATATTTCGTTTCCTATTGCATTTTCGGCAAATATGAACATAACAAAAGTTGTTTATTTTGTTATTTAGAGAAATTTGCTCAACACTTCGTTTCGATATGAACTACCAGGTACCTGAACTGAAAAAATTATGCCAAATGTATGTCAATATTTTCTCCTTAATAATTCAAATCTACGCATAATGCACAGGAGACGGGAAATATGACAATATGCAGGACAGTGAAGTTTTACATAAAAAAAATAATTTTATTATTAACAAATGCCAACAACGGGTATTAACCCTAAACACTGGAACGGGTAAATGTCAAAATATTGTGCAAAGTAAAGCCTTGCCAAAAATATACTTTCACCATTCAGCCTCAAATGAATAATAATAATATAATACATTGAATCAATATTTTAAGGAAAACTATGGAGATACTGGAGCGGAAGGAGGTCGGAGCCTAAACAGTTAATTGAGTTAATTAATTTCCTGTTAAATGCTTTCATTACTGGAAATGATTTCCACTGAGCTCTACTATTACGAATATAATCTAATGTACAAAACTATGTTTAAACTATATGTGCTCGGATTGGTTTTTGACAGGAAATAAGTTTCATTATAGAGGATATTTAATTGTAATAAATGCTATCCACGATTATGGTTTGAAGTATTCAAAAAGGTGAGTTGGAAAAGTGGAGAGGGATAGATTAGGAACACATTTTTATTTATTCTTCAAAATTAATATTTC
Source organism: Riptortus pedestris (assembly GCA_019009955.1). Classification (NCBI taxonomy): domain Eukaryota; kingdom Metazoa; phylum Arthropoda; class Insecta; order Hemiptera; family Alydidae; genus Riptortus; species Riptortus pedestris. The sequence continues at coordinate 49,631,409 of CM032231.1, read as the reverse complement.
TCATCTATACGTCGCCTGCCTGACCCTCACGGGAAAACAATGCGCCCAGACGGGAAGTGTAGTAAACATTGAAGCCTTGCTCAAAAAAAAAAAAAATACTATTATCATTCAGCCTCAAATGATTTCCCGAGCGAAGCCGGGTACCTTAGCTAGTAAAATATATGAGGAAAATTAGTGCTCACTGTCGATATATCCTGAACTGCTTGGAGCAAGGGAAAGTTCAATTTTAGTCCATTAAATAGATTACTGTAATACTAATAAATACACAATTCAGATAGCTAGTCCTTTTAGCAGATTTCCCTTAAGGGAAATCAGCTATTGAGGTCGTACTCATGACGCGAGTTTCGAAAAATTTCTTCAAATGTCCATCGATCCTACCCAGGAGATGACGAAAATGAGGTCCGTTCAAAATTATATAAATATATATATATATATATATATATATATATATATATATATATTTGTCTGTTAACGCTCTAGCGGTCGCAATTTTCGTTTGATCGTTACCAAACTCGATATTTAAACGTTTTATGCAAAAATAAAGATCAAGTTCGTTAATGGCTGAAATCGGATGAGTGGGAGGGGGGGGGGTTTAGAGGAGGATTTTCGAAAATTCGAAATATCTCCGTTACTATACGTCGGATCGAAAAATTATATAGAACCAATCTTATTACAAATGTAATTTACTATAAATAATGTTACATACATTTATTCTGTATCTTGAATATTAACCGAGATATTTGCATTATTCTGTTTTCAGCTTCTGAGATGAGATCGGCTAACTTCGGGTCAAGTCGTGAGTTTCCGTCAAGAGCTAGTTCGGGCCGTTCCCGTAATTCTTTGACTCTCTATTCTGAAATTTCTCTATTCTAAAACTTCACGTGGGAAATCTGCTTAGTTTACGCAGCCCCTGCGTGACGGACTTTTTTAATTTCAAATTTTGATTTTCCAATTTGATGGGGATGATCCACGAATACCAGAGATTACACTGTTCTGGTTAAACCATTTATTTTACAGTAGCGGTGTTGGAAATGAAGTATGTATATTGTGTACTTCGAACCACTCAAACCTCCTCATCTGAAAATTATATTTGCACATTAGTCTTCGAAGCAGGAAAACTGCTTGCTTAAGTAATGAAAGAATTGTTGTGGGTGGGTGCATATATTGTGTATTTAATTTTTAAATATTTACATCCATGCCTCTGGGAAACTGTTCTTAAGCACAAAATAATGTATAGAATCTTTAATCAGTATTTGTCACTTTATTCTACAACTCATAACTCAGCAACAACTGCCTTATGTATCTACAAATAAAAAAAACATATGATTCTACACCTAACCTATATCCTACAAATCCAAAGAGATATAAAATAAGAGATATATAAATCTTCCATTATAATATACATTCCCTAACATCTCCCTCTTCATGAAGATGAGGTGCGGCAGGAAAGACCTCTTCTTCATGTCCGGATGAACCTTCTATTACGAAGGTACCTCCCGCCGCTGGTCACCTCGACGACACAGCTCCTCTCCCCTTCCTTCTGGACTATGATGCCTTCCATCCAAGGATCGCCTCGAACCTGAGGGTGTTTCCTCACCCAGACCTTCTGCCCGACCTGGAGCAGAGGAAGGGGTCGAGCTCCACGGTCATAGGCTGCTTTGTCGGCTCTCTTCCGTTCCTCTTCCCGCAATGCAACTGGGTATCTTCTTGGAGGAATAACAACTGGATGTACAGTCTCATCTAATTTTATGTCTTACAATCCCTGAAAACAATCTAGTCTTTGGCCTATATCTGGAAATGATGACAATATCAATTTCGTATCATTTGACGCTCTAAGTCGGGAAACACCTTCGTCCAAGGAAATCAGTCCCAGCCGCAGGCAATCCTCTGTTCCAATAAGGGGGTTATATTGTGTGCTGATCACTTCGAATTTAAGGCGATATTTCTTTTTTTTCCAAATGACATGTATTTTTATTTGTCCTAAGGAAGTTGTGGACTCACCTCCATAAAACGCCAAAATTGTCTTGCTAGGCTGTAGTTTAATCGATGACGAGGGCCCAAATAGTTTCTTCAAGGTATCTAAGCCTCTGACATTACAGGTTGCTCCACTGTCAAGCTGGCATTTCAGTGTTTTCGGACCATTTTGGGAAGGAACAGATAAGTTCACAAAAAGTCTCTTCTTTGGAAAGTCATCTATAATCTGAAATACTTCATCATCTTCGTCGAGATCTCCTGAATGCACAATATCCTCCTTACTATTTTCTGCTTTTCTCGCGGTTTCCTTTTTCTGCAGGCAGACTGAACTGAAATGGATCAGCGTCTTACACTTAAAGCATGTTTTTCCATAAGCTGGGCAGTTGGTAGCACCTCTATTATGTTGGCCGCCACAAAACCAGCAACTAAACCTTGCCTTGGCCTTAATTGCGAAATTCGAGTTATGTGCAGTTTTTTCTTGATCTATTTCTTTAATTTTTAATGCCAAAATCTCTGCTTGCTCATCTGTTACACTTATCTTATCGCTTCAATGTCAATGATGTTTTTGCTAAAAGTCTTTTTCATATTCGAGAATTGGAAATCCCTGAGACCAGGCGATCACGTATCAAATTTTCTTCTATTTCAAGTTTTGATAGCTGTGCTAAATTATCGAATGAACACCCGGCAGCCAACTCATGAAGCGGTATGATAAAATCTTTACACGTCTCTGTAGGAAGCTGAGTTGCACTATTAAAAACAAACCGCTCATAGCTTAATTTTTTTTATCGCTAAAATGTTTATCTAGACGGGCAATTAAAACATCAATCGTTGCATCAGGTTCGCATACCTTTCGAATTAGCTTCAATCCATTATGGCCTATAACAGATCAAAATAAAGCTAAGGTTAGCTTGGGTGCCTTTGGGCCTAAAGCCTCTGCAAGCGTGATCCCATTGCAGCTTGAATAGCTCCCAGTTCTCTCCTGCATTCTCCTTATTTCAAAAGTCAAATGGTTCTGGCAAAGGAATATTACTTATCATTTTCTTCAATTGTTAGCATACACCTGACACCATGTTCTTAAGCACAAAACAATGTATAGAATCTTTAATCAGTATGTATCACTTCATTCTACAACTCATGACTCAGCAACACAAACAACTGCCTTGTGTATCTACAACTACAAAAACATATGATTCTACAAGTAACCTATATCCTACAAATCCAAAGAGATATAAAATAAAAGATATATAAATCTTCCATTATAATATACAGTCCCTAACAGAAACAATTTAGAAAAAAATTAAATGAGCTAAAATTTATCTATTAAAAAAAAGTTGAAACATAATATGAAAGGGATATAAAATGGAAAAAAAATATGTAATACAAACTATTGAGAGGGAGGGCACCGAGGAACATATAGATATGTTTTACTATAGTTTATATAATATAGTATAACTTGCAGTTAAAAGTGATGCTTGTGAGTGCCAGATGGTTATTAGTCATAAATGGAGTTTGTATTTGATTTTAGTAATAGTGGCCACCTGCTGCTCCAGATGAATTAAATTTAGAAACAGTTGGAGTCCAGATTACTCCAGTATCTGGACAGATGACTCACTATATTTGCCAAAACAAACTAATAATAAATTACGTTTAATGAGATTTGAGGTCCCAGTCTTGGATATTAGCAGATTTCCCTTAAGGGAAATCAGCTATTGAGGTTGTATTCATTACACGATTTTCGAATATTTTTTTAAATGTCCATTCATCCTACGTAGGAACTATATATATATATATATATATATATATATATATATATATATATATATATATATATATATATATAGTTCACATAACTTTGTTGGATCAGTAGTCGAACATTGTTTCGGTTCGGAAACATATCAAGGAATGTAGCATAACAAATAATTTGATGAGATTCAAACTAAAACTGTTTATGAGAAAAAATATTTCTATTGATTGTTTTGCTACACAAATGACGAATTCCATTTCATTTTTCCTAATGACAATGCTTGTTTAGAGGCAAATAGAGAAATTCAAAAATAAACAATAAATAACGTTTCCTTCGTAGGATCAGTACTTAAACTATGTTTTGATTTTCTATTAAGTCGTGAAGACTTGAAAACAGTGGGGGGCCTCAATATTAATTCCTGACTTTGGTAATTGAAGTTGGTTTTGTTTATATCCAAATAATACATACTATAGACACTCAAAGAGTTGACTTGTAGATAATGAATTAACTTTATACATAATGAGCGTTATGTCAAAGGAACACGGAAAATTGCAGAAATGGGACAAAATGTATGTTTATTTATATTGTCCTCTTATTAAGCTGAGGATATTTTCATTCTCATTTAAGTTTTATTTTATATTTTAAATGAACATATAAATATCTAGATTTTGTTAATATTCATTCGAACTAGCATTCCACCACTACTTTACCAACAGTGAAACGAAGATTTAGATTAATCTATAGGACATATGCGTCTGTTACAGCTCTAGTGGTCGCAATGTTTGTTTGTTATCGTTACCAAACTCGGTACTTAATCGTTTTATGTAAAAAGAAAGATCAAGTTCGTTAATGGCCAAAATCGGACCAGTGGGAGAGGGGATTTAATGGGGAGGATTTTCGAAATATCTCCGTTACTATTTGTCGGAACGAATCATGTCATATGTATAATAAGCTGTTATATCATGAAACACTTCATTACAAGATTAAATACCAAATGTTGTTTTCAACAAACCTTTAATATACGAGATACATGCAAATGGTTCTGTTGACCCCCCCCCCTCCCCCCGTTCTTGGATTACTAAAATTTGAGTGATAGAGATAAAAATAATTCTGATTCATTACAAATTACTGCACTAGCTGTAGTAAATAGTTATATATAAAATTATATATTATATTGACATATATTTCGTTAATTGTTGTAATGTTGTAAAATGACTGGAAGATGTCTTATTACCGTTTGTATTTATTCGCTTAACATTCACGGTGGTGTTACCAGTATGTAGAGTTAACTGTTCTAAACCTAATCTAAAATCTACATTCGATTTATCTGTTGTAAACCTTCCCGTGGGAAATCTGCTTAGTTTACGCAGCCCCTGGGTGACGGACTTTTATGCGTTGATGAAAGTGAAGAGGCAGGCAGTTCGTGGGAAACCCTTCAGAGAGGTCGGAAATGAAATCAGGTCGTTGATGGGGGAGGGAGACTAATTTATATAAATGGCTCGTTGATTGAAGAGCGGCCATCAGGAACAGAAATGTTTTTTCCGCTATTAAGGATTAGATAAGAGTTGCTATGGGTGAAAATATGCAATTATTTTCAGGAATAAATAATAATTGATGCCACAATGGCAGTAGGCAATGGAAAATTAGATGTATACACACAAGCACACACACACACACACACACATATATTACTTACATTACATTCATTGCATACATGCAAACAAAAATGCAGGAAGAAACTCGTATCATATTCCTTTGTTGAGACACTGATAACAGCGCAGGCGCCGGAGGGAGTTGAGTAAGCGAAATATGAGGACCGCATTCTGAAAATAGTTTTGAACTCAGAAAATTTTGCAGATTATGATTCTGGATGCTGCTTGGAGGTTTTTGGTCCATTTATTTTTTATAACCCCCCCCCCCTCCCCTTAGATAACAAGTAAATAGACAGAACTAATATATTGGAACCATTTTAATGATTGTTTTACTGTCAATATCCGATTGTTTCGTATGATTGAAGATAGTTTACAGCTAATCAATAGAAAAACATAGCAAAAAGCTAAAAATAAAAACAAGAATTTTGATATAAAATAATTTAATACAAAATACAATTTAGTTGTGTATTTTTGCGAGAGCTACTTTGAGGGATAATTTCATATAGATTTAAAGGGCTGAATCGACAATTGCGGTAATGGTTAGTTGGCGTGAGTAAAATGTATTACATTTTTTTTTCATAGTCTAATAAGGTATAGTCAATAGGCTGTCTGAAGCTCTTTCCAAATGTAAATGTAGACCATCTGATGAGCAAATTACTTTTAATAAATTTAACCCGATGCTGATATTTTACTTTATACTGAAGTCAACAGTGATTTTGCAAATGGTTTCTAATTCTCCTAATTCCTAGAAACGTAGGTATGGATGTCCTAAATGTTGTAAAGCTTTTTACACATATCCCAGCAATGCACCTTTTAAACCATTTTTTTCGAGACCAATCTGCTAGTCGAATAACAACCACAGAGTAATGCTGGCAAAATACGACAAATTTTCGTCAAGGAATTGAGGTGACATGTGGTATCCTTAAATGTATTTCTTCTTTTAAGAATTGTCGAACCACAGACCTAAACGACCTATGCATATATTATGAGATGCTTTACATTTAGAGTTTCGGCACATGTGTATGACAGCCTATTGATTAAACCTTATGAGGGTATGAAAAAAATCTGTCACGCAGGGGCTGCGTTAACTAAGCAGATTTCCCACGTGCTTCACGTATTTGCATTTATATCAAAACGTAAAAGTTCAATGAGATCAATACTATGCATTTAGGCTTCAAATAAAGTGCTTCATGATATAACAGCTTATTGTTAATATGACATGAGTAGGAGCTGGGGGAGGGTGTTCACTGAAAGCCAAAACCTAAAAAATGAAAATTTCTCGATTAATAATCAAGATAGTGAAACAACACATATAACAATATTTATATTACATTTCTATAAACTTTTTCGATCCGATGCATAATAACGGAGATATTAAGAGTTTTCGAAATTCCTCCCTCTCTAAATTCCCTCTCCCACTGGTCGAATTTCAGCCATTAAAGAAGTGGACCTTTGGTTTAGTGCGCCAATTTTGCATTTACCTCAAGACGTTAAAGTTCAATGAGAACAATATTTGGTATTTAGGCTACAAATAATGTGCTTCATAATATAATACCTTACTGTCAATATGACATGAGTAGGAGTAGGGGTTTCCTGAAGACCGAAATCTAAACAAATTCAAATATCTCGGTTAATAATCGAGATAGAGCAAAAACGTACATAACAACATTTATTGAGCACTAAATTTTCAATAAGATTAGTTCCATGCAATATTTCGATCCGACGTATATTAACGGAGATATTTTGAATTTTCAAATTTTCCGTTTTTTTTTATTGATGAGCTATAAGCATCTATAATCATAAGAAACTACCTATTGCATATTGACACTAAAACAATTATTAAAATGGTTCCAATGCACTGGTTCTGTTCATTTACTCCCAATCAAACAAAAACGGCTAACATAAATAGACATTTTATATAGGAAAATCATGAATTTTCTTCGGATTTTCCTCTTAATTTTAGTGTTCTGAAGCTCTACTTCCAAGTAATAGGAACTGGAATTTATATTAGGTTATGGGAATTTTAATGGATTACTGAGAGAGTTAATGAATGAACCAGGTGTGCACTTTGTGAGAAGTCAGAGCCTTTGCATATTTTGTGAGTGCAGCTCAAAAGGCGGCAGATCAAAGGACTCAGCGGAGGAGAAGAATGCACCCTCCTAAACACTTCCAACTACCTCAACTACACAGCCAGTATATTTCCCCTCTCTAAATGCAACTTCATATATTCGTATTTCAGGGCATGAAGAGTTCCTAATATGCATAGAATAAAAAAGTCCGTCAGGCAGGGGCTGCGTTAACTAAGCGGATTTCCCACGTGCGTCACGTATTCGCCTCTACCTCAAAACGTAAAAGTTCAATGAGAACAATATTTGTTATTTAGGCTTCTGATAAAGTGCTTCATTAAATAACAGCTTATTGTTAATATGAATAGGAGTGGGCGTTTACTAAAGGTCAAAAACTAAAAAATGCAAATATCTCGGTTAATATTAAAGACAGTGAATAAATGTACATAACAACATTTATAGAACATTACCATTTCAATAAGAGTGCTTCTATACATTTTTAAATCCGACTCATAATAAAGGAAATATTATATTTTTCGAAATTTCCCACTCTAACCCCCCCCCCTCCCCCTGTCCGATTTCAGCCATTAACGAACTTTATTTTTGCATAAAACGTTTAAATATCAAGCGTGGTAACTATCAAACAAAAATGTCGACCGCTAGAGCGTTAACAGACAAATATTTAAATAAATATATATATAACTTTGAACGGACCTCATTTTCGTTATCACCTAGGTAGGATCGATGAACATTTGAGGAAATTTTTCGAAAACCTCGTCATGAGTAGGACCCCCTTAAGGGAAATCTGCTTAAAACTGCTACTAGCCACGCACTATTAGTCGCGTAAATTACATATAAAGGAAGTAAAATACTCATACTGTAAAAATCTAGACAAATATGAGATTTCTTTTTTTTCGACCAAACCTGAGACATAAATTATCGTTTTGCCATATTTATGGTACTTTATTATCTTTTTGGTCAGATAGAAACATCTGCCAAACGCGGTAGAAAAAAGTGGAAATGTTTTCAGTATGTTGCTTATTAGAATCTTACTTATACACAACCTGTCAACGCTGATAATAAGATGTACATAATTTCAGGCGAAATTACGCATTTAAATTAGTTATATAGTCAGCACTAATGACATGCAAATTACTAGAAAGTTAGTAATTACAAAGTTTTAAAGGCTTATATTAATTCACACCCTCTTAATGCTGCGAAGGAAAATGAGCCAGGGTACACGCTTAACATTATAGTCTGTCTGTCTGTCAGTCTCTCTCTCTCTCTCTCTCTCTATATATATATATATATATATATATATATATATATATATATATATATATATATATATACTAGCTCAGATACCCGGCTTCGCCCGGGAATTCATTTGAGGCTGGATGGTAATGGTATTTTTTTGGCAAGGCTTTACTTTGCAGAATATTTTGACATTTACCCTTCCCAGTGTTTAGGGTTAATACCCGTCGTTTCTGTGGATTTGTTAATGATAAAATTATTTTTTTATGTAAGACTTCACTGTCCTCCTTATTGCCATATTTCCCGTTTCCTGTCCATTATGGATAGATTTAAATTATTAAGGACAAAATATTATAATAATATATTTGAATTAATTTCTCCAGGTGAGGTACCTGGTAGTTCATATTGAAAAGAATTTTTGAGCAAATTTCTCTAAATAACAAAATAAACATCTTTTGTTATGTGCATATTTGCCGAAACCCCAATAGGAAACGAAATATCACTAATTTTAATTTCAGGCCTCCCTTATAACCCCCACTCCTGCCCGTCCCTAGAAATGTTAGCATGGCTTATTATAAGGAAGGCGTTAATGCTAATACACATACCGAGTTTGGTTTAGTTTGGTTGAGTTTTTTGTGCCAAATAAAATTGTTGGCTTCCGCAGTAGTTTTTAACGTATAACTCATTTATACTTAGGTATACGACACAAGTGTATATAACAAAAGTTACTCCAAATAACAAAATAAACAACTTTTGATAAGTGCATAATTGCCGAAAATGCATTAGGAAACGAAATATTGCTATTTTTAATTTCAGCCCTCCCTTATAACCCCCACTCTTGTTCGTCTCAGAGAATATTAACATAGCTAAAGTCTAAGTTGGGTTAGTAGTAATATACATACCAAGTTTCATACAATTCGGTTCAGCCGTTTATGCGTGAAAAGGTAACAAACAAACAAATAAATAAACAAACAAACAGACACCAAAGAAACAAAATGCAGTTATGGTGTCTATGACATGTGAAATGAAAAGTTATCGTTTATTTGAAATGTTAAAATAAAAAATTCTAATAGAATCATACAGAGACCTTATAAACTGAGGCTCAGACAACACAATGAACTAGAGCATACTTACAAATGAATTACATCATACTTTATATACTGTCCTGATAATAGTGTTAAAATAAAACCAAAATAGTTGCATCACTAGTAAACAGAGCCTTGCAGAAATGTTGATACTGAAAGACCTTGAGTCGAATCTGCGAAGCGCTGAGACCATCCATAATCTCTTATACGACACATAAAGCTTTGTATAGAGTAGGATATGAGTCAGTCCGTTTATTGTTTGCATTGGCTTGTTGCTGCATAAAGGAAATGCGATAGTTGGCGGTATTATTGATCTTGTTGCTTATGCGAAGAAAGGCATCTTGAGATTTACACCCTCTAATAAATATTATGGAATTATCGCAAACTAACTTGAATGGAAATTATTTATTGAAGTTCTCATCCAGGAAGGGATTTTTCCTTTTCGAAGTTTTCGATAAACGTCAACCTAGGGAATAGCAGTGAAAAATAATTAAATTTGCAACAAGATTGCTTATATGACAATTTTTAGATCCGCCTGATAATATTGGAGATAAGTTGATTTTCCTCTGTACGATTTCGGATATTAACAATGTTGATCTTCAGTTTTAGCAGATTAGCTATTGAGGTTGTACTCATGACGGAATTTTCGAAATTTTTCTTCAAATGTCCATCGATCCTACCTAGTAGATGACGAAAATGAAGTCCGTTCAAAACTGTATATATATATATATATTTGTCTGTTACCGCTCTAGCGGTCGCAATTTTTGTTTGATCGGTACCAAACTCGATATTTAGTCGTTTTATGTAAAAAGAAAGATCAAGTTCGTTAACGGCTGAAATCAGACCAGTGGGGAGGGGGGTTTAGAGGGGAGGATTTTCGAAAATTCGAAATATCTCCGTTACTATACGTCAGATCGAAATATTGTACAGAATCAATCTTATTGCAAATTAAATTTACTATAAATATTGTTATATACATTTATTCTCTATCTTGAATATTAACCGAGATATTTGCATTTTTATGAAGTCTGTGGTCGGGTATAGTTCGGCCATTTCCGCCAGTACTCGGCTCAGGTGGAAGCTTCTTCTAACCTTACCTGTCGTTTCTAACCTTACCTTACCTTCCTTACTTTGTGAGATTTATGGAAATACGTTCTGCCCCCCTTCTTTAGTTGTTGGACTACTAAAATTTGAGTTATTAAAATATAAATTATTCTTACAATCCAGAAGCCGTTTCAGTTGGGAATTTATTTTAATTAACTGAAAGATTTCTCAATACCATTTGTATTTAATCACGGTGGTATTGTGGTACCAGTATGCAGATTTCTCTATTGTAAAACGTCACATGGGAAATCTGCTTAGTTTACGCAGCCCCTGCGTGACGGACTTTTATATTAAACTATGAGTACGACCTCAATAGCTGATTTACCCTTAAGGGAAATCTGCTAAAAGGTCTTCCGGTTGACCAATTTTTAGCAGATTTCTTGACAGTTAGTTAATATGTGATGTACAGTTAAATTATTTAATTTATACTATTATATAATATATAAAGTATTTACCCTGGATTGTACTGCGTTGCAAGCGAGAAGAAGTAGCTTATTATTGGGTTGCCAAATAGGCTGACCTTGGGGTGTTTACCTGCAAATAAAGAACCTGATATTCATAAGTATGTTGATTCTATTAGTGAGGCAAGTGACATTTCACTTCAGGGGGAAACTGAACAAGATTAAGCCCTTAAAGTTCCAGCTGAAAGTTTCATTCCTGAGATCTCTCTCTGTGTGCGGTCCATTGATATTCGCAACATGGCTCAGTGGCAGAATTAAGATTCAACTGCAGTTCTGCCCACCGAGGTTGTAATGACTTGATACTATTATATTTGAAACCTCTACTCATTGTTGCTCTCCTAATTGCGGTGTATCCACTTATACAAACACAACTCAAATGCGTGCGATCATGAATGATTAATCGCTGCAATTTTCTCCTACAGAAAGCGACCTCTTGGGAACCATGAAGAAATAAGCTTAGAGATGGAATTCGGGAATGGAACAAGAGGGACTATTTGAAAATGAAAAGTTCGTCACGCAGGGGTTGCTTTAACCAAGCAGATTCCAACGTGTGTCACGTATTTGCATTTATCTCAAAACATAAAGGTTCAATGAGAACAATATTTGGTATTTAGACTTAAAATATAGTGCTACATAATATAACAGCTTATTGTTAATATGACACGAGTAGGAGTGGGGGGAGGGTGTTACTGAAAGCCAAAAAGTCCGTCACGCAGGGGCTGCGTAAACTAAGCAGATTTCCCACGTGAAGTTTTACAATAGAGAAATTTCAGAATAGAGAATCAAACAGTTACGGGAACGGCCCGAACTAGCTCTTGACGGAAACTCACGACTAGACCCGAAGTTAGCCGATCTCATCTCAGAAGCTGAAAACAGAAAAATGCAAATATCTCGGTTAATATTCAAGATAGAGAATAAATGTATATAACATTATTTATAGTAAATTTAGTTTTCAATAAGATTGATTCTATATAATTTTTCGATCCGACGTATAGTAACGGAGATATTTTGAATTTTCGAAAATCCTCCCCTCTAAACCCCGCCTCCCACTGATCCGATTTCAGCCATTAACGAACATAATCTTTATTTGTGCATAAAACGTTTAAATATCGAGTTTGGTAACGATCAAAAGAAAATTGCGACCGCTAGAGCGTTAACAGACAAATATATATATCTATACTAGCTCAGATACCCGGCTTCGCTCGGGAATTCATTTGAGGCTGAATGTTGATGGTATTTTTTTTGGCAAGGCTTTATTTTGCACAATATTTTGACATTTACCCGTCCCAGTGTTTAGGGTTAATACCCGTCGTTTCTGTGGATTTGTTAATAATAAAATTAATTTTTTATGTAAGACTTCACTGTCCTCCATATTGTCATATTTCCCGCTTCCTGTGCATTATGCATAGATTTGAATTATTAAGGACTAAATATTAACATACATTTGAATTAATTTTTCCAGGTGAGGTACCTGGTAGTTCATATTGAAAAGAATTCTTGAGCAATTTTTTCTAAATAACAAAATAAACAACTTTTGTTATGTGCATATTTGCCGAAACTACAATAGGAAACGAAATATCACTATTATTATTTTCAGGTCTCCCTTATAACCCCCACTCCTGCCTGTCCATAGAAATAGTATGGCTTTTTATAAGGAAGGCGTTAGTGCTAATACACATACTGAGTGTTTTATTTAGTTCGGTTGAGTCTTTTGTGCCAAATAAAATTTTTCACTTCCGCTATAATTTTTAGCGTATATCTCGTTTATAATTCGGTATACGAAAAAAGTGTATATAACAAAAATTACTCTAAATAGCAAAATAATCAACTTTTGTTATGTTCATATTTGCCGATAAACCAATAGGAAACGAAATATCGCTATTTTTAATTTCTGGCTTACCTTAAAACCCCCACTCCTGCCCGTCCCTAAAAATGTTGGTATGGCTTCTTATAATGAAAGCGTTAGTGCTAATACACATACCGAGTTTTATTTATTTCGGTTGGGTCTTTTGTTCCAAATAATATTGTTGACTCCCGCTATAGTCATAAGCGTATAACTCATTTAAACTTCGGAATACGATGAAAGTGTTTATGACAAAAGTTACTCTAAATAACAAAATAAACAACTTTTGTTATGTGCATATTTGCGAAAAAACCAATAGAAAACGAAATATCACGACTTTTAATTTCAGGCCTCCCTTATAACCCCCACTCCTGTTCGTCTCAGAGAAAATTAATATAGCCTATCTCTCAAGTTGGACAAGACTGCTCACGGTGTGCCAATTTAATTTAAAATCGGTTAAGTAGTTTAGGAGTCCATCGCGGACAAACATCGTGACAGGAGATTTATATATATTAAGATATAAAACAAACAAAATAAGCTGCCCTCTTTCTGAGGGTACCTGTATGGTCAGCCTCCTAATCTGCCAATTTCTGGTAATAATATTTTTTTTTTTTTTAATTTTATTTAAATTGTATGCGAAAAGTTGGAATAATTTGAATATTGCAAATTAGGGGGGTATCTCAGGTGAGAGTGCAGCTTATTATTTTTATCTTTATTTTTTATATAAATGATGATGGACAATTCTTATTGATGATTTTAGAACAAGTGAGGATAAATTCTTCAGATCATCGTTTGTTAGCCCTTGTTCTATTAGTATCTTCACCGTTTTTTGATGGAGGACTCCTCTTGAGCCGAACAGTAGCCCCATAACTGTCCAGTCTTGGATTTCGTATTTCTTTATGAAATAGGGGCAACAAGGTTCATATATGCTTTTCTTCTCCTGGTCCACCTCGTCTGCTTGCTTTTTGTTAATCTCAAAACGGACAGTAGGATCCAGAATTAAGCCCCTTTTTTCATTTTTCCTGATGGCTATAATATCCGCTCTTCTTGGAGTGCCGTCTGAAGAATTGCAAGCCACCTCTTCAAATATATCCCAATCTGGGTGCTTCTTTTTCAAAAGCTGAGCAATTTGAGTCCGGACCTTATGATGCCGAGAAATGCGCATTTGCTCGCCCCATGGGCAGGAACCTAGAACATGCGGGAGGGTTTCGGTCTCGCTGCAATGACGGCAGCGGGTTGTTCCTAAGTTCCTTCCTGGGACAGAGCGTACTGGCACAAGGTTGGTATTCATTTTTATTGCTGTAGTCCATTCCGAAGAGGAAAGACCTTGTTTGTCACACATCCAAGAATTTGATTTTTTCCATTCATCAAAAGTTTCCACGCCTTTCCCTTTAACAGGTAGGCCGCACCACTCATTGAAGGAACTTTGGCGCAATTCTTGTCGAAAACTTTTGACTGAATAATTATTATTTTCATCAGCTCGTAACTTGAGTGCAGACAAACAGTCTGTTATTTCTGAGCTGATGTTTCGGGTTAAAAGCACATATGGATTTCCGTCTCGCTTGAGTGCAGAACATACATTTAAACGCTGTAAAAAAGCTTCCCAATAAGCATTGAACATTCCTAAACCTCTAACATTGCGCGAAGAATAAAACATGCTGTCAGGAGTGTCCGATGGGATATTTAATATTTCTTTGGCGCAACTTCTTACTACTTTGTCTATTTTCTTCAAAAAGGAAGGCTGGAGATCTTTCAAGGGTGCGCATTGCAGGGGATGTATTAGGATAGGCCATACATATTGGTTCAAGATATTTAGCTTCTGGTCTGGTTTTAATAAGAACGATGATGCTAATTTATTCAATTTTTCCACCAGGGTGTTCATAAGCTTGTCTTTATCCAGCCAGATTTCTTCCTTGAACGAGACTCCCAGGTATCGGATTCTTTCATCTGGACCAATACTATGAATTATTTGGCCATCCATTGTCCTTAGTTTTGTCGAAATTAGCTTCCCTTTTTTTATTTGTATAGCTTTACTTTTTTCCGCATTTACCATTAATCTGATTTTTTGAAAATTGTCTATGACTAGTTCTACGAGATGTTCAGCTGATTCCTTGTCCTTAGCAATGAGGGCTATATCGTCGGCGAATCCACAACATGATAGACTAGGTAAATTTTCAATTAATCGATATCCAAAAGCATTAGTAATATCAGGTTCGCTTAATTCTTGGAATATAAAATCGATTCCCATATTAAAAAGAAAAGGAGATGTTGGGGCGCCCTGGGCTACTCCTTTCTTGATAAGTATAGGCTCGATTTTCTTTCTTTTAGCCAGGGAAATAGATATTTGGTTGCCTGTAAGTAGGCTGTCGACCATATTTTGCAGCTTAAGTGGAATCTCGTATGTTGATAATGTTTTCCTTAAATGTTCATGGCCAACGCTATCAAATGCTTTAGATACATCTAAGAATACTATGCAACAGTCTTTCTTAGCTTGTTTCGAATTCTGGATGCATACGTTTATTAGAGAAGAGTTCACAAATGTTCCGGGACATGCAACAAACCCTCTTTGATGGGTAGACAATTCTACATATTGCTTCAATTTTTTGTCTATTGCCCTCTCAATTATTCTTCTTAAAATTGAGAATATGGTAATCGGCCGATAGTTTGAGACATTATTTTTATCACCTGATTTAAAAATGAGGATTGTTCTTCCATTGCGAAATATGTCTGGGACTACGCTCCAATTCAACATGTAATTGGCTATATTGGCTATTATTTTGTAACACTTTACATCACGGATTGTCCTAACGAAGATTCCATCTGGCCCTGCAGCTGAATCGAGAGATATGCCTCTAGTAGCTGTCTCGAGATCTGTTTCGTTAAGAATGATATCTGATTCAGAAGAATTAGGACATTTATGGTAATTTTCTAATTGGTGATGGTTTTCAGTCCCAAATAGTTGTTCAAAGTGTGCCATAACTTGGGAAACATCAGTGTCGCACAAAATATTCTCTTCGTAGTCATTAAATACTTGTTGAACAATTTTCTTTCGTCTATAGTAGTAATAATGTTGTGCCAGATCAAAATCATATTTGTTTCGGCGCCTCTCTGCCTCCCGTTTGCTTTTCTTTACTGGATCGCGAGCCTTTTTGAATGTAAAGCCATCCAAATTGCCAGTTTGTTTTTTACTACGCTCGTAATATTTTGTCGCCGGGTGAATAGGAGCTTTGCCGGATCTTTGCTCATTTTGAAGGAACTGGATGAACTCTATGACTGCTTCATTAAACGCACTGTCATTTCTTTCATTAATCGTCATATTATAAAATTTGGCTTCCCAATCACGGATGTAATTTTGTAGGTTAGTATCATCTGTTTTATCGGAATTAGAATTCTGACTTTCGTTTATTCCTGAATTCTTAATCTGACCTATTCTATAAGCTTCTGGATGGGCTTTATTTAAATGGATTTGTAAATTTTTATATCCCTTGCCACGTTTATATTTTTATATCCAATCCATATATATATATATATATATATAATTTTGAACGGACCTCATTTTCGTCATCTCCTGGGTAGGATCGATGGACATTTGAAGAAATTTTTCGAAACTCGCGTCATGAGTACGACCTCAATAGCTGATTTCCCTTGAGGGAAATCTGCTAAAACTAAAAACTAAAAATTTCTCGGTTAATAATCAAGATAGTGAAATAACACTCATAACAATATTTATATTACATTTCAATAAGATTGGCTCTATAAAATGTTTCGATCCGATGCATAATAACGGAGATATTAAGAATTTTCGAAATCCCCCTCTAAATTCCCCCTCCCACTGGTTAGACTAAATATATAATTTTGAACGGACCTCACTTTCGTCATCTCCTAGGTAGGATCGATGGACATTTGAGAAAAGTTTTCTGAAATCCTGTCATGGGTACGACCTCAATAGCTGATCGCCCTTAAGGGAAATGTGCTAAAAATTTGGTTGTCGGATTCTCTAGGATGGTCGCAGGCGTGAGGATTCATGTAGCAAATGGCAGAAGGAAAATTCGAAAGCTAAGTAGTGCTTCAAGAATGGCAAAATGTCTCTTGAAGAATTAAATGGGAAGTACGGGAAGGAAGATTTGAATATTTGGTGTCCATTTTCCAAAAGCTTCGTGACCATAACTGGAGCTAAGACATTCTTTCTCAGCAAAATTCTGAACTAATGTTTGCACTCTCTAAATCACTATATTTCAAGTGTTCATTCATTTTTAGCAGATTTCCCTTAAGGGAAATCAGCTACCGAGGACGTACTCATGAGAAAAAATAAAAATAAAATTCTCAAAATTATATATATATATATATATATATATATATATATATATATATATATATATATATATATATTTGTCTGATTTAACTCTAGCGGTCGCAATTCTTATTTGATCCTAATCAAAATGATATACGGGTATAAACGTTTCATACAAAACTAATGGTCGAGTTTGTTAATGGCTAAAATCGAAACAGGGGGGGGGGGTCAGAGAGGTGAATTTCGAAAATTCAAAATATCTCCGTTATTATGCGACGGAACGAAAATTTTTATAGAACTAATCTTATTGCAAATGTAATGTTCTATAAATGTTGTTATGTAAGTTTTTTTTCACTATCTTGATTATAAACCGAGATATTTGGATTTATTAGTTTTTGGCCTACAGTAAACCACCACTTCGACTCTTGTCATATTAACAATAGGCCGTTATATTAAGAAGCACTTTATTTTAAGGCTAAATACCAAATATTGTTCTTATTGAATCTTTACATTTTGAGATAAATGCAAATACGTAACGCGCGTGGGAAATCTGCTTAGTTAACGCAGCCCTTGCTTGACGGACTTTCTTACATTTTACAGGCAGCCCAAGATTCTCCCCCTAAGGATGAAACACGGCAAGTATGCTTTTAAAAATAAATTTTTCACATCTGTTTCTATATCCCTATCGTTCAATTTATCTTCCTAATCAGACAAATTTAATGTCTAGTGTTGAAAAAAAAAATAACAAAAATATCTCTTAGTAGGACAGGAAAACAAGATAAAATTCCTGATAGTTTTATCTCGAGTATCGATATGAGAGTCGGACTGAGGGATCGATAGTTGAAATGCCGGCATGCGCCTAGCTATAAACTAATGCAGTAGAATAGACCGCTCCGTAGTGGTTGGTTCTCTGCGACTCTCCTCATGCCTCAGCACTGAACACTCTTCGTAAACCGTTGTTTACATATATTTTCTTTGGATTAATTACATTATTTATAAGGTAATGTATTTTGAATTAATTCTCAATAAATACGAATTCTCTGAAGGGTTTTTGTTATTCAAATTAGACTCATTTCGGTCATTTCCCGGGTATGTAATCATAAAAGTTCCCCAATTCATTCAAGCTTATTTTAGAATGTGATTTCTTTATGCCAGTTGACCCTGAATTAATTTGTTATTTTTAAATAGTGATTCTATCAGTTGAAAGATATTAGTCCATGTTATTGTTTTTAATTTAGAAATATAATTCATTAGAAATTTTCAAAATAAAATTTTTAAATGCCCACATAGTTGATATTTGTTTTCTATCAAAAGATAATTTAACATAAAATCTATGAATATTACTATTTGAAACAACCATGTGTTTAAGTACTTTTTAACTAAAATCTGGCTTTTTTTTTATTCTTAATTTTAATATGGTATAATAAAATTCAATAATATTTGTAACTTTTTTTTAAAACTTAAATATTGTTCAAATTAGCCAGCAGCTTCGTTTAGTACTTACAGTCGGCCTCTAAAATTGAATTTCCACATGTTTTATACCAATATTACAAATTAAATTTGTATTATCTTTCTGTAGTGTTAAACCTACCAGAATAGACAATCCATTTTATTCCTAGTTAATTATTTAATCAGAAAACAAACATTGAAAAAAGTTAACAAAACCGAAAATTTTTCTAGACATGTGCTTTTGTCGGTGGCATTCTGCCAGAGCTGCACCACGGTTCATATAGTGTCCCCATTAGTCATTATTTTGGTTCAGGAAGTCGTGGGTTCATAATAATCTGTTTCATTATTATATATTGTGGCAAAATATATTTTTTTTTAATTCTGCGATAAAGTAAAGTAGACAGACAATTCAGAAAGAGCTTTCACTATGTACATGTTTTGTATGTTGAATGACTTTTTTTAACAAATGAAATTTTAACTTGTATATACTCCTTAGCTGAAGCTGTCAACACCTTGTGTTGAACCACTGGCTGCCCACACCATGCCATGTGACCTGATTGATTTCGATGAAAATTTTGATAATGTTGAGTAATACACTATAAATAAATGTGTATTATCAAGAACAACATTAAAAGTAACAAATTTCCTATGGTACAAGTTCAGTTCGGCTTCCTGGAATTTTTCTTTAAAAAAAACAAAACATTGATTTTGCTTGTGAAGCACATTTTGGCAGTGCAAAAAGGAATCACCTTCTGTTACATTGTGTCCTTATATGTACACGAAGTTGTAAGAAAAGCTAAATGTACATTATGTTAGAAATCATGAAAATAATCTTGTAGCTTACACTAACTTTTGTTTAGACTCTTCAGTTTTATTTCCAAAATTTAGGCTGCCTCCTTATTCGACTAGTTTTATATAATTAACCTTAGACTTAAACATTGTTGTCTACAGCATTACATTGATATAGGTGAAACATTCAACTACAAATATTGGCAAGCCATTTGAGAATTATCCTCACCAGAGAAATTAATTTATCCTTCCAGATCTCATTTGTAACCTAATTGCTTTTTTATTTATAAGAAAAAAAGATTTTATTCTGAATATATCACATATCCTTTTTTAGTAGTTTACTTTTATTTATTGACATAAAACTTCCTTAAGTTAAGGTTTCTGAATAGTAGTGTAGACTGAAAGATCAAAAAGAAATAGACGTTTGCTAAAGTTAAAACTGTTACATTAGAATTCACAAACACTATTTGTGTGCAATGTTCATAATGACAAAAAATAATTTAAAAAAAAAAAAAACTTGAAAAGGATATTTAATTGCAATTTTTAGATTAAAGAAATTACTAAGATATTTTTAAGAATCCTTTCAAAGTTCAGGGGGCTTTATTTCAATAAAGCCGAAAAAATATTTCACAGCACACACATAGCTACAAACTCATATTTTAATGAACTTTTATTTTTAACCTGATTATCAATTTAAAATAAATATAATGTATTCATATTTTACCATTAGTCGTTTCATTAATTTCTTTTTTAGTGGGATGAGCGGGAGCACAATACGGAATATCCCTGAGGAGCAGATGCTCCTCACAGACAGGGCCAGGAATGGCACTAGTATTCTGGCCACCAACAATGGCAAACTTGGTAAGTTTTATTCATTTAGTTAATACACAGAAAAATGAAAAAAATAATTAGTTTAGTAGTGAACTCAAATCCTTTCTATTTCTCACCCTTTCATATTGAATTCAGGTTCAAAGTTTTCACACATAATCTTTATTGTTCCTAAAGCAAGAGCTAGAGATTGTTAACAAAAGGAGTATTACACTTACTCTACTCTACAGTTTGAATTTATATTGACTAAAACAAGTGCATAGAATAAAGATAGTGTTGTCATGCCTATCAGTGAAGATTGCCGTCACTGGCTGATGATCGAGTACAGCTAGTAAGCGCTTTCAATGCGATAGCACCATCTTCAAGCCCGTCAAAAAGATGGTGCTATTTCATCAAAAGCGCTTGGCATCTGTACTCAATGATCAGCCAGTGACAATGGTCTTCACCAATAGGAAAGACAACAGTATCATTTATACTGCTGGTACTAACCCTTTATTTGATATATAAAAATAGTGATTTATGCCACTTTCGACTGGTTTAAATCATTTGACTTTATTAAAAAAAAAATAACATCATCATTTTTAATATATTTTTTTTAACTTTATTATTTTATTTTAGATAGCAAATTAGTAAATCTCAATATTGTTTATTTTAATTTATACAAATATATTTACTTGTTACAAGTTAATTTCTACCTTACACTGTAAACCCAGTTTTCTATTGTTTTTAGCATATTTTCCTTAAGGGAAAACAGATATTGAGATTGTACTCATGGCGTAATTTTAGAAAAATTTTCACAAATGTCAATCGATCCTATCTAGATGATGAAAATGAGGTCTATTCAAAACTGTATATATATATTTGTCTGTTACCGTTCTAGTGGTTGCAGTTTTTGTGTTATCGTTACCAAACTCGATATTTAAACGTTTTATGTAAAACTAAAGATCAAGTTTGTTTACAGCTGGAATCAGACCAGTGGGAGGGGAAGAATTTCGAAAATTCCAAATATCTCCATTATTATAGTCGGATTGAAAAAGTGTTTAGAATCAATCTTATTGCAAATTAAATGTACTATTAATGTTTTTATATACATTTACTCTCTATCTTGAATATTAATTGAGATATTTGCATTTCTTAGTTTTCTGCCTTCAGTAAACCCCCACTTCTATTCAAGTCGCATGAATAATATTCTGTTATATAATAAGCCACTTTATTCGAAGCTTAAATACCAAACATTGTTTCAATAGACCTTTATTATACAAGATACATGTAAATATGCTCTATTGATCGCCCCCCCCCCTTCTTAAGTTCTTGAACTACTAAAATTTGAGTGATTGAGATAAAAATTATTCTGATTCATTGTAAATTACACTAATAGATATAGTAAGTAGTTTTCAATAAAATTACTATGTTATATTCAAATATATATCAGTAATTATTTTTCTTTCCGGTGAAGAATATTTATATCCATCTGTTCAGCTCTGAGTGGTTGGCAGATATGTTTGTTTAAAATTCAGACACTTTCAATGGGAGGTTCTTAAAATTGACTGAAAGATTTTTCATTTCCTTTTGTATTTATTTGCTTAGTATTCACCAGTATATTATTTATCTATTTTAAAACCTCACGATGGGAAATCAGTTTAGCTAACGCAACCCCTGAATGAGGGACTTTTGATTCTTTTGAAACTTATATTCAATCATACTGATCCAAATTAATTCAAGGAAGATAAACCACTATTTCTGACATTGTTTACATATAAAAAAGGAAATTGTAACTTGCAAATCACATTTATATAATAAGGTTTTAATCCGGGGTCATTTTCTGGCCTTAATAAATTGAAAGGTCCATCTAATGAACTTAATTACTTATCATTATTGCACTTTGTAAAGATAAAATATTCCAAATCCATAGTTTCATTGTTATTGTTATTTTAGAGGTAGATATATTCACTCTTTCAAAAGTTATAATAGTAGTTATCATTTTTTTTAACTAAGCGGGCGTGCGACAGTGATTTACTAGATATCACACACTATTTCATCTGAATGAGCAGTTACTAGGCTTTGAATTTATACCTACATTGTTTGTGAGTAGCTCAGTTAGCATCGTGAGCCCATTGAGTAGCTCCTCGAATGAAAAAGTGGTGATCTTTGTGCCACCACAATTTGGCAGGGAACACATGAACCTAGCTACTTGCCCACTCTCTAAAAAATGCCTTATGGCAGACCTTCCCTGTTCATGAGTAATTTTTATATCTTATTTGCACTCTAGGCACAATCTAGATCATGTAGCACAGTTGTTAAACAATCATAATTGTCTTACTCAGACCATATAATTCATATGGCTTCATTCATTTTTAAAATGTCTGTGTATCTGATCATGCTCAAACACATTTAATTTTTTGTTATATAGCTCAATTTGAGCCATTTTGTGTGTGGGGCCTACAAACCTGTATGTCGAGAATTCTATGCATTTAGTTGAGATTTTA
Organism: Riptortus pedestris; assembly: GCA_019009955.1. Classification (NCBI taxonomy): domain Eukaryota; kingdom Metazoa; phylum Arthropoda; class Insecta; order Hemiptera; family Alydidae; genus Riptortus; species Riptortus pedestris. Next base: position 49,608,383 of record CM032231.1, on the reverse strand, counting down.
AAGAACGAACAATTTAGTGACATGGGTATATTGACGTTGAGTCACTGTTCACTAACATCCCAGTGGGGGATTGTATAGAGCTAATTATAAGAAATGGCTGGCTAGAATGTGGATTAAAAGAGCTCTTTGATTTAGCACTTATGTTGTGCTTCTTTTCAATAAGATAGCATTATTTATAAACAAATATGTGAGTTAGCAATGGGTAGCTTGCAGTCATCTATATTGACTAATCTCTTTATTGGTGATTTAGAATCTAATTTACTTGAAAAATGGCAGGGAAAAACTAAAACTATGGCTTAGATACATTGAAGACGGATTTATTATACACCCATTTCGACTAATCAAAAGAGTTTTTAAATATTATGATCAATCGTTAATCAAGTTCATCATGAAATTAGAAGCAGAAGGTAAACTACCATTTTTGGTTCTACTGGTCATCAAAGAAAGCAATGACAAGTTCTGCACAATGGTTTACAGGACATCGATGGCTACCTGTAGATGTCTGAATGCTACCTTGCATAATTATCCCACACAGAAACACTGTATCATTCATACTTTAATCAATCAAGCAATGTGCATCTCCAGTAATAAATAACACTAAAAAAAAATAATACGTTATGAATGGGATGTATTCCAGCCCAATAGCCATAATAAAGGGAAATTTCATACAGATTTCTGGAAAATAATGAACAAGAATAATAGATATAGTCAATTAGTAAACGGAAGTAATGATCATAACCAAACTAATGTTCTTAACATTATCACGCATTATAGCAGCCATTGGTCTTGATTAATCATCCAGATTACTACGGAAACCCAATATACTGACAGTTTTCAAACCACATAAGACAGTTAAAGAATCCGTTAGAAGCCCTAAAGACTCCCAATTTCTACAGGACAAGGGCATCTATTCGATTCTTTGTGACTCCAGGCAAGTCTTTATTGAGCAAACAGGTAAGAAAATTGGTATAGGGTCAGTCAAAATAAAGATTGTGCAGGCAGTGTTATTTCTCATTTTCGTTAACTCATTAATAATACTTTGTTTTTAAAAATGAGTAAAATGCCATTATCTTCAATGAGATTTAATATGCTATTTGAATAACCTTATTGATTCGTATCAAGCTTATTTTCTACTCTCTTTTTTTTTTAATGCTTAAAAACGTGTTCTGAACATAACATTATTCCTCCTTGTTTATTTATTTTTATAGTCCAATTTAACTTCATTAAATTTAAGCCATTTACAATCAGTATAAGCAACTAATGAAATAAGAATAACTATACTTAACCCCCTTTTAAAAATTGTGACACATGTATATCTTTACATATCCACACCACTTTCCTTTAATGTGTTAAACTTTTTTTAATAGAACTTATGAAGACTAAGTAAGTATTTTTATTATTCTTGGATTTTCAGTCATCGAGTTAACTATTTATAAACATTTAAGTGTTTATATTCATTCAATGGGTTCATTTTGCTTCTCGTTTAGCTGTGAAGAATCAGAGCCTCTCTTAGTTTTGCCACTCGAATACACACCGTTTTGTGGAGGATCACGTATTATTTAAACCTATTGTATACAGTACTTCAATCCCAACAGTTCACATAGAATAGTGCATTTCATTTTAGAAGAGCTGAATTGAATTACACTTTGCTAGGAAGTAGAATGTAAACTCACACATTTATAAACATACATGCCTGTACAAACAAACTGTTGAGTTGACCACCAGCACAATAAACTACTATTTACGACTGGCAGATACGAATGAAATATATCACTTTTTTTTTTTTTTTATAATGAATTCATTATCTGTATTGAAGAAAAATATTTCCATTCTTGTTGAACTATGTTTTTAGAATATTTCTAATTATAAAATAGGATAGATTAAATTAATGTGTCCCAAATGGATGGCTAAAGGTTTTTAAATAGGCTATGATAAGCAGCTCCCTAATAGTCTGTGGTATGTGGTGGGGTCAGGTATGAAGGGATGTTCAGAGGTAAAAAACCCTAGGAATTCCTCAAGATAATAGCTCCTTGTTGTCTATACAATAACTCCCTACCACACTAGCCTTTAGATATACTTCTATCTCACTCTCTCCTCTCCCCCGGTCTTGCTTGCTCTTCAATTAAAAGTTACTCTGCCAACATCACTATCTCCTATTGACTCGTAAGTGCTTTCTTTTTAAATTAAAAACATTTATTTCCATCAAAAGTTATAAACATGTTAAGGTATATTAATCTGTAAAAAATATAAAATTTCAATTACGGCAAATATTTTGTGTGTGTGTGTGTGTGTGTGTGTGTGTGTGTGTGTGTGTGTGTTTGAAGTACACCGTAATTACTTTGCGTGTTTAGCTCACTAGAATAACTAGTAGTCAGTTTATTAATCCTGTTCAACTTTAAAAGAATTTTATAACATAAATTTAAATTTAATTGATGATTCTTCATTAGTAATCTTAAGCTACATTATAAATGGTATGCTTTATAATTGGTGAAATTACGGCCAGCCTAATGAGAAAATTTACCTGATCATAAATTTATATTTCTTGGTTAACTACTTCTACAAGTTTTATATTATATTAAAATATTTATGTTATTTTTAATTTGCTTATAAAGACATCCTTCAACCACAATGTTTTTACATTACCTTCTGACAGAGTTAAAGAGTTCAATAATAAGTGCATTTTTAAGAAACTGAGCTTAGCTTCATACTATTTGTGACGTAAGTGGATGGATAGTTATTTAAGACACATAAATATCCATAAGGATACAGACTAGAGCTTCTTCATCAAACAAAATCACATATATAGTAGTAATTGTAGTGCATTAAAGGTTTTAAAGTCAAAACTACAAAATCAAACTTCTCTAGAAATAATTTACAATTGTGTATACATATCTGTGCTGATGTGGACCATTTTATTCCAAGCTTAAATACTAAATCTTGTTTTCATTGGGTTGTTAATATGCGATATACATGCATATTTGCGATATAGCAATTTTTACTTTGAGTAAACATCTCATGTCCCAGCTTAAATCTATATTCCTATTTACAGAAACTTTTTACTAAGGGGAAAATAGGGAGTCAATGATAATATTACGTACACCTATATTGCAGCCCGTGTGTGACAGACATTTTTTTCAACTTATAACATAGTTGTGAGAAAAAATAGTATAGTCTCACTGGGCTTCACAATATTGGCAAAGACATCTTGTTGAATAGCCTACTCTAATTTACAGTAAATCTTTAATGTTTCTTCCCTTATATATATATATATATATATATATATATATATATATATATGTGTGTGTGTGTGTGCGTGTGTGTTTCTTCAATCATTATTAAAATGAATGAATTACTGTATTAAAAAATTAGGGATTTGATAATTTTGGTATTAAAAAATATAATAAATAAGTTGAGTAGTTTATTACTCCTTGATCATTTAGAGGATTGCTTCCCGCTTTATGTTAAATTATATTCTTGTAAAAGTCTTGGCAGTACGTGTGTGGCAGATTGTAAAAATATGAATAATTTCCACGTGTTATATTTATAGTGCCTTCTTCCTAGAGCCTTGTAAATTTAGAACCAGTTTGATAATAAAATTTAAATTCTGTGATATTTTAAGTCAAACATACTGGTATAATTGAATTTTTAGTCTTTTTTTTTTTATTCAGGTGACTATTATGGTATTTCCTTTGTAAATTCAATAATCATTTAAAGAATAGATTCAAATTTAAACTAAGATATGTATTCTACTATTTCACGAAAATGTTACCTAAAGCCTTCTCAGCAAGTGGAAGCTTATACTCCTCAATCATTACACTTAATAATGTCAACTTATTTTATTCCATATTAGTGATTGTCTTGATAAAAGTCTTAAGAGAGATGAAAATATTATCATTCATTTAAACTCATTTTGAAATTAGTTTCCTACTACATGAATTAAAGACTTGATTTTATCAGAAGTAAGGGATTTTGGGGAGACAAAGTTCCTTCAGAGGATTAGTAGTTTTTAATTTTCTACTTGTTGTTCACTCTTCTTGTGGTCTCTGCAATTCTCTTATAAAAGATTCAAATTATCACTCTTGTCATTGTAATGTTTAATTATTGAAAACTAATCTGATGAATTTTGTGTCTTCTGATTCAAATTGTAAGTAGTATGGAGCTATTTTGCTTTTTGTTTGCTTATTTTGGTTTATACATATGGTTAATTAAGTATAATATTTATATATTTATATTTCATTTATTAATTTTATTTGTAATTATCTTACTTATTTTAATATTTTATTCTATTATTGTTATTCTTTATCATATATCATATTTGATCTGATGGTTGATTAACGTGTATATATTGTAAAATAAAAATGTATTTAAACATAATCATTCATGTAATATGCCATGTGGCAATGGAACATGTATTCAAATAAATAACTCAAAATAATTCATTGGGTTACTATGAGGAGAAAAAAAAAGAAGAAAAAAGTATAATATTCTTATTTTAATGACCTTAGTTTATTAATTGTCATAAAATTTGTTAGCCCCTCAAGTTTTCAATGCGAACAAAAAATAAAAACACAAATAATAGGCTTTGAATTCAATAAAATAATGAAAATACAACAATCAAGTAAAAGAATGCTTAAAAACTATGTCTGTCACACGGGGGGCTGAGTAAACTAAGCAGATTTCCCATGTACAATGTCTCATCACAACATATATTCTCTATTTCCTAATTAAAATGAAATGAGTAAAAGTAGGTGGTCAATAAAATCTTAATTGATGTATGACCAATATATTTGCATTTATCATCTTGTAAAGAACCGATGAAAACAATATTAGGTATTTAAGCTTGGAAAACGTTTCAGGATATTTTCACTTATTGTTAAATTGCAATGTCTAAAAGTGGGTTCACTGAAGATTGTCAATTTAAAGTTCCAAAAATCCTGGCTAATATTCAAGATAGAGAAAAAGTGTATAGAACAACATTAATTGATAATTAAATTTAAAGAGAGGTTGGTTTTATATGATTTTTCGATCAGACTCATAGTGTAACAGAGATTTTTTTTAATTTTCAACCACTCTAAACAGATTCAGATTTCAACTGTCATCTAATAGGAAGACAATGGGCATTAGAAGAAATTGGTCAAAATGAGTACAACCTCAATAGCTGATTTCCTCCCAGGGAAATCTATCTACTAAAAAGGACTGTCATATAATATACGTGTTTTCAAAATATGTTTTCAAATTTCTATTCTATTGTGTTGAAGGTGGTGAGAAACAGGCATTCCTGGGTCCTGAGCCAGTTAGACTTACCCCAGCCTGGGAAGAAACTAACTTGCCAAACGACGAACTCAATTTTAAAGGGATGACAATGGAGCAAGCACGGCTAGAGGCACATCCTCCATCAGACAAGTATGTCCAACTATAGTGTTTTTCCTTATTTTTTTTTTTTTTTAAAGTTGTATAGCTTATAAAGTGTTATTTTGGAGTGGGACATTAATAAAGACACTAAAGCAACATTAAAAATTTAATGATTTCTCATTTCCTGATTCTTGGCTTTACATTGCTAGTCATTGTAAGAAATTATTAATCATTCCATGTAAATGGAACTGGGATCTTAACATAGCAATTTTCTTGGACTTGTGTGTATTCGGAGATGAGAACTTAATGTACCTCCAATATTGCTGAACTGACATGGAGCCTGTGGATATTGGCAATAGAGTTGTTCAGGCTTATGACAGGAATATGTTCAAGTTAAGATAAGATATAGGTTATTATTATTATTATTATTTATTAACGTCCACTTTTTGCAACTTAGGCTAATCGGGACGGGTTATCTACAGGTTATCACCCTTTTCTAGCCAGGATGGGATTTTAGGACGTTATTTAATGAATATGTCGTTAATAGGTTAATATGTCTTTATTTTTGGGTATACTAGGTAAATGGTAAACACTCCAGTCTTTGTGTCCCTCCCCTTGGCCATTCGAGCAAAAATCAGGATTTCCTGTTCACACGAATAACAGCCTAGTCTAGCCTCTAGATACAACACTCTTAATAATCCTCAATCAAACTGTATCAGCTGAGTTCATGCACAAATTTTCTTTCCGTATAGTATGCTTTTGTAATTGTTAATTTATTTGTTTAGATACAACATCGTCTACTTCATTATGTTTCTTCATGGCATGGGAACCCTATTACCTTGGAATATGTTCATCAATGCTAAAAGTGTAAGTATAATTCCCTCCAAAGAATTATTTATTAATCATACATCACTTAAAATATTATAGGCAATCACTAGCAATTGCATTTCTTTGCCCAAGTATTTTACATTAATTAGGTTTTAAGGTTTCATTTTGTAATAATTTCTTATAAGTATTTATATTTAACTTTAAAAGATAATTATAAAATTACAAGCATAATAGGTTTGGATTATTTCTTTAACATATAACTTGTCTTCTGTTCTAGTACTTTGTGGACTACAAATTGAGCTATAACTATACAGAGATTGAGTATGCTGAGACTTACTATGCCGCTAGCTTCCTCCCTTATCTTGGCATTGCTGCTCAAGGGCCAAATCTTTTATTCAATTGGCTCAATGTTTTTGTTAGGATAGGGTGAGTAATTTCAAATGAAACCATGTTTTAAAATGAATATCTGTCAATGAATATAGACTTTATAAATTAAATTATTTATTAACATCCACATTTTGCAACTAAGGCTAACTGGGGCGGGTTATCTACAGGTTACCACCCTTTTCTAGCCAGGGTGGGTCTAAGGATTTTATTTAATGAATTCTGTCACTAAATAAATTCCTTTGCCCAAGGCGGGAATTGAACTCGCCACTCTAGATTTACCAAGTGAGATCAAAGGCAACGCTTTAACTCACGTGGCTAACCTGAGCCTGTAGAATTTATAGTTGGAATTTATTTGTAAATGATTAGCTACATTAAAATAAAATTATTGGGTTTTAAATCTTGAGCTTCAGTGACTTTGCTTGCTCCCTTACTCTCCATTTTTAGAGACTTGAAGAATAAATGAAAATGAATTTCTAATCATTTCCTATACACCGCTCAAAATATCTTAGACAATATGGATTGAATCTATAGACATCTTTTGATATGTAAATATAAACCAATATATCGTAAAGGGAGGGGGGGGGCAAAAATAGATAATACATAAGTTTGTGCAGCCCCATCAAAATATGGCTAGCAATATCCTTACAGTGGGTGGGGTATAATTTCTTCTACTGCTATAAAAAAATATCACCTCAATTCAAATCTTTGTATTAAAGTTTAAGTGTTTTATCTATACACATGAATGTCCGTCCCTCTTACATGTTCAACCCATTCACTTGAATTTCATTTAAGTGAAGTTACACATCAGTGATGTATTCTTGAGCACATTATAAATCTTTGCTTATTGCTTCTCGTAAAAATGTTTTTAACTGTATATCATTTTGAGGACTAATAAAATTTTTTTTTTTGTTTCTATTTTAGTGGAAAACTAAGTACACGAATAGTTTGGAGCATAGTTGTAGAAATGCTCGTATTTGTAGTGACTGCAGCTCTAGCAATGATTGACTCTTCTTCTTGGCCTGGCATTTTTTTTGGTGTCACAATGGGATCAGTTGTAATATTAAATAGTAAGTATTTTGGTCCTTATTTATTTTAGTTATAAACTGTAACTTAAATGGTATTTCAATACATTTAAAACTAAATTGAGTAGTTCCCCTTTAACATGAACTTTTTGAGAACCAAGCCTGTTTCATGCTAAAAGAATTATGTTATCCATAATTATGTTAAAATAAACATAGATACATTTAACAAGTTTGCCTTATCTAATGGACAGCATATGCAATATGTACTGCTTTATGACAAGGTATACTCTACATTAAAATTCATGTCAATAAATAAGATTAATTTTTTATAGTCTGTTTCATGAGTAGGGGGTCAGCGTGGCTGAGTGGTTAGAGTGCTGAACTGTAAAGTCAAAAGAGGTTGTAAGTTCATGTACTGGCCCCCACTTCCTGGTTAGACCATTACCCCCTCATGAAGGCCCACAAGGTTGAAATATGCTTGTAAAAAATGGGTTTTTTATTATACACTGATGGACAAAATTAACGCACCACTACAATATTTGAAGTTATAATGAAACTGGTTGAGTCCAGCTTCTGTGTTCTTTATCTATTGGTATATAGGGGATTACAGAGTGAATATAAACCATAAATAATGCTTTGTTTACTCTTGAGGATTGTTTTAATCCTGATTTCTACAGACAGTAGGTTTAGACTGATAATATCTTCCCTTCATAAACTTGTTCTCGTTAGTTCTTTCTCAACAACCTAGGTTGCTACTCACTTTTTTCCCCTCTTAATGGCCGGAGTAAGTCATTTAAGTGAGTTTGACTGTGTTAGGGCAGTGACATTGATAGAGGAAGGATACAGCCAGCGTGAAGTTGCAAGAAGGCTGGGAGTTCATCATACAACAATCGGAAGAGCTCTAAAGCGTTTTAGAGAAACTGGACAACATGCTAGAAGAGAAGGCCAGGGTCGGCCTAGGGGCACAGTAGCAATAGACAATAGGTACATCAGGCTACAGGCTCTGCGAAACCGCAGTATTACTGGAAATGAAATTGGAAATCTCATTAGGCAAACCCGAAATTTGACGATCTCCAGCAGGACTGTTAGGAGAAGGCTCAATGAAGGTAACCTGAGGGCTCGACATCCTGCCCGTGTCCCTCTGCTTGTGTCTCAGCTCACAAAATGGTCAGACTTCGTTTCGCTCAAGACCATGTGAATTGGACTTCGGAAGATTGGAAGAGAGTTCTCTTCTCAGATGAAGTGAGAGTAGGTCTCAAATCTTCAGATGGTCGTGTATACACATGGAGACGAGCAGGAGAAAGGTACGCCCCATGCTGCATGACTCCCCAGGTGGCATTTCGTGGTGGCTCACTTATGTTCTGGGGAGGCATTTTGTTCGATGCGTGTACAGAGTTGGTTGTGGTGCGAGGAAGGTCACTGACGTTACAGAGGTACTTGTACGACATAATTGAAGAGCAAGTTGTGCCATTTGCACCGTACATTGGAGAGGAATTCCTGTTTATGGACGACAATGCCAGACCACACAGATCACAAATGGTGGATGATTGCCTGAGAGAGGTTGGGATTGAGCGCATGGTGTGGCCACCGCGGAGTCCTGACTTAAACCCGATCGAACATGTCTGGGATCACCTTAAGAAACGGGTACGAAGTCCTAGCACCCTTACGGAACTGCAAACAGCTGTTCTCGAAGAATGGGACAACATTCCTCAGGACTTGATAGTGACTCTTTTTAAATCAATGGAAAGGTGTTTAAGGGATGTTATTCGTGCCAGGGGTAGCAATACCCGTTATTGACTTTACGAAAAAGTGAGTTTTAATTTTCATTTTTGGAAGAATATTTTTCTTTTCTTTTTTTTTTCTTTTAAAATATGTACCATATTTTCTGAATGTAAAATAAAATTTTGTTTTTAAATGACTAATTTTATCTATATAAATTTTTTTTAGTGTTAAAATTAAAATATAGTGGGTACCTTTGAAGAAATGTAGGTGGTGCGTTAATTTTGTCCATCAGTGTATTATTGTATTTCATGACCTATTTTAGTTTCATCTATTTACTGCTTAAGGCTAGCTTAAAGTAAAGCAAATTCAAATTAATCAAGACTTTACATTAATCATTAAAACTTTATCTGTTACTACCTTCCTTTTATAATTTGATTAAAACTAGATGTCAGAAAATGTCTGATTTTGGTCTCCCCAAAAATTTTGATACCCAAAAGAAATATTGTGAAGCCATTGTTTTTAGTAAATGTTCTGTTTGCATTCCTTTTTAATCCAGCTGTATAAACAAAAATATCCCTTAATAACAATAATTGTTGCCAATAATTTATTCAAATTAAAGCTTTTTAGTTACCTTTTAATCTCTATAATTCATAGAATAAACATTTATTGAAAGAAAATGTTTATTTACTGAAGGCTGAAGAAAAGAAAGCACGAATAACTCACTTAATACTTGTTATGAAAAAATGCAATTGTAGTTCCATCATTAGTTTAACAAAATTTGTTCAATAATATTTTATGATCCCATTCATAATAACGGAAATTTTTTGAATTCCCCCACCTCTATACATCGTCCAATTTCTGCCAAAAACAAATATGATCTTTAGTGTTGACTGAAGCAGTTAAATACCGAGAATTGTATACATTAAATGAACATTTTTGAAACAAGAAGGTATAATCTTAATTGATGATTGACGAATTTGCATGTAACACAAATAAAGGGTTCTTGAAAACAATATTTCGTACTTAGGATTAGAATACAGTTGTTCGTGATATAACAGTATATTGCTATTCTGATATTAGTAGGAGTGGGCAGGTTTACTGCAGGCAGAAAAATAAAAATTGCAAATATCTATGTTAATATTCAAGATACAGAATAAATGTATATAACAACATTTATAGACAATTAAATGTAAAATAAGATTGTTCCTATATATGTTTTTTATCCGACTCATAATAACGATATTTCTACTTCCAAAGTACAATTTTGTTATAATTAATTTTTCTTTTTTCAGTGGCAAACGGAATTTATCAGAATACTATCTATGGAATGGCAGCAAAATTACCTCCTAAGTATTCAGGAGCTATTATCATTGGAAGTGTAAGTATCCACCCACTTTGCTTTGTAAATATTCCAACTTTTACCAATCGTTGTTAACTATAAAATCTAGGATATCATATCTTCAATGATCTGTACAACAAATTTTCAAAGATATTATTGGAAAAAATGTATATGTACGCACACATACAAATATTAGAAATAAAGATTTAATTAATTATGTATAATTATTTAATTTATAGCATTCAAAATACAGTCTAAATTTCACCAACACATATTACTAAAACTTTACAATTTCAAATGTATAAAATCGAATTCATTATGAAAATCTAAATGCTATGGATTCCTTTGAAAGCTACTCATATTAGTATTCTACTGAAATCAGTGAAATATCTTTGTCATCGTCTTTCTGGGACTACCTTTTTGGTTCTGCTTGCTCAATGATCGTACACTCATGAAACACATTTGAAATTATCAGTAAGCCTTAATATATTACTATTAATCTTCAACTTTCTTCTCTCTATGGTCTTGTTAGGGCTTTTTCTTTCACTTATCACCTTTAGAACATCCATAGTTTAATTCAATGTTCTTTTACGTTATTCTGCATGCTCACTTTCCACAGCCATTTCTACGAATCTTAGTCTTTCCCCCAATGTGTATAGCCTAAATGTAGGGGTTCAGAAACCCCTTATAGATGACCCCTAGAAAGTAATGCATCTTTGGTAGCTGTCTATATTACTCTTCAAAATGCCATACATTTGAATTTTGAAAATGTTTAATTGTAGATATATTATGTATTTCATATTTCAAATTAATACAATGTTTTTTATATTTTGCACAACTAGTTATATAACTTGTCATTAATAAATATATTTCTGCTTTCAGAATGTCAGTGGAACATTTTCTTCATTAATTAGTATAGCTTCATTGATAATGGCTCCAAATGCAAAAACTGCTGCAATTTACTATTTCATCACTGCACTGTTTGTTTTGTCATTGTGTTTTGACACATACTTTGCTTTACCTCTCAATGTAAGTTACAGTTTTGTTATTTGTAGTTTTTGTAATTGTAAAAGATTTCAATTGAATCATACATATTGTCCCTCTGTGAATCCATCTAGTTTCTGCATGGTGTCTGTATTTATTTTACATAACTCAAAAAGGGCTAATCATAGAATATTAAAATTTCATATTTAGAACGGTTTTAAAATCTAGTTTAAGAGATTCAGAAGATTTGTATAGGATCTTTTATTGTAAAATAATAATAATAAAAAGCTATAAATAATGTTCTGAACGCTTTTTGATCTGACTCAGAACCAAGATATCATGTCACTTTTTATCCACATGAGATTTTTAATTTGTTATCCATATCAGATTTTTTAGCAAGTGTGAGAATAAACATTCCCAACCACCCTCACCCCACCCCCTCCAATAATATCCTGTACACCTGTAGAAGAAAACCTTAATTATTCTCTAAACTTTTAAGGCAAACTCTTTAACACTCTGTTACTCGAAGCCTCAAAATTTAAATAACTTTTACTGGTAATGAAAGATAGGTATGTTTAAAGTTTCATGCATTTTTGATGTTATTAAGTTTTCATGTTGTTTTCTCGTTTGTATTGGCAATTTTTTCACCATTGATTTCCATAAAAAAATTGTTCCCCTTAAAAAGCTATTCCCTTCTAAATACAAATGTACAATATCTACATAAAAAAACAGTGTTTTTATATTAGAATCAGTGCTGAAATAACTTCCTGATCTGTTCTTTTATGTTATAATTTAGACCTCAGTTATTATATAGAGATCTCATAAATTCCTTGAATTCAAATTTATAGTTACAATTCATTTTTCAGAGGTTCTACAAATATAATGAATTAATGCAGCAAAAAGAAATTCAACGGAAGCAAAAGGAAAACAATTTCCGCCCCAATAAACTTCCTCATTGTGAAGTTTTGAAAAAGTGTTATGTTCAGTTGTTCAACATATTTTTTGTATTTTTTATATCACTGAGCTTGTTTCCATCACTCCAGTCTGGTAAGAATGCCAAATAATTAAGTTTTTAGTCTCCATGACTAAGTGACATTACTTTTGAAGCCTTATTTTTTTAAATATTGTTTCAGATATAAAGAAATCTGATGAGAACTTCTTTATAAGTGATAAGTTTTATGTTGACACTATGTGTTTCTTAACATTTAACTTCAGTGCTATGATTGGAAGTTCTGTGGGTGCCATTTTTCAATGGGTGAGTTAAATTAGTTCTATGGTTTGAATTTCAAATATATACATAACATAATCAATTTTTTTCCTCTCATTTTTTGGGTTCATTTGTTTCTGTGGACAAGAATCTTGCTTCTTTTGTATAGTTGTAGAATTTAAATTGCATTTTTGTTGAAACTGATGTGCAACATGTTTGTGTGTGTTGATAAATAAAAATTTAAGGGTAAACATTTTGAGAGAAAGGAATGGGGAGAGAGAGAAAGAGTGAGACAAACATAATATTTTTTACCATGTATAAAACTTATCAAGGTTATTTTTTCTCCTGTTTTTGATAAAAGGTGTTAACAAATTAAGTCTCAATTAGAAGGGGTAGAGAATTTTATTCTTAGTAGTGAAATCTTTTGGTAATATAGATCATATATTTGAGGCTCAGGTTGGCCGAGCGAGTTAAGGTGTTGGTCTTGATCTCACATGGTAGTCTTTGAGTGGCGGGTTCGATTCCCGCCCTGGGCAGTAGAAATTTATTTAGTGACGGACTCATTAAATAAACTCCTTAGGCCCACCCTGGCTAGAAAAGGGTGGTAACCTATAGATAACCCGTCCCGATTAGCCATAGTAGCATAAAGTGGACGTAAATAAAAAAAATAGATCATATATTCATTATGACAACATATTTATTTTAATATTTAAATTTTAAAAAAATTATAAAAATTACATGCTAGTGATGTTTCTATATTTATATATTGTATTCTCTTTAATTTCAGCCAAAACCAAAATATCTCTGGATTCCTGTTCTACTTCGAGGCATTATATTCGTTCCATTATTTGTTTTCTGTAATTACCAACCACTTGGAGTTGAGAGACAGCTCCAGGTATTTATTACGAATGAATGGGTATATTTGGCCATTGGGTTGTCTATGGGTTTCACAAGTGGCTACTTCAGTTCTCTGGCTATGCAGTACAATCCAGGGTAAATAATTCATATTTTATTTATTGTTTAATAGTAGAAACTATTATAAGTAAATTGGTGTGTGCTAAATTAAGCTACTATAGGGTTCAAAATGAACTCAACTCATTTGGAATAGATGCTGCATAAACTAAGCAGATTTCCCATGCGCTGTAACATAGAATGTTGATGATCTCTTCTCGCCAGCAATTCTCTATATCTTCAATAGTAAGAAACCTATACAAGCAGAAATTGAAATGTAAGTTTGGCATAAGATATTACTGACTGAAGTAATTAAAGTCAAAATCAGATGAGTACAAGTGGTGATGTACTAAATACTCTCCCCTCTACACCCCCCCCCCTTCTTCCCCCAGATATCATATTTCAGGCATTACTTAATATAGTTTAGTTTGCATGAAACTGTTAAATATCAAGTATGGTATTCTTCAAATAAAAATCATGAAGTTTATTACGTGCAAACTTTAATGTTAACATCATACCAAACACATTTACATATACAGTGCAATCTCTGTAATCTGAACTAATTGCTGCAGGGAGGTGTTCGGATTATAGAATGATTTCAGAAAAATCTAAAGAAGACTAAATTTTACATCTTATTGTATTATTAACATAATTTTTGCTATTTTTATTTATAAAAAGATGCTCATATGTTAATCATTATTTAATTTACAAATCACCGGTTAAAAAAGAACAAAAAATCTTGCATAGTTTTAAAAACAAATTTTTTTTTTAAAAAGTCAGTTTATTTTTTTTTTCCGGAGGCTGTTGCAAAAACGTTGTGAGAGATTTGGATTTGTTGCCATAGCATATTGTTCTCTGTTATTAATATGAAATGAGATTGGGAATATGAGGAGTGGAGGTTACTGAAGGCTTAAATTTTCCATTTCTCACCTCCTGCTCCGATTTCATCCATTAATGATTTTTAATTTTTTATAAAGTTTTTAAATATCAAGATTAGTAATGATCAAACAAGTATATATTACAGAAGTAGGTATGTAGTTGTCAGCAATATACAAATAGACGAGCATATACCAATCAAAATTTGAATTACATTGGCCTAAAATGAAAAGATAAAAGGTATGAAAAAAGTTGAAATTTCCTTACAAGTATATCAAACAAAAGGTTAGTTTTTCCATATTGCATGATCAGCCAGTGAAGACAATCTACACCGTCAACAGTTCTTATATTGAGTTGTAGATTATAAGCTAAAATATGTCTTTAAATTATGAATGGAGATCATTTATCTAAATTTAGTTATTACATATTTATTTGTCTTTGCAGGTGTGTTGAAGGAGAACATGCCCATTTGGCTGGAATGTATGGAGCTGCATCCCTGGTGACTGGAATATGTTCTGGTCTAGCTATGTCTTTAGTGTTCCCATATGTTGTTAGCTCTTTCAGACTTCCTATATAAGAACGTTTGGATTGTTTTATTTTTTTCTTTCCTATTTAATAGAAAAGAATTTTAAAACAATTTTTTTGATCTGTTTTTTTAAACAACTTTTAAGTCTAATATTACCTGTTTAATAGGTTTTTCATAACTAAGGGGCCTTTTGAGTTATTTATCATTTTGATGAGTCCCTTGTGAAACTGAGAATTATACAGGGTTCCACAACTTAAAAATCAGTCAGGTAATTTAGGTAACATAGAAAAAAAATTTATTTTCTAATGTTGTAAGTGAATGAACTACAAATGAATGATTAATAAATTAAGAATAAATTACTTGTACTTTGTAGAAAACTGAACATTCTCAAATCATCATGTTCCTTCGCAAGTAAGAAGGCTGTAGAAAATCAAACATTTCCTCTTGAATTTAAATTCTCATTTCTATATTTTTGCAGAAGTTAATTTTTTTTTTTTTTAGTTATTATATTTCTAAGAGGTCTATTTTATTTTATTCATGTTCTCTAAATAGTAATTTTTTGAAGTTACCTAAAGACAATTATAATACTTAAATCGATTTTCAGGAGAAAAATATTGCATGATATTGCATTGTACAATATCTAAAATTGATTGAGCATGATGATTAACAATGAATGCAGTTTAAAGTTAGTATGTCACATTGTAAAACAGAAAAATAAAAGCTTAAAATACATGACTTCTGGTCCCAATCAAACTAACTTCAATTTTCTGTTTCCGAGTCTCACTTCTTCAGCTACATTGTTTCATTTCTTGTTGTAAATTTTTTAAATGCCTGAAAGAAAATATTAATATTCAGTAAATTGAAAAATATTACCTTATATCAGAACTGTTTGTTTTGAACAGAATTTTTTAGCATTTACTATTTTTTTTTTATATATATATATATATATATATATATATATATATATATATATATATATATATATATATATATGGTGTTGTTTTTTGGAGTTTTGGTGAAAAAATTTTAGTTCATTCCAATATTTCGAGAATATTTATTTTCTCTTCAAAACAAAACACCATATATATATATATATATATATATATATATATATATATATATATATAACCTGGTCGAAAACAACAACACAATTTTACATATATATATATATATATATATATATATATATATATATATATATATATATATATATCACATAACTATATGTTCACACTTTTTTATCATTTTAATTCAAAAACACTTTACCTCTTACCACCACAGACAATAATTTTTTCTAACTTCTTCAAGCTTTCTGAATGCAAGTGTTCATATTATACATAAATAATTGTTTTTTCGTTAATGTAAATAAACTGTTAGTCAACTGTAGTGGGGAAGGGGAATAGTTCGATAACTGTTTAAAAATTCGTACTATGTATTTTATTACAGTTTGTAAATTTGTTTTATTTCGGTCCCTTAAAAACATATTTCAAATGTAATATACATGTATTGGGTTCTTTTTTTTTTGTCGCTCAGGGATTTTATGTTTTGTGATTTACAAAAACAAAGAATGAGCTTTATTAAGAGGGGGCTATGAGTAGGATATAGAAACTAAAAACAATATATAATGCTAAATGTAAACTTGGAACAATCATATTATATTACTATACTTAATTCAAAATGCTATTATTCTAATATTTAAAAAATATAACTCAATGAAAGACATTTTTTTTTTTTTACACTTAGATGATTAAATTACTTTAGAATAAATATGTATCTAATATTATTTATATGTGAAATATTGTAAATAATATTCCTCTATTGTATATGTATTTATTTATTTATTTATTTTGTTTTCTTATTTGCTTGCTGTATATGTTTCATTACTTTTCAGAGAAATGTATTGGTAATACTCTGACAAATTAAATTTATTTTTCATAAAACAATGTCTTAATTAACCAAAGTTAAAATTTATGATACTTAGCAAATAATTTAAACAAATTTTCTTATCACTTTGTTTTCTATTTATTATTTGTTTATTTTTCTTAAATTTCTTCAAATATATATAAGATAATGGTATCACTTAATTAGATAAATATGTGACACTGATTGATTAAAGAATGGCCCAGGGTTTGAGCCTTTCTGTAACACTAACTTTCCTGTTGCATTTTTGTGAGGAAGCTTTGTTTTCGTAGCTCTTACCTGCCTCACCTAGAGACTTGCTCAATTTTTGTTTAGATGGTAAACCAAATAGAACACACGCAGTCTCCTGGGCCCTTCGGCGCCTGTTGTAATACTGACGTATTGTTATTTATTTTAGATGATATATATTTTAATATGGGTGTCTGCCACTTCAGGGAATAAGTTAAGCTGGTGTGTAGCCAACATTACAGAAAATATATCTCCTCTAGGCTCATTATATATATATATATATATATATATATATATATATATATATATATAAAATGAGCCTAGAGGAAGGAGATATATTTTCCGTATATATATATATATCAATGATGGATCACTAATCAATGCCCCTAGATTTCAAATGAGAAAAAATTTAAGAGTAGAATCTTCAAAATAGCATTGGAAAAGGATGAATAATAAAAAAATCCTACTCTTCCAATGCCATCTATCTGTCATCTTAAGTATTGTAGTCCAGGTTTATTCTCATTTGAAATTTAGGAGCACAGATTAGTGATCCATAATTTATGTTTATAACGTGCCATGAGAAAGATGATATTTTTTTTTCCAAATGTTGGCTATACTGTAGCTTTACTTCCTTTCTGTGATCAACATCCACATTAAAGTATATGTCGTCTAATTAAGTTTGCAATTATCTCCATAATAGTTATTTATCGTAATAAAAATGTCATGTTATTACGCTAATTATTTTATGAAGTATTTAATTCAACTGAATTAATATTCCATGAAAATGACAGGCTTACTGACAAAAGAGTGAATGAATATTCAGAAGTGACTTTTCTTTCTTTTTTCGAGCATTTACTGCCAGTATTTGACATAACTTTAATAAGAGAGCTAGAAGTCCTTTATTATTTAGTCCATTATGATTTCTAGAAATTACATTTTTTGAGCCCAAATATTTACTTTGAACTGTAAATGAATCATATACACTGCAATTAATGTGTGGGAAATGTAATGTAATGCATGGCAAAGTTAAAGTAGGATATTTTACTGAATGCCTTGAAAGAAAGTGGGTATCAGTGTATCACTGATGTGCCTATATTTAGTTACCATTCATTTGTTTTGAAAAGCAAAAGAAAAAACTATTTATTGTTTTTATTTATATGTATGCCCTTATAAGATGTTTACCAAAGTATTTTATAATTATAATTAGAGTTTATTTAACTTAGTTTGTGCAAAGATTACAAGTGTTTTTTAGAATTCAAAAAAATGTTTTATAAAAAAAAAGAATGCAAAATAGCTTTAACCAAAATCATGTACTAATATGGCAGTGAGTTTTTTTTAGAGCTCCTTTTAAATTAAAAAAAAAAAAAAGTAATAATGTTCTAAGTCTTAAACTTCTGTATTTTTATATAATGTGGAAAAATTATCCACCCAGAACTAAAAGTATGGTGGTCTGAAAGATTTTGTGTGGTTTTGAATAGGAATATTCTACATGGCATTAGATGACAATATCATTGATGATTAGAGTGTGAGATCAGATAATTAAGACTGAGAAAGATTTTAGCGACCTGTTTTGTTTAGCTATCTTTTTATAAAACTTTCATTGTATATTTATCTCTTCCTTGATGCTATTTTGTATCTCAGTTTGTATTTGATAATTGTTAATATTTTTGTAAAAAAAAAAATATTCTGAATGGTAGTAAATTGATGATTTTTTTTCTATTGCGCTTTTGGCAACACCTTATCACCTTGTCTTCAGCTTCCTTAGACACTGTACTTTCTTTTTTTTATTGTCTTAATGTCAAAATATTATTCTACTTTGAAGTACTAAATCAACAAAAGAAAATTCCTTTAGGTAGAGCCCTGTTTGCAAATGAACTATATGTCTGTAAGTTTGGATAAATAATGTTTCAGGTGATCATTCTGGAAAAAAAATAGTTATTTTTACATAAAAATTATATATAATACAAATGAAACCAAAAACAAACAATTTGTGCTAAGTTATCAATAAACTGTGAATTACGAGAACAAATTTGATGCTCTTTTGAGTCAGTATATGAGTGATTGCTCGATAAAACGTAAATAATATATGTGTATATAATCTTTTGTATATGTATATATGTAACTTCTTTTTTTTTTCTCTCGAAAGAAAATATATTGTGAAAACTTAACTTAGGATGGAACAGTGATTCTTATATGCCAAATTAACAAGAAACTACTCATTCCATATTCTAGTTCAATTTAATATAGATCTACCGTTTATACAAATTCTAAATATATGTCGCATGTAGATATTTGCTTTATTGAAAGTTCATTGTTTGATGTCACTGTAGTGAGTGCTTACTGGCTTGAATGGGCCAACCAGTACTGACCCTCTGCTTTCTATGGAGGCAGCATTATATTTTTTATAAATAAAATAAAAAACAAATAAAAAAAGGTCTTAAGACCAAATTGTAAGGAGAGACACCAACCATAGTGCATTATGCTTTAAAACTCAATGTAATAATCAGTTTTGGAAGCTGCTTACTTCATAAACATGTTTAAGCTTTATTGGTATGTTAAAACATCTTGGAATGGAGTTACAGGATTGACAGCGCCAATTTTAATCTGAAAGTGTATTATTAATCAATGAATATCTGTAGGCATTCGATTAACATTTATGATTATGGAAGTAATAAACTGATTACCAACTCTTATTATCATAGTAATTAGATGTTTATTGGAATATTACAAATCATATTAGTTTCTTAAACTTAAATGAAATAAAATATCTATATTAGTGTTTAACATAATGAATGTGTCTTTTTAGATCATTTATGTTGGTCACCCCTGTTCTAAATAATTTATTCATATAACAATGATTTGTTTTTATAATGAAGAATTTTTTCCCTGACTCTTGATGACATGATCTATAGCAAAAAAAATAATTTAATTTGCATACCAAGTTGTGATTACTTCTGCCAGTACATAAATACCATTGTCAAATCTATCAGTGGTGTGTGCCATTACTGACTAGCTCATATATATTTGCCTTGTGATACTCGAGAATTTGTTACAGTTATATATATATATATATATATATATATATGTGTGTGTGTGTGTGTACACGCAAAAGAAAAATTGTTTGTAGTCACTGGGACTCAAACTTGAATCTTCCATCTAAGCAAGGTGTGTGGGTAGTAATAACAAACTCTACTCTCATAGATAGTCAAGAAATCCTGGTTCAAGTCGCAACAACTGCGAGTATTTTTTCTCACACAAGAAATATTTAAATTATTAATCATTTACTGACAGCATATTCCACCCTTAACAACAATGAATTATAGAATTTATTCTAAGTGGGCTTTTATAAATACATTTAATATTTCTACAATTTTTATGTAACAGGATATAAAGAGATTTTAGAAACATCATTTCCGACTCTTTTACCCAAATTATTAATTTTCTCTTGTTGTATTGACTAGTTTAACATTCCTATCCTCTTGTCACTGTTTTAAGAACAATTAATAACAAAAAAATTAAAATGTCTTCCATGAAAAAATAAACTATTATTTATATTTAAATAAGGGAGAGTCATTTGAGCTTAATATAAATCTACAAGAGATTTTATAAGTGTTACTATTCAAGAGAGTAGTTTTCAAACATTAAGAATAAATGCTTTAAGAGTGCTTATTTCAAAATCTATAGACATTTTAAGTTAAGCTACAATTGAAATATGTTTATAACAACGATTATTTTTCTGAAAATCACTGCATGTGCTGAAGGATAAAAAATCAGCGTATTTTTTTATTCAAAGCAAAGATTGAAAATTTTTATCCTTATAGATTATTTAGTTTTCTCTGGACTGTCTCAAAATAAGAAAATGTGGAAATAAGGAATTAATTAGAGTGAGAGTTATTCAGGTTCACTCAGGATTTGCAATGTAAAATTTAATTGTGATTCAGACCAGAGCAAACTGATGTTTTTACCTGGTTATTCTTTATAGCCAGTTATAATATTTGGGTTCTACTACTAATCTCAGATGGAACTCTCTCATCAATGTTCTTGTTTCTGATGCTTTTCTTATATTTGTTATTTCAAGCAGAAGGCAAGGGGAAACTATTGTTTGTCCGTGTGAATCAAGAGTTCAGATCCTTTCAGTATATACAATAACCTTAACTATTCTTAGCTACCAAACAAAGAACTATTATAGAGACTAATATTTTTTTGTTTCAGTAAAATATTCAGCCTTAAGTGAACATGTTGCCAAAAAGCGTAATTAAAAAAAAAAGGTCATATCTATTTTTTATTATTATTGTAAATGTAATTGAGCTCACATCTGTAAAAAAAATAGGTTGTAAGAATAATAAAACATGCCTCTTAATATTTTGTTATGGTTGTATTACATGTGAATATAATAATGGTTTACAAATTTATATGCCTTTATCATGGCGTGCTATGCTTTATGGCTTGTATCTTACGATTAGATGTAGATATATATAAAGTAGTTTTCTAAGAAATATCATACATATCAGTACTACTACAATAGTTTCTTTTTTTTTTCTCCTTATTTAGTAAGTTCTTAAAATGGTGTTATAAAGGTGCCACACACTATTACCTCAAATCCAAGCAGTGCCTCCTTTTTAAAGTCACTTTAATGAATACCAATAGATAGTTTAATTTAATGAAGTTCATTTGAGATGGTTAACTATTCTTGATGAATAAACCATGTTTTTCTTATTTATTGTAAATAGTAGTAGCAATTTGTACATATATATAAAATATATAGTCTGCTTAAATTTTATTGTTTTCTGAAGACTGATGTACATCACCAGTGTGGTCAATCATTCCAACAAACAACGTGGAAATAAGACAAATCCCAACTAAATGGAATATTAGAGAGATATGTAGTTAGCCTTTGCAAATACAGTTCACATACAAAATTGTGCGGTCTCGCTCCTATTTTCATTGCTTAGAAAAATTAATACTTTTGTATAAAGTGTAAACTACTATTTCATGTTAGATACTTACTGCATTTTATTTTGAAGCCCTTTAGTGTAGTCACGCACACATACACATATGTAATAAATAATTTAAATATCTGCAAATAATAATAATATTGATTTTTTTTTTTCATTTCTACGACGGTGGGAAAAGCATTGTTAACATCTTTTAACGCTATTATAAGTTATAGAGTTTGTTATCTGTTGCTATATCTGATTTCACTTCTTTTCTTGGTATAGTAATGACTTTAGGTAATTCCACAAAAGCTTAAAAACTGTTAGGAGAGAAACTCAACTGTGTTCATTTGTCTAACACAAACTCAAATCTTTGAGCTAAATAATGCAACTAACAAAAAAAAACTGGATTTTTGAATTTGTGGTTAACAGGCAGGCTATATATCTCTCTACTGAATCACACTTTACCATAAATATTCGTCCTTATAACATGAAAGAAAAAATTAATTATGTTTCATTCATGAGTCTTGGTCCATCTAATTAAAAATACTAAATACCACTTGTTATTATTTTGTCCTAAGATTCCATTTAAATGGATTTGAATAGAATTTTAGTACTATTTTCAAAGTAAAATTTTGATCATTCCTTATGTCAAGTACAAAAATAAAACTATAAGCAGTACCATCCATTTACTTTTTATTCAGTTGAGTTATCTAAGGATCTTAAGATTAGATAGGAATTATAATCCATGCTCTCATAATATTGCTGACTTCAGATGTTCCTCTGATCATCTTACTGAAGGAGACATACCAATACCAGTGAAGTAAAGATGCTCTCATCAGAATTAGGGAAGCCTTCATAGATTTAATTATATTATTTCGATCATGGCATTGGCATGAAGGTTATCTGTAATAGCAGGATAAACAGATTTCTAGGTCATCACAATAAAAGAATTCTAAAACCATCATTGGCCTGTAATATAAATTTGAAAAAAAAAATTAAAAATGTGTCAAATTATTCAAATCATAAAATAATTATGGTTTCAAAATAGCCATGTCTTGGGTTTAATTTCCACCTGGACAATACGAATTTAATTAGTGAGGGGATCTTTAAATAAAATCCATTCCCATCCTGGCTAGAAAAAAGTGGTAGCCTGTAGATGACCCGTCCCAATTAGCCATAGTAGCATAAAATAGATGTTGGTAAATGACATTAAAATAAATAATATCAGCCACTAAGTTAAAAACCAGTGACCACTTAAACCAGTAATAAATGTAAGAAAATCATTTTAAAAACAAAGGCCTCATCATTTTTTATTAAATTTTGGGATAAAATATTAATTTTAAACCGGGCAGAAAATAAAAACAAAAATAAGAAATTATTCATCTACTGCTACTAGCTTTATTCGCACAATCCCTCCTCCTAGCCAGCTCATGTGGATGGGAAGAATACCCCTAGTATGCAACTGTTCAGGAATTTGGCTACCTGGTAACATTTTAACTAAATTAACTTCCACCTCCTCCAGCACATTCATGTTTAGTCCTTCCTTGGTATCTCAGTGAAGTTCAAGAGGTCAATGGATTTGAATATTTTTTTCAATATGCATACGGATTTCTGACTACATGATAATTTATAGCACCTTTTCATTATTATTTGTTTTTTTGGATTATATGCATTTAACACCCAGTCTTACGGGCATTTAACACACTACTCATGATACTAGGTGTACCATGGAGGCCATTGCATCTACCAATGATTTCAGAGTTGTCGAGGTAAAAGAAAGAATGACATTTCCTGCAAAGATTTACAACTATGTCTTTGTGATTGGAACCTAGTAATTTGTCTGATTTACTCCTAAAACCATTATGCAAGTTGAGATGTTTAAATACGCATATAAGAGGAGAGTATATTGGTAGGCAGAGAAAAGTCAGATGCCTCTGGGCAGCAACTTATACAATATAATCCACAACTTCCTCTTCACCCTTTATCTTTGCTTAACATGGAGGAGTATATGATATTATAATTATTTTTTAAATTGGGTTTTATGTAAAAACTACTTGAAATCATAAACGGGAATTCTATACCTATTTAATGGAAAGTCATTTTTTTTCAATGTTTCGGCTTTATAGAAGAGTTAATTTACTTTGTTTATTTCAATATAATGTACAATCACAATATATACTAAAATACCATTTTCTGGACTGGGGTCTAATCTTTAGTATGTCTGCTACCTTTCGTCAAATGAATAAACAAAATTTCTCATTGTTAACAGTAAAATTAACTGATATCAATGAAATATTTGAAAAAAGGATGTTTTTTTTTTCTAAATCTAATAATATACCTTTCAATAGAATAAAACAATGCTTATTTGTTTTCATCCTAATCTTAGTGGAACAATAGAATTACTCCTCATAGCTTCAACTACACAAGAGTATAAACCTTGAATTATTATCAAAATAAATAACATTTCTTCCAATGAATCCAAGTAGACATTTAATTTGGTTGATCAGAAGGCCTATGATAGCTCGTATGTTGGAGTCAAAACAGAAATATGTACTTCTTTAATTAAAATCTGAAAGATTATTATGCTATCTGTACAATAATGTTTAGAACATAATAATGTAAACATTGCTCTTAGGTTACTTGACCTATATTAAAATTGCTCTCTACAAAGTAGAATGTAAGCTGAAAAAATAAGAAAATATTGCTTTATGATACTTTTAATTTGGCTTTTCACTTTCAAATTATTTTAACAATCCCAAGTATGTTAACAATATTTGAATCATGCCAACTGTGCTACATGTAAAAATGTGTTAAAAAGATATCAAAATAGTAACTTTTTATTTTTCCTTTTTTATATTAACAATGTTAAGTAACTATTTTCTTTTTGGCTAACAATGGATTTCAAATTTATGTTTTTTTTATTTGCTTGTCAATAAGAGTCAAATATACATTTCTTTTATTTGCTTGAAATTTTGAACCAAAGATTGTACTACTGAATTTTAGTAATATGACTGAATTTGTAAAACCTGAATTAACAAATGTTGTATAACTTTTAGTGATTAGTTACTACATATTTTTTTTATTACCAAATTATTAAAGGCACTTTTTTTTTTACTAGTAATAAATGTATTAAACCGATTAATTTATTTCTTTCTCATTATACATAAATACTCTTTTAGAAGTACTCGATCAAGAACTTTCCAAACAACATTTAACAAAAAGTCTGTCATGCAGGGGCTGCCTAAACTAAGCAGAATACCCACAGGAAGGTCTACAACAGTTAACTCTACATACTGGTAACATTACCGAGAATGTTAAGCGAATAAATACAAATGCTAATAAGAAATTTTTCAGTCAATTTACAAGTTAATAATATCTACAACGGAAAGCATATGAATTGTAAACAAACAGAGCAGCCATTATTGCAGTGCTAAATAGATAGAATTATTCTAGACTGGAAAGAATAACAATTAATGCAATGTATGTCAATATAACATACTAATTTTATTGACAACTATTTACTATAGATAGTGCAGTAATTTGTAATGAATCAGTTTTATCTCAATCACTTAAATTTTAGTAATTCATGAACAAAGGAGAGGGGGGGGGTGTAAACAGAACGCATTTGCATATTTTTCACAAAATAAAAGTTCAATGACAACAATATTTGATATTTAGCCTTGTAATGAAGTGGTTCTCGATATAACAGCTTATTATTAATATGACACTAGTAGGAGTGGGGGTTTACTGAAAGTGTAAAACTAAAAAATCCAAATATCTCGGTTAATACTCATTACATGGAAAATATCTATAGAACAAGATTTATAGATCATTCAATTTTAAATAAGATTGGTTCTATACAATTTTTGAATACTGAAAATCCTCTTCTCTACTAAACCCTACTCATTGGTCCGATTTCAGCCATTAACGAACTTGATATTTCATTTTACATAAAACGATTAAATACCAAGTTTGGCAACGATCAAACAAATCATATGGAATATGAAAACTTGACAGCAGTGAGTGGGATCTAAAAATACAGATCTCTTTTTTGATTTGAAATAATAAAAAATACAAACATATGAGCAGTATTTATCTTTTTTATTGATTACTGAAAATATAAAATAATTTTTTCATGAATAATACAAGATAAATCTACATTAAAAATTTAACTTAATATTATTCTTCCTATCATAAATCTAAGAATGCATTCGACAAATTAAATTTAACATTATTGTGACATTGAAAATATTGGTACTGTCTTACAAATAATGAAATAGACATTTAAATACAATGACAATAAAAAATGTAAATCAACACTCTTTTCAAAAATATATTATTTAACAATGGTAAAAAATTTGCTCTTATTATAAAAATTACTGCTGACTCTAAAGAACATTAGGGTAAATATTAAAGCTTCATTATATACCCTCATGATAATAAACAATTAAATATTCACTTAACTAGGAAATTTCTTCTGAGATATTATTTTTGATATATTCTTATACATTGATATATATGATAATAATTCAGTCTCAATAAAAGGTCTTACAGAGGCAAAGCTTTTTTAAGTCTAAAAAGGCAGTCAATATATGATTAAAGGCAATTAGTCTTAGTGCATAATATGACACAACCAATAAAGTAATTTAATCACAAGTAAAATTAAAATAACTTTGAAAATGTTTAAGACAAAAGAACTACTTAAAGGAGAGACTGGTTTTGGTTAAATATTACTGATATTTACCTTCATAATAGTTATTAGAATTTAATTATCATAAAGAAAAGAGTTTAAAAATTCTTTTAATTCTAAATACATCCTGAATCTTTCAAAACTATTATTTACTGACTAAGATCTTAACATATTTATTTTGGAGGTATATAAACAAATACATTAACACGTATACAGATGTTCAAGAAATACATTTCTTTACATGACAAAAACTTTTTCTGCTTTTTGATATGGAAAAATTTCTTTTGTCCTAGGACAGACAACTTGCCCATTATTCTCATCTGCCATCTGCATCAGTGACTAGAACAAAAAAAAAGGGTCATAGAAACAGAATTTTTTTCTGGGGGAGGATAAAATGTAATAAATTAATTAAAGCAATCAACATTGTCTTTTATTTTAATTCAATTTAACAGACAACTATTAAAATTAGAAAAAAATAGCTACTAAAATGATTCTATTTACCATAAAAAGCCGAGTAGTACACGTAGTGTTTTTCTCACTACAAACTATAGTACTTAAAGGATCGTTTTTGTGTTACTACAATATACACACATACTGACAGAAATCACACAAAAATTAGTTAAAATAGATTCAGGGAAGGGTGAAATGGATAATTACTTTGAAAATGAAATGAAATTGTCAAGGCTAAACTTCCTTTATTTTGTACAAGTAAATAAATTCCAGAAACTATCATTTTATCTGATCCACCTGTTTCTGTTATTAATATAGGTGCATTCTAGTAGTGCAAACCAAGGACTTTTCTTAAATATAAACCCGGTATCACTTCAGCCTTGAATCAGTTTATATGAATGAGAGGTTATTAACCTCACTCCATTTGACATTCTTCAGAGCTGCAACATCTTACTTGATATTTTACTTTGTGTAGTCTCCAATTATCTTTCCCAGTAAGCATTCAGTGACTACAGTTTTACTAACCAAGAGGTAAAGTGAGCCTCATCATACCCTGAAGTATGGTGGTCAACATGGTCCGGGGGGGGGGGGGGGCCCAAATACTTATTTCCTCTATGTTCTAGCTCCTGTATTGGAAAACGAAAGATTCTCGCAGATATTTCGTCAAATATAAACGACCAGACATTATCCTACAAAGCAATGATTCACATGATGATTATTAAGATAGCAATAATTCCTAATGACAGGTACCTTTGCAGCACAAATGAGAGCAAAAAATGGCAAAAAGCATCCATTTTTGAGGTGCTGGATGGTGAAGGAATTATTATCTCAGGTAAGAAAAAAACGCCTCGTTCCTTCACTATTGTTTATTCGTTGTGACAGAGCACTTTCAGAGCATACGACTCCAACATCAGTGCCCTGCTGGCAAACAATTACCATAAAAACGTTGTATAATATGTCATTTAATTAAAAAATTAAGAACTATATTTACATGTCGATGGTCAAGAATTAGAGTTAAAACATACAACTTTAAAAAATTTAAATTAGTGTCCCATTGAATATTTACAGAAATAAGAAAACTAACTAACTAGTAAATACAGTAAAAATAGTTTTCTTATTTCTGTAAATATTCACTGGGACACTAATTTAAATTTTTTAAAGTTGTATGTTTTAACTCTAATTCTTGACCATCGACATGTACATATATTTCTTAATTTTTTAATTAAATGACATATTATACAACGTTTTTATGGTAATTGTTTGCCAGCAGGGCACTGATGATGGAGCGTATGCTATAAAAGCACTCTGTCGCAACGAATAAATAACAGTGAAGGAACAAGGCGTTATTTTCTTACCTGAGGCCAAAAGTATAGTGAATTGTTGCTTTCAAATAATTTATGGAATTTGCAAAGTATTACAATGATCCCTGAAAGTTCCCTACAACAGAGCTGTGACTATTATTTCAAGATTGACTTGTCTTGATTTGATTGATACACCATTTGTGCAATCATTGAAAAAAGATATAACCCTTTCTGGTATCAGAATAGCTAGGAAGTTTTGGCTCAAAAAATTATAATATATTTTAAATTAAATTACTGAAGGCACAGACTTAGATAGACATGTCTTTGAATACATCACAGATATGAATGCTTGAGATAAAGTATATTATCAATTGAGATGGGTAATTTTCAACACATTTAAACTGTAATAATGTATGAAGCTATTACCTGTTGTCCATAAACATAACTGTTTGGTAACACCATAGGCTGGTTGTGTTCATTCAGTGGTAGGCCAGAAATATGACAAATGAGTCTAGAATGAGAGCAATGTGCGAATGGCAGTGGGTCAGCAAGCAAATTCAACCACTCTTGGCACACCGGGCATGACTTGTTCTTCTGTTCATAACTCCCATAGCACTGATTATAACATACTTAAGGAAAATATACTTTTAACCAAAATAAAATTAAAATAACAGAACATAAAACACTGTGAACCTGACAAAGAAATCACACTTTAATAAACCTGTGAGGGCCTGAGCTTACCCGAGGGTTAATTGATTTAAATCAAAAGGAGAAGTGCACAAGGTATTACTACAATCAGAAATTTCATCATTGTAGAGCTATTAGTTTGTTAATTATACAAGATATGGAAAAATGGATTCACTAAACAGAAAATTATGTTGAAATATGAAAACCAATGTTTTTCACGATTTACAATACTTCCTACAAACAAAAAAGTAAAATATAAAATTTAAAATCTCTCATCCCACAAAACTCTCTTTTGAGCTTCTGTAGATATCACCTCCTCCCCAACTTTAAAACTATTCGTAAAAACGCAAAAAGTCTGTCATAGCAGGTGTGTAAACAAGGCAGATTTCCCACATGTTGGTATAACTAGCTTGTCATCTCATCTCACCAGATATTCCCTATTTCTATGTAAAACAGCTGATGAGAAGACAGGGGGGGGGGGGGTACTGAAGGCTGAAAACAAAAAAGTCCGTCACGCAGGGGCTGCGTAAACTAAGCAGATTTCCCACGTGAAGTTTTACAATAGAGAAATCTGCCTAATAACAGCTGTAGTAGTAAGTAACCTCTAAACCTATTCACGAGGGACTAATAGTTACAGAAACGGCCACCAGAGCTCTCGGCGGAAAGGCCGAACATAGCCGACCATACGCAGAATACAAATGCAAATATCTCGGTTAATATTCAAGATACAGAATAAACGTATAGAACAATATTTATAGTAAATTGAATTTGCAATAAGATTGATTTTATACAATTTTTCGATCCGACGCATAATAACGGAGATATTTCGACTTTTTGAAAATCCTCCCCTCTAAACCCCCCCTTCCCACTGGTCCGATTTCAGCCACTAACGAACTTGATCTTCCTTTTTACATAAAACGATTAAATTCCGAGTTTGGTAACGATCAAACAAAAATTGCGACCGCTAGAGCGGTAACAGACAAATATATATATACAGTTTTGAACGGACTTCATTTTCGTCATCTACTAGGTAGGATCGATGGACATTTGAAGAAAAATGTCAAAAATTCCGTCATGAGTACAACCTCAATAGCTGATTTCCCTTAAGGGAAATCTGCTAAAAGTACAAGTAACTCACTGAATACTTGAGTTACGAAAAAATGAATAGCACAACAATTGTAGATCGCCAACACCTAAGAAGATTGGTTTAATAACATTTTACCATCCCACTCGTAATAACGGAAATTGTTTGAATTCCCCTCCCTCTATACCCCCACTATTCCATGTCTGATTTCTGCCAATAATAAATATGATCTTTAATGTGGACTGAACGGTTATATGTCGAGTATAGAATGGATCAAATAAACATTTTCAAAACAAGAAAATAAAATCTTGAAAATGAAGGTAAAACCTTGAATAATAAATGTCTCTTGAAAACAATAATTGGTAGAATAAAGTGGTTCATGATATGAATAGGAGTGAGCAGGAGTTTACAGAAAGCTAAAAACTAAAAAATGCAAATATCACGGTTAGTATTGAAGAATAAATGTATATAACACTGTTTGTAGTACATTTAATGAGATTGCTTCTATACAATATTTCAATTCGACATATAATAATGGAGATATTTTGAATTTTCAAAATCTCCCCCCCCCCTCCACTGGTCAGATTTCAGCCATTAACGAACTTGAAATTTAGTTAAACATGAAACGCTTATATGTTGAGGTAACGATCAAACAAGAGCTTATTTCCTTTAAGGGAAATTTGCTAATAGGATTACAAAACAGGATGGACATTATATATATATATTCTGAGCAATAAATCGAGTGGTAAGGGCAGACAGTGAGACAACAAATATTTATACAGCAATAAACATTGCAATACTTTTAAAAACTACCCCAACTATTTCAATATTTAAAAATAACAAATAATGAAGTTTTATGATAATTAAGGTTGCTTTAGATGAGGGTTTCAATACTAAATAAGGATAATTTGATCTTTGAAATTTGAATCAGAAATTCCAATAAAATATTTATTTTACATATAGACTTTATCTACCAGTTACATTTGTCACATCTAATAATCACAAAAGAAAAGGTTAATGAAAAATTATGTATTTATCATTTAAAAATTAGTAATTTTTGGTTTTATAAATGTTCTACTAGGCATTTCATAATTTCACACTCTCATTTAAATTTGAGGGAAGCTGTAAAGAATTGCAAAAAATATAAGGAAAGTTCCTGAGAAACTCCTTTTTTATATGGGTACCAGCTACTTAAAATTACTGAAACATGCACTAATAAAAAAGGATATGGAGTTTTTAATGCTGAAAGTCCAGCCTGAAGAGCCACAGTAAATACACTTTGTGAAGCGAGCTGGAACAACTTGTAATTTTCTTGCCTGAACTGTTCAACAAGGCGAAGCCACCTATCGTCATCAAGTAGCTCTTTGTAAGGTGAGATTTCTGGAAAATATAAATATTGTTCGTGTATAGAAATTCTTATAAAAAAGGACATATTTTTATTATCTATTTTTTTTTTTTTTTTTTTTGTAGAACCATAAATAGCATAAGTTTATAAACAACAAGCAACTTTTTCACTATTACTACCACAAATATCTTTAAACTAGAATGTCTGTGACTACAGACAAAAAAAGGGTGAGTAACAAAGGATGAATTACAGTTGTGTTAAAGAATCATTATTTACAAAATGTAGAAGTTTGATTTTTGGGTAAATGTCATATATTCATTTGGCCACAGCTACGATATCAATTAATTAATTTCTCAGTGTTTTCTAAAGACTTCAATTTGAAATTAAAGCTCTACACCCTGTGGTGTTTGAAGAAATGCATGGGAAATTTAGTGTGGGACCAGAGTAGTACGTAATAATACATTAAGAATATAAGACACCTTGGGCTCAATTGAAGTTGAGATAATGTCAAGTTAAACAGAATTACGAACAATAAATATACATCATATTTCCACCCAATAATATCATCAAGTTCAAAATTGTTTTTAAACCAAGTGCCATTTATTCATTCATACCTTTCAAGCATAACTTTTGAAACTTCATATTTTCAAAATATTAATAATATAGTATGGCAATTTCCATAGTAGGCTAATTTATGGCTTATGTATAGGGATAACCCAAAAACATAGAAGGTAGCTGCAACGAGAAACTGGAGCATATACGTAGGAGCATCAACGTATCAGTTTTTGTTTGACAGGATGTTGAAAAAGATGAAGGAAAAAAAATCAATGCTGCAACCATCTGTTGCTTAAGATTATAACTCCAACACACGATGGGAAGTAGAGCCTAACACAGATTAGATGGATGCTAAATATCATCAATATAAGAGGAAGAAAACAGATTTATGTATTTTTTTCAATTTCACGTGATATGACTGCCATCAATACACTTTTAATCTTAGTCACCAAACCAAAAAGGAAATCAACTACCTAAAAAGAAATACCTCTCACAAAAGCTCAGGACATCATATCAACAAATTCTTTCCCCAATCAGGATTCTGTAACTTTTTAAAGGAAAAATCACCATACTTCAACAAGAAAATAATACATCAGGTATCCACAAGGCTGTGGAATACCTTCTAAACCTCTAGTATTCTGCCCCGAGGCACGATACCATGCATTCAATTTTTTGTGAATTGCGTCAATTTTTTTTATTTTTTAGTACTAAATTGTAACATATTTTTATATTATACTTCTTTCTGTTTTTAATTTGTTTTTGGTAAACCTAGAGTGGCAAGTTTGAATCCCGCCTGGGCAACAGGAATTTATTTACAAACTCATAAAATCCTTAGTCCCACCCTGACTAGAAAAGGGTGGTAACCTGTAGATAATCCGCCCCAATTAGCCACTTTAGCAAAAAGTGGAAGTTAATAAATAATAATAATTTGTTTATTTTTGACTTCTCTTAATGTCATTTTTGAGACTAAGAAATGCACATTTTTTATTATTTTTTTTCTTCTAAGGAAGGCATTATTATAGGAGAATATATTAAGATATGATAAAAAAAGAAATGTATTTCATTGTAAAAATAACTTTATATAAGAATCCTATATATAATCATGACAAGATTCTGATAATGGCATTTAGACTAAAAAAGTAAAAAATAATGGCTTGAAATGACTTGGGGTCAAAGCCTAAATATTAAATACAGAATGAATAGATTAAGTAAGAACAATCAGCATTATAAAAAATAAATTACTCAATTCAATAAGTCCTTTCATAATGATTCAAAGCCTGATTTTGACAGAGATAATAACTGCAATTTATTAAATTTTCTTTAAAGAAAGTTAGTATTACCTGTGTTAGCAGGAAATGCAAGGAGAGCCATACAATGTTGAATGGAAGTCAATTGGTCTTCTTCATATGAAGAAAAGTATTTTCTCGCATGACTGTAATCAATAACTTATAATAATAATGGTAATAATAATAAAAAGAAATGAATTCTTACGTCTATGTTATAGAAAAATAGGTTTAAATATCAGAAAAAAATTATTTAGGCTTTTTTTATACACAGTCCTTCATCACAAAATGAATATTAAACTATTTTCTCACATATTAAGACTACACAACGTGTAGCTCACACTATGTTTTTGACTTTCATCCATTTATCATACGAATTGTTTGCCACACAGTCTTAAACTTTCCGTTTAACTCAACTTTGTCCTAGGCTAACGCTTGGTGCAAAAAGGTCATGTTTAACACACGCTTAGCTGAAGAGATCTGAAAGATTGAAACGAAGAAGCCCAAACATATCATTACTGAAAACGGGATTTCGAAACTTAACTTTACACGGTTATACACCGATTGACTTGTTTCGGTTGATGGGACTTTGGTCTATCATTTTTGTTCTTACGTTGACTGACATCGAGTGAACTAAACGTCATGTAGTCTAAAATATTCCAAACACTCTTCGGAAATGGCTGTGAAGCCAAGTTCATTTGACAGAAGTTCTTTTGACAAAGGTCAGTTTGGCAAATGTCTTTAGAGAAAAGTCTTTTGAACAAATATCTTTACTTTATCATAATTACACAACTAATAAATAAACAGAAGGTAGTACTGATTTACAAAGTTAATTAGACCACAAGGATAATAGACTACCTAGATGCGGTACAAGATCAAAAGGTAAGTTAATCGGTCAATTTATGATGAAGGAGCTATAAAAGAAATCTAATTGGATATATCTTAATCAGTTAACTGTGAGTGTGATTTTTGACATTTTTCAGTAATGCATCAAGACATCATCTAGATATTATATGACGGTTTATGGAGTCAACTGCCCCCATGAGGAGATTGTTTTACATTAACCAATTGATCCATACAATTAAAAATGTTTAACTTGTTTAGGAAAATTCATTGTAAAACTAAATATGGCAAGTGGTCTAAGGAGGAAAAAAAGATACATTCAACTTAGACCTAGCTCCATTAATTGTAATATTTTTATTTCTTCATTCCTCACAATCCAAAAA
Organism: Riptortus pedestris; assembly: GCA_019009955.1. NCBI lineage: Eukaryota > Metazoa > Arthropoda > Insecta > Hemiptera > Alydidae > Riptortus > Riptortus pedestris. Next base: position 49,573,483 of record CM032231.1, on the reverse strand, counting down.
AGAAACAAAACAAAAATAAATCACACATGGAAAAAAAAAAAAGAGGATAAAACATATTCTTTATAAAATTACTATAACTATTATTACTTAATTAAAAATTTAAATACAATTCAATAAGGTTAGTATAGATAATGCATACCGCACAGCATCAAGTCTTCTATCAGCTTTGACAAGTTCGACAAATTCTTGAACTCTTAAATTAAATTCCATAGTAGAATGGAGTTTACGAAGTTTTGACCTGTTGTCATGGCACCAAGCGAGACACTTAGTTGTCTCTCTTTCTATGAGAGATTTTTCCACTTCACGTGATACAAGGAATACATCTAAACAATAAAAGGGGATAAAATATTGTTTTGTCAGCATTAAAAATAATGCCTTATCATAATATGATACAAGGTACTAGCAGAAAAATTGTGAATAAAATTATTCAAATTAAAGACGTACTATACATCTTTGGAGTGACCAATTGATAATGAAATAATATTTAACTCTGAATATTCTAATCACCAGAAGCTTTCATTCCTGCAAAAAGCTCTCTGGTTATATATCTCACCAGTAAAGCAAATTTACACAATGACCATCAGACCAACAGCTATATTAGACAGAGAAATGTAGAGTTTTAAAATATAAATACAAGAACCCTTGTACTCAGAGAGAGAATAGTTTCAAAAGATGTTTTGAGCCTGTGTTGAAACACCAATGCAAAACACATCACATGAGTCCCAGAATCAACATATGCAATACATGGTAAATAGTTTTATTTATTGTCAATAGAACCAACAGTTACGTAATGTATTTACTAATTATAAAACTGTAGCAAAAATTCACTAATTTTTTTTATTGTTGAATTTCCTAGCATGGACATTCCCAGTCATACATTTGCAAAAAAGAAGTTTAAAAAAAAAAAAAAAAAAAATCAAATTAAAATAGAGAACCAGTACTTTATTGATTTTTAGGACAGACTGAACTTTTAATAAATTGTTAATATTAAAGTTAATTAACTATTAGTTGTTTACTGACACGGGAATTCCAATTTAAAAATAAATAAACTACAATTGTTAAGGTTATGGACAATTATTGTTCTTCTACAATATATCAATGTGGGGCATCATATTTGGATAGTTTGGCTTTGAGATAAAGGATCTTAGTACAGACTGGTAACCATTGCTGTAGTTCAACTTAAAGAAGTAAACAAAACCAGGATATAGACGCGTGCGTGAGTGCGTGTTTATATATATATATATATATATATATATATATATATATATATATATATATATATATACATACATATAAATAATTTTGAATAGAGTTCATTTTCGTCATCTCCTAGGGAGGATCGATGGACATTTGAGGAAATTTTTCGAAATTCGCATCATGGGTACCACCTCAATAGCTGATTTACCCTAAGGGAAATCTACTAACATGCACTAATAATTGACTAGCACAAGAGAACACAAAATTTCTGTTAACGCATATAAAAAGTAACATTTAATAGCATAGAATATATATAATATTAACAAAAAAATAAAACATATAAACATATATAACATATAAACCCTTACATTTAGATTTAAAAATATTACTGATCTTAAGTATATTACTAAATTCACTTCAACTGTCTTCTTTTTTTTTAATTTATAATCAATGACTGATATTTGCCAGAGTTTATCTCTTTTTATCCCCCTTCAATAGAACTAATCCAAACTCTACAGCAACATTTGTAGGAGAAGTTAATCAATCTCATTAACTCAAAACTAGTATTTAGACATGGGGTCGCATTCTTAATTGAATTACTATCTCAAAAACTGTTAGTGGTCCCAGTTTCTTCACATCATTTTATACATGAATTAACAGAAAATAGGAAACTTTTTGCTGTTTTTAAATTATTACCGAATCCACTTCTATATTTTTCTTGTGCATTTTACTTTATAGAAAAGGAAACTTTGGAAGACTTTTATTTCAATTGGAGTTTATGGCCATATGTCTAGCAATGGTTCTTTAACTTTCTATAAATCATTATGACTAGGTATCATTTTTAATATTATCTTCTCCCTTTATCTATTACATCTGATTCTTCTTTGTTACCAATAACACTCCTTATGACTCAGATGTCTAAAACATATCTGTTTTCTCAAACTTTCCAATTGATGAATGACTCAGATGTTTTTATGACTTTCCTCTTTTATCTAGCTTTATATCTATAGCTATAGAGTTCCCCCTTTCAATTTCATACTCATTTCTAGAAGACATAAGTTGATGAAATGTTGAATATTCTCTCTCATTTAATCCTGCTTCACTTTATAAATAACCCACCTCCTTATCTTTTTGGATAATTGTTTCTGTTATACTGTTCACTGTGACTCAGATGTTACGAAACTTCTAATGGGGTTAAAATGGATTTATAATTCTTGATTTTTTTTTAGAAATAAACTTCCTTATTTTAATGAAAATTTTAACAATATAGGTTTAAATGAAAGTATAGGAAGCATTAATAACAAAATTCAGGTCACTCAGAATGGAATAATGATTTCTTCAAATAAGGTGGGTAGAGCCAAAGAAAGAAAAAACAAGTAGTGCCGATGAGACTATAACTTATAATTAGATTTGGATAATTTCTGTCACTGGTGATTGCAAGGGGAAAGAAGACTTGTTTCAACTTTATTACTTCAGTAACAAGCATAACAGTTTATCAATATAGAATTTTAGTGGGGGAGAAACAAACATAACTATTGTTTATTGTTTTGTAACACTTGGGAGTCTGGAATGGTAGGTCAATGGTATGTGACTGGTGTCTTTTTTGGGTGGACGGGTTGGCACCAGTTGGCTAAGAAATAAAAAGAAAATCAGGATGCAGAGGGGAGGGGGGCACTAGATGTCACCCGTTCCAGAGACATGCAGCAACCCTAATGTGTTAATATTTTCTTTTTTTGAAGCTGAGTTTGACAATTCATATCAACTATAAAACACAGTAAACAAATCAAAACAATTTACTGTGAACCATGGAAAAAAGCTAACAAAATATTAATATGTCAATACTTTGCTATAAATAAAAAACAAAATAATAGTATAAAGCCAATAAAGTCAACTTATCAGACAAAAAAAAACATAGAAGAAAATAAAGTAACATTGCCATTGTATGAAATTAAAAATTAAATTATTTATTAATGTCCACTTTTTACAATTAAGGCTAATTGGACAGGTTATCTACAGGTTACCACCCTTTTCTAGCCAGGGTGAGACTAAGGATTATATTTAATGAATTTCGTCACTAAATAAATTCCTTTGCCCAGGCGGGAAACGAACACGCCACTCTAGGTTTACAATGTGAGATTAAGGTCAACGCTTCAACTCCCATGGCTAACCTGAGCCCCATGTATTAAATTAGAAATTGAAAATAAATAAAGAATAGGATGCTATAAGGTTAATGAATTGGCAATGTACTACAAAAAAACTTAACCTACTAACCATAATTTTCCAAATTTTGAAATCTTCCTCACCTATATTAGTGAGGTCATGAAGATTAGAGGCCTGTGCTAATCGAGATGCAGCATTGTAATAGCCCTTTCTCAAGAAATATTCCACCAGCATTCGGTCTAATCTTTTTCTGCACCATTGTGATGTGCTTGTATGTTCCTTGAGATGTTCCAATCTCCGTTTGCATACATATCCAGCTTGGAGTTCTTCACAAATACTCTCTTCTGCCTTTATATAAGAATAATAACATTAAATGTAAGAACAAGAATAAAACGTATTATTAAATGCAGAAAAGCAATAAAAAGAATGAAAAAATATAGATTTCTGTTCATGAGAACCATTGTTAATATATATAAATGTTCTCTCCCAGATGCATTCATTATCAATTATTCAAAACCTTTAAAATTACTCAGATGATCTCCCTAACCTTTTAAATTGCTTATTATAAGGGTTAATAATTTTTTTTTGTTTCATAAAATAGCACATTTTTCGAAGTGTGGATATATATATATATATATATATATATATATATATATATATATATATATATATATTTATACACACAAGTGCACTCATAAGAGTGTCACTCAACTTTCGTTAAATAGTTATCAAACTCAATATTTAAATGTTTCACATTCAAATAAACTTCATTGCTGATAGGCAAACAGGTGTGGAGTTTTGGACAAAGAATAAAAAATGTGTAATACCTCGTTATAAAGAGTCGGATTGAAAACATTCTGGCTCCGCTATCAATAAAACATTTTAATATACTACATTTATATATTCTCAAATCACTCATAAACAATTTTTTTGTAATGAACTTTCACAACCAATGATCCATTTTGTCATAAAACTAAATTTATAAATACATATATTGAAATTTTCAGAAAAAAAATCAATGTTCAGACAGAGGTTACAATTATGTATAAATAGATTTGTTTAGTTTCATGACAATATGGCTCATTGGTTGTGGAAGGTCATTACAATACATTTTATGAGTGATTTGAGAATATATAAATATAATATATTATATTATATTCACAGAAGCATATATGCTATTGTGTGCCTATAAATATAATATAATCATATTTTAAAAATAAATATAACATTAATCTACCTTAATTTTTTTTTTTATAAAAAGAAAAAAAGTTGTCGAAATGTGACCTCAATTCAATCATCGTTGAAGGAGAAATGGCCGAAGGGCAACAGATGAAAACACGTGAACTATCTCCACTGATTTAATTTTCTCTATATGTTTTGTTTGCACACTTTCATTTAATACACTTTTTATAAAAAGAGTACTACTCCACAGACGTGAAACATTTAGAGGAAAATAAATCAGTGGAGATAGTTCATGTGTTTTCATCTATTGGCCTTGGCCATTTCTCCTTCAACGAAAAATAGTTATTTATTAAGATCCAGATTCTGCTAATGCGGTTATCTATAGTTGGTACCCTTTTCTAGCAAGGGTGGAAATAATGGTTCTGATTAGTGAGTTTGTCATTACAAAAAATTCCAATTGCCCAGACAACGATTAAATCCAAGACTTACTATAGATTTAGTCTTGTGGAAAAAAAAAAAATTACCAACAAGAATACAAATCTACAGAAAATCTAACTACTGGTAATCTGACAGTGGCCACTGCCCCCCCCCCACAATAATAACAATGTCATTCTACTGGAGACAAATCTTCTAAAAATTCGGAAAGTTGGAAGATACGAGGGGGCAAGATAATGCCCACTCTAGTCCTGCATGACTAAACCACTTTGGAATTTGAGATTTCAAAACATGTATTTCTATAGAGCACAGAATGAGTACTTTAAACCAAGCACTACACATTGAAAACAATTTTCTAAGTTCACCACATGAGAAATAAGACAAATTTTGCTGAAGTAAATAATAATAACTTTCGATAATAACAATCTATTATGTTATTATTAACACCCACTTTATGCTACAGTGGGTAATTGGGATGGGCTATCTACAGGTTATCACTTTTTTCTAGCCAGGGTAGGAATGTCATGTTAGTAATTTTTATTACCTAGTTGATACTTTGTGCTACTGTGGCTAATTGGGACGGGTTATCTACAGGTTAGCCCCTTCTCTAGACAGAATGGGACTAGGATTTTACTTAATAAGTTTGTCACAAAATAAATTCATATTTTCCACATGGGACTCAAACCCATAAGTCTAGGTTTGACAAGCACACTAAGAGCAATGTGTTATCTTACAAGTCTAACCCGAGTCCCAAAGTAACACTACACAAAATCTTCCACGAATTTATCCCTTGTCATTAAAACGAAATAATGTGACTGTGACAAATGGACTAACAGTCGCAAGACATCACCATGAAGGCCTTAAGAGAATGGTGAAGAAATATAATGTTTAACAATAATTATGAAGGGGCCACGATTTCAAAGTTTTCTCTCTAGTAACAAATAGTTGAAAAACGAGATCTTCAAATAAGAGTTATTCCCATTCTTATCAGTTTTTGTTTTGTAAACAGGAACTGATAGAGCTTGATCTTTGAAAGTACAGTTATTAATTATTTGTAAAGACCTTTTAGCAGATTCCCATAAGGGAATATGTCGAAAAGTAGAATGATGTTATATTTATTTTATTAAACAAAATATCATTATTCGCTGTAAAAATGTATTGTTTATTAAAGAAACACATTATTAACTACAAGGTTTGAGAAGTATAATTAGCTCATTAAAACAAGACAATTATAATAAATTTACAAATAAACTACTTTGCTGAACTAAAAAAACTCATTCATTAGAAAGAATATTCAAAAAATGTGTATATTTAGTAAATTAAATACCTAAAAAGAATTATGCATTTTTTAATATAATTTTCATTCTTAAAACTGACTGCAACAAATAACTGAATCTCCCAAACAACAAAGAATAGGCAATTCATAACTTATGTTCTCTTGCAATGAAAAACAATGAGATTAGGACACTTTGGTTTAGTCATTAATGAATTAATATCAATTAGTAACAGATGTGTCTTATAATTAGAATTAATGTCAATTATAAAGTATATCTGTGAAACTGGGGAGAGGTGTAACAAATAATTATGATAAATGACACCCATGAATTATGATTCAAATAACATGCTCAAATTAATAATTTAGACTTACCAGGTTAGGATTTCCACATTTTTTCTATTTGTTTATTTTGTATATGTTTAGTATACATCTATTTTCATTACAAAATAACGTATCAAACATTCACACACACCACGTCACACATGACCAAGTAGGGCCAGATTTCTTTTAAAGTAATTTCTAATATTTGAAGATAAAAAAATAAATAATGTTATCTGTTAAGTAAATTGCTTTTATTAAAAGCTATAGCTTCGAATCCTTGAATTATATTTGAAAATAATATAAACAATCTTCTAAAGCCATGACTTTTTTTTTCATTTGAATATATCAGGTAAATCTAAAGTCAGAATAATTAATACATTTTATTGAGTACTTAACTAAAATAATGGTCTGCAAATTATGTTGATAGTAAAAAAAGAAAGTGAAGTTTAGTGTGTCAAGGCTAAAGATTACAATCAATAGTAAATGAAATAACAAGAACCAACCCTACATTAAACAAATAAGAGTCCATTGATCACTCCCAGTGGTTTGAATTAGATGTTAATTATTTAATATTCCTTTTTAAGTGTAAATAGTGTATGTTTTTTTCTACAAAATACCAAGTAACTAATGCAAGAAAATGTAAGTTTTAAATATCTTTCTTTGCAAGTATTTTTTTTTTACAACAAACCTTCCTTTTGAGAACTTGCAATTTCTCAACCATTCCTCCTAGGAGTTTGCTGATGTCACCTGCACCAACTTTTTCGGCAAAAAGTCCTTTTTCTAATTCAAGAGCAGCTGCTTGTACATGGGATACTTCCCTATCCAGCTGTTTCTGTGCTGCACGGAATTTTTTATTCAATATTTCATAAGGGACCTGCGGAAAATAAAATGCATTTGTATAACAGGTAAACTGGCATGAATGGAATTCCTTACAGAGGCAGACTTATGCACCCCTAAGCTACGTATATGGTAGTAATCTGAAACTAGTCAAATGTCTACCTAAGAATAAACTTGCCTTCAGAGTTGGGTGTTCTAAGGCCTTAATATCTGCCATGATCAGGAAATTCTCATTGATGGGAGATGATGTTTATAAAGATTAACGAAGACGGATTGAAAAATAGGACGCACGAAAACTTAAAAGGGTGTATTGTTGTCAAGGAACATCTGATTCGCGAGTGACGTAATAACAGTCTCTTGGCAGCAGTGACCAGCACACCTGTTACTAATAACAGCTACAAATTTATCAGTTCTTACTTTACGATGAAAATTAACTCCTAGAGCGGAAATAATTGTAATCAACTTAATCTGTAAATTATTATCTATATTTTCCACATTACAGTTTGCCATATAATTAGACAAAATCTTAATCTACTGGACGAGCAACTGCCAATTAAAGTAATGATTATTGAAAATCTTGGCTGAACAGCCGATGAAGGGCCAATACCTGCTTCAGGACTTTGATAGGAGTGAAGAGTGTTCAACTTGCCCTTTGTCTGTAGTATTTTGGTGGCATTGAAGAGCAAAGATCGCTACTTCATCACACAAGCTGCTACTCGATTGCCTCAAAAAGATATAAGAGCCCAGTGAATATCCCTTTCAACACTAAGACCGGCAACTGCAATGGATAAATAAAACCTATTGAGCGATATCCGGCCTTGAACCCGACACTTCAAGCTCGACGTTGTTGTATTATCCACTGACCCTATCAAATTTACCAACTAAGTTATTTAATAGAAAAATGGAGGAAAAAGAAAGGTTTGCTGATAGGCTGCAATATCCAAAAGTTTAAAAGAACTTGGATTATCCACAATGAACCTCTAGAATTTATCCACTGTGGTAATCAAGGATTTAAATTATCATTTATATAAATAAAAGCACCACATAAAGCAGCTCTCCTTTCCACACGGCCCATCAAAATTTAATTGGAGTTTCTTGTCTTAAAAATAATAATAGTAAAAAAAAAGAGATATTTTTTAATATTACCCAGTTAGGCAGATTAGGAGGCTGTCCCTGATTTGAACCCTCCAGAAGGAGGGGAGCTTGTTTTGTTGTTGTACATTCCCCTGTTTCTCGAAATCCTCATTGAGGTCGAACTCATGACACGATTTTCGAAAAATTTCTTCAAATGTCCATCGATCCTACCTAGGAGATGACGAAAATGAGGTCCGTTCAAAATTTGATATATATATATATATATATATATATATATATATATATATATATATTATATATATCTGTCTGTTAACACTCTAGCGGTCGCAATTTCTGTTTAGTCGTCACCAAAAGTTTAAAGGGGGGATTTTCGAAAATTCGAAATATCTTCGTTATTATACGTCGGATCGAAAAATTGTATGGAAGCAATCTTATTGGAAATTAAATTTACTATAAATATTGTTACGTACATTTATTCTGTATCTTGAATATTAACCGAGATATTTGCATTTGTATTCTGTGTGTGGTCGGCAGGAGTGGGCTGTTCGGTACTTTCCGAAGAGAGCTCTGGCGGCCGTTTTCGTAACTGTTCGTCCCTCGTGAATAAGTTTAGAGATCTCTTACTACTACACTTGTTATTGGGCAGATTTCTCTATTGTAAAACTTCACGTGGGAAATCTGCTTAGTTTACGCAGCCCTTGCGTGACGGACTTTTTCGACATGTGAGTGGGGTAAGACTATAGGGTAATTGGAATTGTAGTCTGCATAATCATACTGGCTTATAGTAATCATTTGCCCGCTTATGCAGGCTACCGAGGGATGGTTATCTAACTATTCTGGCCTTGAATAGAATTTTCTCCTCTCATGCCTCATATACTGCTGGTGAATGGAATTTCCCTCACAATGCCTTTATTTCTGCATGGGGATGGTAACCTGTAGATAGCCCGTCCCAATTACTCTCAGTTGGAAAAAAGTGGTCTTCAATAAATAATTTAATAATTTATTTCTGGATGGTCTGAAGCAGAAGACACTGCAGGTCCTCTTGACCCTATTCCCTTTCTCGGTCCCCTAAGCATCAGGTTTACCTGTTCACGAGACCAATTATAGTTTTATATATATATATAAACCTTTTGCTAAAAACGCGTGAAGGGCCAAGGCATGCCATACGTCTTTAGTGAGAGGTCAATCCCCGGCCTCATTGTAGTGGAACTACAGACCAAAGATGACTACTTCTTAATTCTAACTCTCAGTTATGGTTGTAACAATCTTGTTATAAACGTGATGAACTACATTTTATTTTTTCTGCTCCCTTGAGGGAAACCAACTATTCAGGTTGTACTCATGACGCGAAATTTGAAAACAATGTCCAACATATATAATACAACAATATATATGTATATATATATATATATATATATACTAGCTAAGGTACCCGGCTTCGCCCGGGAATTCATTTGAGGCTGAGTGAAGATGGTATTTATTTGGCAAGATTTTACTTTCCACAACTTTTTGACATTCCCCGTCCCAGTGCTTAGGATTTCCTCCCGTCGTTGCTGTGGATTTTATAATAATAAAATTATTTGTTCTGTAAGGTTTCACTGTCTTCAATACTTTTATATTTCCCGTCTCCTATGCATGTATTTTTTTTTATATATATAAAGTAATGGACCATATAACTCATAATCATAGAAAGTATTCTGTCATCCAAACCATGCATGAATAAAATTTCTTTTCCCATGTTGATGTACAAAGCCCAACGGTGACGGCTGTTTTAGGTACGCCATAACCGCCATTAAAAATACTCTTTTGTAAGTTTCGATTGTAAACAGTATATTCACATTAGGACATAGCGTGTTCAGTAAATACATCATATATTAACGTAGCAGAGTTAATAAATACCAGAAATAACCCGGTGTACCTCCCCAGCGGTCATCCTTTTAAATTATTTATTTATGAAATTAAACAAATTCAGATTCCTGAGAATAACACTACATTGCTAAAAGTGTAAGCAACAATTATCATGTAAACATAGATTAATATGGGGTCGGCAGAGAAGCGGAAGAATAGATACGACAAAAGAAGTAACCCCCACCCCATACCTCCCTATACCCAGTGGTGCCAACTCATTTAGGATCTGAATCCTATAATACAATAAATTATATTAACACATCTGATTACATTATCTTACATCAATACTAAAAATGTTTGTTCAAATAATTTTGACGTTTTAATTAAATAAATATTAAATACACTTAAGGGCTAACTGGCGTTTGACATGAATTAATGTTTGGGTGAAGAGAAGGGGGGGCAGTATACTTTACTGGTGCAATCTGTTACTGACGTTAAAAAATAACATAGATTTGAATTATTAAAGATACAATTTTAACATGGATTTGAATTAATTTATTCAGGTGACGTACCTGGGTAGTTCATATTGGAAAGAATTGTTGAGCATGTCAATATTTCTACGCAAATTACTTGCTTCATACCTTATTTTACAAAAAAAATAATTGTAAAACAAAAGTTACTCTAATTGAAAAAGTAAACAACTTTTCCTATGTGCACGATGGGCTAAAACAAATAGAAAATGAAACATCGTGAATTTTTATTTCAGGCCACCCTTATTACCCCTACTCCCGTTTGGACCTAAACATTTTAATATAGCTTATGGTCATGGTGGAATTAATGCTACTTATATATATGTATATATATATATATATATATATATATATATATATATATATATATATATATATTCTCTAACTTCAATATTAACCGAGATAGTAGCATCTTTTAGTTTTCAGTCGTCAGTAAACCCCCACTCCTACTCATGTCACATAAACAATACTCTGTAATATAATGAAACAACTTATTTGAAACTTAAATACCAAATATTGTTCTCATTGAAATTTTACTTTTTACGATAAATCCAAATACGTGGCGAACTTGGGAAATATGCTTAGTTAACGCAGCCCCTGCGTGACGGATTTTTTTAGTTTTTAGTACTCTGTGTGCCCCCACTCATGCGAAAACGATTTTTACAAAGAGCACTTGAGCCTCTAAACATGTCCAACTTATATTTTAAATACTGTTTACATAAGCTTCTTATTACAGGAAAAATGGAGACTAGAAGGCGGCAGATCAATAGCCTGCTCATTTCTTGGAAATTCTTCGTAGTTTATACAGCCCCTACATGACGGGAGTTTTTTTATTTATAATTATCCTTATAATCCTTAAATAATTTTTGTTTTGTCCAATTATTTATAGTGTATAATACGAAAAACAATGGACTAACCAATTACTAGGGTCCTTGCAGGAGCTGCGTGCGATTATCCTTCATTTTCCGACCCTAGTCTCCGCAAGTACTCCTTCAGCCACCCTGACTGGGCCTGCCCCTCGTCTTCGCTCCACCATTCAACATTTTCTTGTGTCACCCTCTGGGTTCCATTCTCTTATCATTCCCCAACAAGAGCAGGTTACCTTTCTCCTCAAGTGGGGCCAGGTTAGCCGTACAACTCCATGAGTTCGGCTTTACTTTTGATCCCGGCATCATCACAGGCCCAAAAATACTTTCCGAGGCAATTCTTTCCCAGATCTTTCGCCACCTACCGGACTGTACTTGGTGAAAGTTCACGTTTTACTGTTTTATATATAACAAATTAACAGTTTGTGTTTTGCCTTCCTGGAGAGAATCAAAGCGGAGAGCCATTTTGCAGTGCTAAACGTATTTCGAGCACTAGACCTTACTTTAATAAAGTAAATTATTAGCAGATTTCCCTGAAGGGAAATCAGGTAGTGAGGTTGTACTCATGACGCGATTTTGGAAAACTTTCTTCAGATGTCCATCGATCCTACCCAGTATCTGACGAAAATGAGGTCCGTTCAAAATTGTGTATATATATATATATATATATATATATATATATATATATATATATTTGTCTGTTACAAGCTCTGCCGATAGCATTTTTTGTCTTATCGTTACCAAAGTTGATATACAATCGTTTTATATATAAAAAGGAATATCAAGTTCGTTAACGGCTGCAATCGGACAAGGGGGAGAGAGAGGGGTGTTGTTAAAGTGGGAGAAATTTGAAATAACCTTAAATATCAAATATTGTTTTTAAGAGACCTTTATTATGAGTGATATACGGAAGGATATTCTGTTGATTCCCCGCCCCACCCGTCTTAAGTTCTTGAACTACAAAAATTTGAGTGCTTGAAATAAAAATTATTCTGATTCATTTTAAATAACAGTAATTGATATAGTACTTAGTTTTCAATGAAATTAATATGTTATATTCAGATATATTTTGCATTAATTGTTTTTCTTTTCTGTGAAGAAGAATATTTCTATCTATCTGTTCAGCTGTGAGAGGTTGGCAGATCTGTTTGTTTACAATTCAGACGCCTTCCATTGACAATTGACTGAAATTTTTCTCCTTACTGTTTGTATTGTATTTATTCATTTAATATTCACGGTGGTATTAAGTGTTACCAGTATGTATATTTATCTATTGCAAAACATCCAAAGGGAAATCTGCTTTGTTTACGCAGCTCCTACGTGACGGACTTTTTTACGTTAAAGATTGACTTTGAGCTTAGTTATATTACGTATTCCAAAAAGAATATGTCTTTTATGTCAGTTTTTAGTTTTTTTTTCTTTGTTCCGAAAATTAATTGTTTACAATAAATTCTGAACAGTGAAATGGTGAAGTTCTTTGCAGAAGAAGAAAAATATTTATTCAACAAAAATACTAACCAGCACTTTGGACTAAGGACACGCAGCTTGATCATGATGGTGGCCAATAATCCTAGAAAATAATTGTTAATAACGGCCTAAATTCATAAAACTGATTTACATAAATAAGGCAAGGAATAGTAATATAAATATACTTATTTAAGAAAAAAAATGAAAAAAAAAAAAATATAACAATAAATTTAAATATACCGAAAGAGATGGTTAAGCATTCACAATAAACTGTATTATTAAATTCCGCTAGGATAGTAAGAAACTTCCTGAATAACCAATGAAGTAACCTTTTTACCAGTTGGATAAATATTCCCGTAAAAAGATTTCTAGGAAAATGAGAATCAAACTCCTAATAATAATTTCTGGTAGTGGCACTGAAGATACTTCATTTCGGTTGGATTTTAAATATACGAATCAGACAAAAAAAAAAACTTGATATAGAAGAATGATTATCGAATCATCTTAATTCTTCAAAATAAAAGTTATACTTTATTATTAAACCTTAAAATGACAGATTATGGATCTCTAAATTTTCTTTTTCCTTCTAGTATGCTAAAAAGTACCAAAAGCTTCGTGAGAGTAAGGAATGTCTAACGAAATGCAAGACCTAACGAAATGCAGAGGAGTGCTTGCAAGCCACCACAGGTGTTATCATGGTCTGGCAGACATGACATACGGAACAATGTCGGAAAACTCATTGCAAATAAATTGAAGAAGCCTGTTAAATCCCTCGTGTTTTAGCTGATTATGAGGATGGCTTTTTGGACTGAATGCATTTTGAAAGTAAGCAAGGAATACATTTGGATTCAAAGACTTCAATAGTTTTATAAGAATATAACAAAAAGGCCACCACGAGAAGGCCATAATAACCTTAAGATCACAAGCGTGTGTTATATTATTTTACAATGGTTATTGCTATGCACTATTTCAATTATTGCTATGTTTTGTTAAATCTATGTTATTGCCACTTACCACTATGTTATTGCAACTTATATTATTTTACAATAATTATTGCTATGCACTATTACAATCATTGTCATGTTATTTTTAATAACACACAGGAAAGGTTGTTATAACATAATAAATATAAGAATAAAAATAGCAACATAAATACAACATAGGAATAACTTTAACATAACACAACAATAATTATAATTTAAAATAACATGACAATGATTGTAATAGTGCATAGCAATAATTATTGTAAAATAATATAAGTTGCAATAACATAGTGGTAAGTGGCAATAACATAGATTTAACAAAACATAGCAATAATTGAAATAGTGCATAGCAATAACCATTGTAAAATAATATAAGAACTACAGAACAACAATTATAATATAGTTTAACAAACAAATACACCATACTATAAATATATAAAACATACAAAAGGCTGTGACCCTGCTATGTAAACAAAACAAGGAAGGTTACTATAACCCTAGTCATAGTGCAATAAGAATGTATAATAGTCTATAGATATATTTAGTCTTGGTAAGTAATAATAAGGAAAAAACACCCTTTTACAACAATGTATAACAACAATGTGCAATATTATAATGTAGTACATGTAATTTTACAGCCCTGAAGAAGAGAAAATAAAGATTCTCGAAATATCGGCATAAACTAAGATTCATTTCACCAACATTGACCAAAACTCCGAAAAGAACAACACACCACATATATATATATATATATATATATATATATATATATATATATATACATATATATCTTAATATATATAAATCTCCTGTCACGATGTTTGTCCGCGATGGACTCCTAAACTACTTAACCGATTTTAAATTAAATTGGCACACCGTGAGCAGTCTGGTCCAACTTGAGAGATAGGCTATATTAATTTTCTCTGAGACGAACAGGAGTGGGGGTTATAAGGGAGGCTTGAAATTAAAAGTCGTGATATTTCGTTTTCTATTGTTTTTTTCGCAAATATGCACATAACAAAAGTTGTTTATTTTGTTATTTAGAGTAACTTTTGTCATAAACTTTTTCATCGTATTCCGAAGTTTAAATGAGTTATACGCTTATGACTATAGCGGGAGTCAACAATATTATTTGGGACAAAAGACCCAACCGAAATAAATAAAACTCGGTATGTGTATTAGCACTAACGCTTTCATTATAAGAAGCCATATCAACATTTCTAGGGACGGGCAGGAGTGGGGGTTTTTAAGGGAAGCCAGAAATTAAAAATAGCGATATTTCGTTTCCTATTGGTTTATCGGCAAATATGAACATAACAAAAGTTGTTTATTTTGCTATTTAGAGTAACTTTTGTTATATACACTTTTTCCGTATAACGAATTATAAACGAGATATACGCTAAAAATTATAGCGGAAGTGAAACATTTTATTTGGCACAAAAGACTCAACTGAACTAAATAAAACACTCAGTATGTGTATTAGCACTAACGCCTTCCTTATAAAAAGCCATACTATTTCTAGGGACAGGCAGGAGTGGGGGTTATAAGGGAGGCCTGAAATTAATAATAGTGATATTTCGTTTCCTATTGTAGTTTCGGCAAATAAGCACATAACAAAAGTTGTTTATTTTGTTATTTAGAGAAATTTGCTCAAGAATTCTTTTCAATATGAACTACCAGGTACGTCACCTGGAAAAATTAATTCAAATGTATGTTAATATTTAGTCCTTAATAATTCAAATCTATGCATAATGCACAGGAAGCGGGAAATATGACAATATGGAGGACAGTGAAGTCTTACATAAAAAATTAATTTTGTTATTAACAAACCCACAGAAACGACGGGTATTAACCCTAAACACTGGGACGAGTAAATGTCAAAATATTGTGCAAAATAAAGCCTTGCCAAAAAAATACCATCAACATTCAGCCTCAAATGAATTCCCGAGCGAAGCCGGGTATCTGAGCTAGTATATATCTATATATATATAAAATTGTAACCTCTGTCTGTACATTGATTTTTTTCGCGAAATTTCACGATAACTTTTCGTTTCACATGTCATAGACACCATAACTACATTTTGTTTCTTTCGTGTCTGTTTGTTTGTTTGTTTGTTTGTTTGTTTGTTTGTTTATTTGTTTGTTTGTTTGTTACCTTTTCACGCATAAACGGCTGAACCGAATTTTATGAAACTTGGTATGTATATTACTACTAGCCCAACTTAGACTTTAGGCTATATTAATATTCTGTAAGACAAACAGGAGTGGGGGTTATAAGGGAGGCCTGAAATTAAAAATAGCGATATTTCGTTTCCTATTGATTTTTCAGCAAATATGCACATAACAAAAGTTATTTATTTTGTAATTTAGAGTAACTTTTGTTATATGTACTTTTGCCGTAAACGGAAGTATAAATGAGTTATACGCTAAAAACTATAGCGGGAGTCAACAATTTTATTTGGCACAAAAGACTCAACCGAACTAAACCAAACTCGCTATGTGAATTAATACTAACGATGTCCTTATAATAAGCCATACTAACATTTCTAGGGACTGGCAGGAGTGGGGGTAATAAGGGAGGCCAGAAATTAAAAATAGCGATATTTAGTTTCCTATTGCTTTTTCAGCAAATATGCACATAACAAAAGTTGTTTATTTTGTTATTTAAAGTAACTTTTGCTAAATACACTTTTGCCGTATACGGAAGTATAAATGAGTTATACGCTAAAAACTATAGCGGGAGTCGACAATTTTATTCGGCACAAAAGAATCAACCGAAAAAAATAAAACTCGGTACGTGTATTAGGACTAACGCCTTCATTATAGCAAGCCATACCAACATTTCTAGGGACGGGCAGGAGTGGGGGTTGTAAGGAAGGCCTGGACTAAAAAATAGCGATATTTCGTTTCCTATTGCCTTTTCAGCAAATATGCACATAACAAAAGTTGTTTATTTCGTTATTTAGAGTAACTTTTGTTATATTCACTTTTGTCGTATAGAGAAGTATAAACGTGATATACACTAAAATCTAAAACGGGAGTCAACAATTTTGTAGGGCACTAACGATTGAACCGAACTTAGCAAAACTCGGTATGTCAATTAGCATTAAATCTTCCATGATTATAAGCTATATTTAAAATTTTAGGTCCAAACGGGAGTGGGGATTATAAAAGAGGCTAAAAAGCGAGAAGTCTAATGCGGGAGCGGAAGATGACGGCAGCCTTACCAGTTAATTGAGTTTACTTATTTCCCGTCTGGCATTGCTGGAAGTGATTTCCAGTGAGATTCACTATTACAAATATAATCTTACATATAAAACTTTGCCTGAACTATTTGAGCTCGGGTAGGCCTTTGAAAGAAAATATGTTCATTATGGATGATATTTAATTGTAATAAATGCTACCCATGATTATGGTTTGAATTATTGAGAAACGGTGAGTCATAAAGTGTAGAAGGATTAATTAGGAACACATTTTCATTTATCCTTCAAAACTAAAATTTCTGTTCTATTAATCCCCAAAAGTTACCCTTCAGGGTTGGCTATTTTGGAAAATCATTACGTCGTGGAGGGAAGTGTAATTGTACACATTGAAGTCTTACTATCAAAATACCATCATTAGTCAGTCAATAATAATTTCCCGGGCATCGCCGGGTATCTGAGCTAGTATATATATATATATATATATATATATATATATATATATATATATATATATATATATATATTTGTCTGTTACAGCTCTAGCGGTCGCAATTTTTGTTTATCGTTACCAAACTGGATATTTAGTCGGTTTGTGTAAAAAGAAAGATCAAGTTCGTTAACGGCTGAAATCGGACCAGCGAGGGGGGGGGGGTTAGAGAGGGAGAATTTTGAAAATTCAAAATATCTCCGTTACTATAAGTCGGATCGAAACATTGTATAGAACCAATCTTATTGCAAATTACATTTACAATAAATAATATTATGTACATTCATTCTCTATCTTGAATATTAACCCAGATTTTCATTTCTAATAAGTGTAACGGACGTGCTATGATTCCCGCCGAAAGCTAGCTCGGCCGTTTCCATAACAGATCGGCACTCGTATGGAGATTTCTCTATTGTATAACTTTGCGTGGGAAACCTGCTTAGATTACGCAGCCCCTGCGTGACGGACTTTTTTTTGTTTGTTATTATTTATAATTTTTTTTTTTAATAAAATTTGTTTATGCGACTCATACTTATGGAGCTATTTCCTACTGTATATTTGCCCTTTTCTGAACCCTCCCTCCTGCTAGTCCGATTTCGGCATTTAACATTTCATATAAAATTGCAAACCCTCCTCAGGAACACGGCAGCCCAGGTGGAAGAAGTAGAATGTGCATCACGCAGGAGCTGCGTTAAGTAATCAGAGTTTCCATATAACAAGTTTAAGTCAATGAGAACAATATTTGGTACTTAAGCTTCAAATAATGAGCTTATATAATGTGAGGTATAACAGCTTATTGTTAATATGAGGTAGGAGTGGGGGTTTACTGATGGCTAAAACTAAAGAAATCCAAATATCTCCGTTAATAATCAAGATAGTGAAAACCCGCATATTGTAACATTAGTAGAACATTTAATTTGAAATAAGAGTTGCTTAACTAATCTATGGCAGAAGGTCAACAAAAGCATGAAAACTTCAAATGATTATTAAAATAATTTATATATATATATATATATATATATATATATATATATATATATATATATATATATATATATATAGCTCAGATACCCGGCTTCGCTCGGGAATTCATTTGAGGCTGAATGTTGATGGTATTTTTTTGGCAAGGCTTTATTTTGCACAATATTTTGACATTTACCCGTCCCAGTGTTTAGGGTTAATACCCGTCGTTTCTGTGGATTTGTTAATAATAAAATTAATTTTTTATGTAAGACTTCACTGTCCTCCATATTGTCATATTTCCCGCTTCCTGTGCATTATGCATAGATTTGAATTATTAAGGACTAAATATTAACATACATTTTTTATTATTATTATTTATTAACGTCCACTTTTTGCAACTTAGGGTAATTGGGACGGGTTATCTACAGGTAGCATACATTTGAATTAATTTTTCAGGTGAGGTACCTGGTAGTTCATATTGAAAAGAATTCTTGAGCAAATTTCTCTAAATAACAAAATAAACAACTTTTGTTATGTGCATATTTGCCGAAACTACAATAGGAAACAAAATATCAATATTTTTAATTTCAGGTCTCCCTTATAACCGCCACTCCTGCCTGTCCCTAGAAATAGTATGGCTTTTTATAAGGAAGGCGTTAGTGCTAATACACATAGTGAGTGTTTTATTTAGTTCGGTTGAGTCTTTTGTGCCAAATAAAATTTTTCACTTCCGCTATAATGTTTAGCGTATATCTCGTTTATAATTCGGTAAACGAAAAAAGTGTATATAACAAAAGTTACTCTAAATAGCAAAATAAACAACTTTTGTTATGTTCATATTTGCCGATAAACCAATAGAAAACGAAATATCGCTATTTTTAATTTCTGGCTTCCCTTAAAACCCCCACTCCTGCCCGTCCCTAGAAATGTTGGTATGGCTTCTTATAATGAAAGCATTAGTGCTAATACACATACCGAGTTTTATTTATTTCGGTTGGGTCTTTTGTCCCAAATAATATTGTTGACTCCCGCTATAGTCATTAGCGTATAACTCATTTAAACTTCGGAATACGATGAAAGTGTTTATGACAAAAGTTACTCTAAATAACAAAATAAACAACTTTTGTTATGTGCATATTTGCGAAAAAACCAATAGAAAACGAAATATCGCGACTTTTAATTTCAGGCCTCCCTTATAACCCCCACTCCCGTTCGTCTCAGAGAAAATTAATATAGCCTATCTCTCAAGTTGGACCAGACTGCTCACTGTGTGCCAATTTAATTTAAAATCGGTTAAGTAGTTTAGGAGTCCATCGCGGACAAACATCGTGACAGGAGATTTATATATATTAAGATATATATATTTCTGTGTGTGAGTGTGTGTGTAATTTTTGAGCGGACCTCATTTTCATTACCTCCGGACTATGATCGATGGACATTTGTGGAAATATATCGAAAATCGCGTCATGAGTACGATCTCAATAGCTGATTTCCCTTAAAGGAAATCTGCTAGTACGAGGCCGTGAGTGGCTGATCAATGTCTTTGGGTTTACATCGAACTTTTAAATGCTAAGCTTCGAACGTTCGAACAAAAATTATGTGACAGAGCATTTGCGTGTGTGCGAGCGTGCACAGATACATCTACTACGTAGTCACGACTGGTAGAAAGAATAAAAGACCTCTGTGGAAATATAACGATTTTATTAATATATCCACTAAATAATCTCTTCACTTTCATCACATAACACCAAAGTCCATTCTGTTCAGTAATAAACTTGTTGAACTTTGTTGCTCTTTTCAAGAGTAATAAACTGCTTCGATCATCGTTGTTCGAAAAGGAAAGTTACGAAGAATCATCAAGCATGTAAATTGCATTAACTGAGAAAGTTATAATCGAACGAATATTGATGAATTTATGACTGGACTTATTTATATTTTTGCATTTTCGTTCTTCATTAAACGTCCATTCCCATAAAAAATTCATTTTCAGATTAAATTACAAGTCTTGTTTACGTGCTGTTTGGAACGCTCTGGCATCATCGTGTACAAAATATGGACTTTTTTATTTTTTGTTATTATTATATAACCAATATCAACAATAATATTGACAAAATCACCGAAATCGATTATGTTATCAGGGGTTGGTTCGAAAATTAAATTCTGACCAATTGTGTAGCTAAAGACATTTCCTATATTTTTTTTAGTAGATTATACTAATGACGCAATTATCGAAAAATTCCCTCAAATGTCCATCGATCCTACCCTAAGAGATGGAACCAAAGGATAGCATAGAACCAATCTTGTTAAAAAATTTTATACCTTAAGGGAAATCAGCTATTCAGGTCTTACTCAAGACACGATTTTCGAAATTTTTCTTCAAATGTCCATCGATCCTACCCAGGAGATTACGAAAATGAGGTCCGTTTAAAACTGTATATATATATATATATATATATATGTGTGTGTGTGTGTGTGTGTGTGTGTCTGTTACCGCTCTAGTGGTCGCAATTTTTGTCTTATCGTTACCAAACTTGATATATAATCGTTTTATACAAAAAAAAATAGATCAAGTTCGTTAAATATTCATCAAATATTGTTTTCATTGAATTTTTCTGCGTGATGCACATGCATATATGTTGTTTGATGGCGTCATCATTTAAGGCTTTACGTTCTTATCTCAAAAATGTTCATTTGATCAATACCATATTCGAGATTTAACTGTTTTAGGGATCAGGGTGGGGGTGGAATTCGAAACTTCAAAATCCGTTGACATAGTGAGTCGTATTGAAAAATGCTTTATTGTTATAGGTACTATTGTTCTTCTATACCTTTTAGCAGATTTCCTTTAAGAGAAATCAGCTTTTGAGGTCGTACTCATGACGCATTCTCGAAATTTTTCTTCAAATGTCCATCGACCCTACCCAGGAGATGACGAAAATGAGGTCTGTTCAAAACTGTATATATATATATATATATATATATATATATATATATATATATATATCTATATATATATAAAATTGTAACCTCTGTCTGTACATTGATTTTTTTCGCGAAATTTCACGATAACTTTTCGTTTCACATGTCATAGACACCATAACTGCATTTTGTTTCTTTGGTGTCTGTTTGTTTGTTTGTTTGTTTGTTTGTTTGTTTATTTGTTTGTTTGTTTGTTACCTTTTCACGCATAAACGGCTGAACCGAATTTTATGAAAATTGGTATGTATATTACTACTAGCCCAACTTAGACTTTAGGCTATATTAATATTCTCTAAGACAAACAGGAGTGGGGGTTATAAGGAAGGCCTGAAATTAAAAATAGCGATATTTCGTTTCCTATTGCTTTTTCAGCAAACATGCACATAACAAAAGTTGTTTATTTTGCAATTTAGAGTAACTTTTGTTATATACACTTTTGCCGTATACGGAAGTATAAATGCGTTATACGCTAAAAACTATAGCGGGAGTCCACAATTTTATTTGGGACAAAAGACTCAACCGAACTAAACCAAACTCGGTATGTAAATTAGTACTAACGCCTTCCTTATAATAAGCCATACTAACATTTCTAGGGACGGGTAGGAGTGGGGGTTATAAGGGAGGCCTGAAATTAAAAATAGCGATATTTCGTTTCCTATTGCTTTTTCAGCAAATATGCACATAACAAAAGTTGTTTATTTTGTTATTTAGAGTAACTTTTGTAATATGCTGTTTTGCCGTATACGGAAGTATAAATGAGTTATACGCTAAAAACTATAGCGGGAGTCCACAATTTTATTTGGCACAAAAGACTCAACCGAACTAAACCAAACTCGGTATGTGAATTAGTACTAACGCCTTCATTATAGTAAGCTATACTAAGATTTCTAGGGACGGGCAGGAGTGGGGGTTTGGGGGTTATAAGGAAGGCCTGAAATTAATAATAGTGATATTTCGTTTCCTATTGCATTTTCGGCCAATATGAACCTGAAAAAATTAGTTCAAATGTATGTCAATATTTTTTTCCTTAATAATTCAAGTCTATTCATAATGCTCAGGAGAAGGGAAATATGACAATATGCAGGTCAGTGAAGTCTTACATAAAAAAAATAATTTTATTATTAACAAATGCCAACAACGGGTATTAACCCTAAACACTGGAACTGGTAAATGTCAAAATATTGTGCAAAGTAAAGCCTTGCCAAAAATATACCATCACCATTTTGCCTCTAATGAATTCCCGAGCGAAGCCGGGTATCTGAGCTAGTATATATATATATATATATATATGTATATATATATATATATATATATATATCAGCATTCAATAACCTTCCCTCCCCTTTGTATTAATTGGATTTTTACGTACAAATTTAAATTATAGTACATATGGTGTGATGAATTAATAGTGTACCATACCAGCACGTGGGAAATCTGCTTAGTATACGCATCCCCTGCGTGACGGTCGGTTTGTATAGATGACTTCTGTGCCTCAAAGCAACACACAGAGGGCGTTGCCTCCTTATTCTCTTTCTATTTCTCTCTTTCTAAGGACACTTCGTAAACTAAAATAAGTAATATGTGTTGTGAAATAATAGCTTACATTAAATACGTATTTCGAAGAACAAAATCGCTAAAATTTAAATAACTCCGTTAATATATAATCTAGAGAAAGTAATCAAATTGTAGGAAATACCTTTAGTAACAAGAGCGGTCATAACAATATTCGATCTGACCTGAGATAACAAATATATGTTGTTGGTGCTATTTTACATTTTAGTCCGATGTTGTTCATTTAGTTATATACTAGCTAAGGTACCAGGCTTCGCTCGGGAATCATAAGAGGGAACGTTGGTTTTCATTTTTGGCAGTGCTTGAATGTGTACAACTACACTTCCCGTCTGGCCGTATAGTTTTTCCGTGAGAGTTAGGCAGGGGAACTTATAGAATAGAAATTTTAGTTTTGAAGAATAAATGAAAATAAGTCCCTAGGGGATTTGTTACTTCCCTAATCCAAATCAGAGTTAGAAGTGTCATATTACTCTAAAAACATAACATGATTTGTCATAATATGCCATTATTACAAACACTTTAATGAGTACTAATAAATTTGTTGACTCCGGCTAGAGTTTTTAGCGGATATCATGTTTATACTTTGTTATAAGACAAAAATGAATATTACAAACGTTACTCTAAGTAACAAAATAAAGAACTTTTGTCATGTGCATATTTGCAGAAAAACGAATAGAAAACGAAATACCACTATTTTTAAATGCAGGCCTCTCTTATGACCCCCACTCCTGTTCGTCTCAGAGAATATTAATATAGCCTAAAGTCTAAGTTGGGTTAGTAGTAATATGCATACCGAGTTTCATAAAATTCGGTTCAGCCGTTTATGCGTGAAAAGATAACAAACAAACAAAGAAGCAAACACACGAAAGAAACAAAATGCAATTATGGTGTCTATGGTATGTGAAACGAAAGATTATCGTGAAATTTCGTGAAAAAAATCAATGTACAGACAGAGGTTACAATTTTATATTTAGTTTTATATTAAAAGTTTTAATGTTAGGTATTGAATTGATCAAATGAGATTAATGCCGCTAGATTGTTTTAAAAAACACGTATTTTCGAAGGTAAGGGACTTATTTTCGTCATCTCTTACATAGCATGAATGGACCTTTGAAAACATTGTTCCGAAATGACACCAAAAGTGTGACCTGATTTCCCTTAAGGAAAATGGTAAAATATATATATTTGAATAAATTCTTCAATGAATCAATCTTAGCAGATTTCCCCAAGTACGCCACGTATATACATTTGTCTTAAAAAGTAAAATTTCTTAGAGAACAATATTTGGTATTTAATTTTCAAATATAATGTTTCATTATATAACAGAGTATTGTTGATGTGACATGAGTAGGAGTGAGGATTTACCGAATGCCAAAAAACTAAAAAATGCAAATATATCGGTTAATAATCAAGATAATGAAAAAACGTACATAAGAACATTTATAGAACATTACAATTACAATAAGATAAGTTTTATACACTTTTTCGACCAGACTCATAATAACGGAGATATTTCGAATTTTCAAAATTCTCCCCCCTCTAACCACCCCCCCCGCGCTTCTCCCTTGTCCGAATTGAGCCATTAGCGAACTTGATATTCCTTTTTACAAAAAACGATTACATATTAAGTTTGGTAACGATTAGACAAAAATTGCTATTGCTAGAGCGGTAACAGACTAAAATATATATATCGAACATTGAACAGACCTCATTTTTTTTGTCATCTTCTAGGTAGGATCGATGGACATTTGAGAAAATTTTAGAAAATCATGACATGAGTGCAACCTCAATAGCTGATTTTCTTTGAGGGAAGTCTGCTAATAAAATAAAAAGTCCAGCAATATCTTAATTTGCATTTTTTTTCTTCATTACAATCATAAAACTCGTCATACAGAAGCTAGTAATTATCTTAATTACATGTGCATAAGAGCTTTTAAAGCTATCAATAGACGGTAACAGATAGTGTAGGATACGAGTGCGAAGTAGCAGTTATTTTGGGGAGTTAGTTCTGGCGAGTTTTGTTAGGTAGCGCTGTAGCCTACAGTATGGCGGACGGGCAGGGTTCTCGCGAAATCACGCCAACCCCGCAGCCTACACGAGAACAGGTCGGCCATCTTATCGAGACTAACTCTTCGGTCTCTCTCATCAGTGGAATATTTTAAGTGTTTATTTAGTTGCAGTTGTGTCCGAGAGGTGAATTCGCGTCGACGGAAGTGTTGTTTTTAAGGGTGAGGACTCGGTTGGACAGTTTTTAGTGTTATTAAGCAGTGTTTTACACATCTTCGGTTGTCGACCACTTCAGGGGACAAAACTAGGGAGTCCAGCGTGGCTGACCATTCTTTGTTTCTGTCATCTTACCAGGTGAGTTTGGACCTACTGTTTTGTTTGTACGGTGTGGATATATTTAATGGTGGCGAGTAAATTCAATTGTGACATATTCATGTTGATTGGTCGTTTAGGAAGCTGCATAGCGTTGTTGAAGTTCGAAAAGTGCCCCTCTTATGGTGTGGTGCAGGGACGTCTGTGAATACTTGTTTGTAGGATAAATCGAATAAATTCGACTGTTTCCAATGTCTTATTAACAAAATGTTTTTGGGCGGTTGTATTTTAAGTTGCGGCTTAATGAAGTGTTGGAGCGTGACCTATTAAGTAAATCCTTTACTAATATTGGTTTTTATGCATATTTTAAGGTATATAAAGTTATTCTTTTCGATTATGATTGTACACGTTTTAAATTACTACAAAATGCGGAGCTGCACGTAATGTTTTGACACCAATACTTGAAATTGCAGGCATTGCAAACTCCAGCTGCAGAATGTGCAGAGTAAGCCATTTTATGAATGTGATGACTACTGATCCTTTTGTTTATAGTTAGATTAGATGTTTCTTAATTGCGGACATTTTTCTTTCAACAAATGGTCCTTGATAAGGAATAATATTTTTTATTAATTTACTGTTTGTTTAAGAACATTGTTATGAGCTAATCTTTTAAACAGGAATTTCATAGCTTGTCGTTTGTGATGTCGTAAATGAGGATAAGTTGATATTAATGACTTTTATTGAGGTTGTGCGGCCACCTGCTTAGTTTAGGTTATAAATGGTGTCTGTGATACTTTCACTCTACCGTCCTTGCGAGCGCACATCACCCATTCTAGGATGTACCCCCGCTTATGCCAAATGACCATGTATTATTATTACATAATAGGAGCGTCGTCTATCGCCTTAGCGCCCGCCCAGAGCTATGTTTTTACGATTGTGAGTAGTTTCTTGGGCCGAATTTTGGCGGCGCTCTCTCCCCCCAACTGGACTCGGCAAAGCGTCCCCTTAGCTGCTATTCTGTATTCCCTGAACCTTTGTCTAGCTGCTTTTCGACCTCCCCAATCGTTCTACACACACTAATAGCGATAGGCTCCATCGCGCTCTTTAAGGCATTATGGCTAAACATTTGAGGGCTTGGCTTAATCATCTTCATATAATATTGAGTGCCATGTGTTCAATTATCAAACTAACCTATTTGTAGGCGTCTGGTCCTTCCTTTCTACACTGCAGCTTGGACCCCCCCCCCCTCTCAATATCTTCATGTTTGACCTTTCCACCATAAATAATTAACTAAAAATCTCTAGCCCTTCGATGCTGTTTTCTCTTAATGCACTTTTTATGGTTGTTTGTCTACTTACCTTAGCAGTTTCATTTGCATTTATATACACATCCATACATATATTTCTTTCTTTCCCTTTTTCTTTTAGTTTGCACAAAAACATTAAACTTAAATTGTTATGCATTTTTGTTAGTTTTGGAAATGGGCGACACAAATGGTTTATTACATTTAACAAATGTAAATGTCAATACTTCAAGTCCGTTGATTTAATTTATCTTTTCAATTAGGTTTAACTAAAGTTCAGGTTGCTATTTATGAAATGACTTTAATAATAACCATAGCCTTTGTACCCATGGGTTTGATTTCCTCTACACTTAGGATTTTATTTTTATGAATTTTCCCTTTAAAGTGTGGTTACCCATAAGAAGCTTTGCTCCTTAGCTTCAGTTTGCAAAGAAAAATTAAAACCTAATAAATTTGTATTCACCATAATTGTTTTGTGAACGATGATTTGTAAAACTTTTTATTTCAAGTGTTGAAATTACTTATTAAATTAAATAATTATATTTCTTATATTAAATAATTAAATAATATCTTTTTAAACATCTTAATTTAGAAAGTAATGACTAATGTTAGATTATGTTCCACTTTTAAATTGCTGTATATACACATTCTTTATATGCTTATAAGTACTTTGTTAAAATGAAAAAAAAAAAAACAACTATGCAATAATTGATAACAAATAATGGGCACTTGACCTGGTAATATTGTGAAAGTGGTGGGGGGGGGTGTATATACCATTACTAAACTAATCAATTCCAAATGATGATGTTCTTGAGTTAAATTTTTTAATCGGAGGTTAGAATATGTATTGATAACTTGTTAAATATGACTTTGTGGTTGGTCTGCATAAACTGCATGGGTCAATTTCACCCTGTGGGGGACTTAGACTTTAATATTTTAATTTATAGTTACCGTGCATAAAGTAAAGTATTTAATGTTTTTTGGCAAAGCCTAACTCATATTTTAAAGAACGTGGTTTATAATATCCTAGTTAACTGCAAGATTAGATTCTTCTATATTTCACAGAAGGATTCCATGAATATATTTTCATGAATTCCAAATTGCATCAATGTCCTTTAGGAAAGGCCTTCTACAGTAAAACTACATTAATTTATGTATGTTCGAGTGCTCATAATACCCTATGACTTTCAAAATTGAATTAAACATTCCATCAATTATGATAATTGGGCACTGAATTTTTTTTGATAAGTACACCATATGATGTCCTCGAAAGTATAAGGAACATCTTGCTTAAAAATAATTAATAATGAACCCAGAGATTTTGATTTATCGCTGTTCAATGTTGTTTTCCCCTCCTTACTGTTCTGGTGAGCGGGGCTTAAGATTAGATACAAATTGAGACATATTTTTTATATAGCTGCTAGTTTTGTTTATTTCATCTTATTACCTTTTCACATTCAAACAAAGAATGATTACAGTTATTTTCCTAAAATTTTGAAAGTACTAAGAGTGGTTCGAAATGATGATGAATGCACCCAGCTCTATACTTCACTCCAAAATGTATCACGATTCAATTTTTTTACGAATAGATTCATTGCTCAATATTTGTACTAGATTTACATGTTGTACCTTATATCCTTATTTGTCTGTGAAATGAATGTATAGTCATGAAATGTAACTTGCATTTCTACATGTTACATTTGACCGTTAATAATCATTTCAGTGCATTTAGTTGTATTAGGTTATTTTATAATTACACTACTGGCCATTAAATAAAAAATGATAGCAATATTTAGAAGGTTTGGTTATTGCCAATCTTAAACTAAAAGTGTTTTATAGTCAACTTGTATAGTTTTTGTTAAACTCTAAAACATTATGATGCTCATGATATAAAAATACGTACGTATGTCTGAAATTGGTCATAATGGAAGTTTATTATATTCATTTCTGTCATCATATTAAACCTAAATTGATTTTGGCCTTCAGCAAAATAAATCGTTGGTATTATCACTTGTAAATATTAACTTTAATTATTAGGTTGTACTTTCTATAAGGTTGAATGGATTTTTCTTTTAATGAAGATTGATGATGGATTCTAGAAACTATAATACAATACATACGGGCAGTCAATGTTACTAATTGTGATAGGGTAGTTTTTGTATATTTTTTTTTTAAATCATAGAAACCATTTTGTATATCAAAGAATTTCTTTGCATTGTGGCCACTAAGCAATTTTACCAAAATGGTATTTATTTTTCTTTTCTAAAGGAGCTTAGCTTAGATCTACACAAAAATTAATTCAGAAGTATAGATCCTAATGTTCAACCTGAACTTGGTGAATATTCAGGAAGTATTTGTGCTAAAGATGGAAATTACAGTAAACACATTATTTCAATTAAATTGTGTGAGTAGGTTGGTCTATACTAATTTCATGTGATAGAATAATTGTTTTGCTAGGTAGGAGCCGTCTAATAACATTTAACTCTGGATGGATATAATTTAATAAAATATTAACTCATTTTATAAGAATGTTTCTTTTTTTATTTTTAAATTGATTTCGCTTTAAGCTATACACTATTTCCAAACAGTTTTTCGAATTCATTAAACCCAAAAACACCTCAGCTCAAAGGACTAAATTGAGTCGCTGATAGCATTTAGTTTTATTAACAATTTGAATTAAAGTTCTCTAAGTTATATAACAAATATTAAATAGAAATTTAAAGTTGCATGTAGTTATAAATATTTTCACTTGGAACCAAATCACCTATTACAATCATAAACTTTCCTTGAATCATAACAAAAACAACCTATTTTGTGGAGTACAATTGAAGGCCTTGTGATGGTTCATAGAAATATAGGAATGTTTTTTTTTTAAAAACTATAGCATAATACCATTGACCCAACAAAAGATAGTTTTTATTCTGGTCAAATTTTACAAATCTTTATATATAAAATAAATTCGAGAAGGCTGCAGTACATTATGAAGTTGTGTATAGTTTACTGGGTGAAAACATTTAAGGTTCAAAATATACACCTCAATAGTTTTTGAAGGCAGAGGAAACAAACTGATTATTATAAACATTTTGAATTTCAAGACCTAAAAGATAACCGTCGAAGGAGGTTTCAATATTTGTTTGAACTTTAACCATTATGCATTTATGTATAATATAATAATTAATTTGTCTTACAATCTAAAACACATGATATTTTGAATATGTCTTAAATTAAATTCTAGTAAGTATAAATATATTAATTACTATCATAATAAACTGTTAACAATTAACAATAATTTTTAAAATACAAAACAGCAATTTATATACATAACCAGTATAACTTTTTAATAATTATTTCATATTTTCTTATTCATTCATATCCAAATTAACTTCTTGAAATAATTAATATACAAACCAAAATCTTAGACAGCATAATTCTAAGTGGTAAATAGCATTATAAATCTGAAAATATTTTTTTTTATTTTGGTTTACTACTCATTCTAAAGGTTTAAATACCAAATTTCATCGAAATAAGTCTGTAATTTAAGCTGTTAGTATAATTAATTTAACTTGTAAATAATGAGTTATTGTAAACCGTAATTATAGAAAGACATGTGCATAATGTTTGGAGGATTGGGGTATATTTTTGAATGTGCTTGTTCTGGCAGGGTATTGATCCACAATTCTATTGAATCTATTTAAACTGGTTGGGTCATTAAGGAATTGTATGCTGTTAAGGGGTTATGTTCCTCATTGTTGATACTGGTGGTGCTATCTGCAATAAAGAAAGTGCACTTTAGTTGTACTTTTCATTCTCATACAAGTTACTGCAAATCATATATTGTGTAGACTGCAGAGTGGTGGCTCTCTATCAATATTGAGGTTGGTTCTCTCCATTCTTCCTCATGGTTTTATTGTTTGCTTGTCTTAGGCTGTAATTGATGGGAAATCTTTCCATGCTCTCTCATCCACTTCCATCTCTTGTTTGTTTCTATGGTTACCAGGGTCGTGGAAACAACAGACAACTGAAGTCTAAATATACTACAACAAAATGACTATTTGCTCACTTTCATTTTTCTACTTAGGTTAATTGTTTAATTTTTCAATGAATTTGATTTTTATTTAAGGTTTACTGCTATTTATTTATTTGCTTGGGTATTGACTATCATCTACTTAATCACTAACAACATTTTGCAGGACATTCATGATTTGAGTGAGTGCTGTTTGTAGTAATCTAGTTGGGGGAGAGAATAAATAAGTAAAATAAGGAGGAAGAGCCCACAACGAAAATACAACACCATAAAAAATATATTCATCTTCTTTGCTAAGGAATATTTAAGCAATATATATGATTTTAAGAGGTCTTAAAAGGCAAGGCACCTTTAAGATTATTACAAGAAGAGGTGCTTAAAACTACACAGGTTTATTTCACAAAAGAGTAGGTTATAAAAGAGATTAATACACCTCATATTAAGGAGCTTTTAGGGGATGGAATAGCGGGAGGGGATTTAAATATAATTAAAATTTTATAGAAAAGCAAATATTCACAAAATGTCATTTCATAAAACCTTACTTCCAGATAATCAAATTTATTTTTAATTATTTATTAATAACCTCCTTAAAAGTCTTTTTTGCCTGATCTAACTCAAAATATCGAGTCTAAATTTAACCGCTAATGGGACATGATTCATAATACGTTTATGACCTGTTGAGGATTATACATACAGGCAAATCTGCAGGTCAAATTGTTTAGTTTTGTAACTAATGTGGTTTTGAAAATCATATGGCTTAAAACTCCTTCTTGACAGGAGAAATTTACTTTCGATTGATAACTATTAAGGATAGGGGAGGCTCAGGTCTAATTTGATGCCATTTAACAGGTTTGGTGCAAGATGTGCTAATTTTTTGAATACTTGACACAAAGGGTTATATGGAAATTTTGGAGAACCATGCGATTCCTTCTGGTCTTAGCTTAATTATGTAGGAGGATAATGACCCTAAGCACTTATCTAAACTCCGTTTAGGAGAACTACATCAAAATGAAAATAAAGACAGATTGAAAAATGTGACTCAGTCTCCTATCCTGATTATGTTTGAGCTGCTCTTGGAAGAGTTTGATAGGATCTCTCTCCAATTTAATAGCGGGGATTCTGAAATGCTCATTCCATTTAAGAAGTTCGACTTGCTCATTGAAAAAATGCCTTTGGTGGTCAAGTTTTTATTTAAAAGTAAGGGAGGATTTTTTTAGGATAATAAAAATTAATTTAGTTATTTTATTTTAAATAACAGAAAAGTTCTACCACTCTGGCCCTTTTTAGGGCAAGCTTCTATACTTTCAGTGTTACTGACTTAATAAAAAATCAGAAAACATATCAGTTTAAAAAAAAAAAATCGTTTAAGCACCTGGGCTAAAAGGCCAGTTCATTTACTCTAAACTGGTCTTGTGTTGCCAGTCAATGCTAACAATAAGATGGTGACAACTGAACTTATTACGTAATAATTTATTTATTTATGAAAGTTCACTTAGTGCTGTGCTACTAAGGCTAATTGTGACTGATTATCTATAGGTAACAACAACCACACGTTTCTAGCCAGGGTGGGACTAATGATTTTATTTAATGAGTTAAAAATAAATTCATATTGCCCAGGTGGAAATCGAACTCGCGCTACTCTCACCTAGAGAGGTTTGTTTACTAAGTGAGATTAAGACCAACGTCTTACCTCATATGGGCAACCTGAAAGTTCAGAACATCCTCATAACTTACTGTAAATATGCTAAAATCCCGGTGCACTGCAAAATTTTCATTTATGTGGACTGCCTTGCAATCTCTGGCGGTTAACTAGGCGTAGGCTTAGCGAGGCACCGTGTAGTCTGTCAAATGGTGAGGGGTTTTATCGATGCGTCGTCTCTTAACTCTAGGGGAGCCGAGAAGGAAATCTCATTAGCCTCAGAGAATTTGTTATGAAACTTATATTTACAAAGTCAGAGAGCTTTTAACTCATCGCATCTTTCAAGTCCCTACTTTTTACTCGAGAAAGTCATTATTTCTAACTTGTAAAATATTTTCTACCTTAAAAGAAAACATCGGCTGATCAATGCCCGTGTTGATTGGCTTCTTGATGGAAGAACTCAATTTCTTCCTGTGATTGACATTTTATAAGATTTTCTGTAATCGAAGTCAGGCTTTTTTTTTTTCCTTCTTTTTATCTTCATGACTTTAATTACGAATACTTCTGCCCATCGATATTACTCAGTATATCAAAAAGGTCAGTTGAAATCATGCACATCTATATGTATGAAACCACCTTACCTTCACGGGAGGGCCTGTAACGTTCAAGCACCTGCTATTTGACCACTTTCAAACCACATATTAAATTCAAACTAAATATTAAATGTAAAACTAAAGGTGAAATTTTATCATAGTGGGCCTACCCGTAATGAGCAGGGGTTTACAGAAGTGTCGAAATGTAACACTGTAAATTCCAATATCCCGACTTTTGTTTAATCTATATCAAACTCGAAATTTAAACATTTTATGGAAAACTGAGAAATCAAGTTCTTTTATGGCTGAAATTCGATCAGTGGGAGGAGGGTGTGATTTCGTATATTGAAAATATCTTCGTTATTATGTATCGGATCGAAAAATTGAATAGAACCAGTCTTATTGCAAATATAGTATTATATAAATGGTGTTATAAACATTATTAATAGATATGTGCATATTTTAGTTTTCGGCCTTCAGTAAACCCCAACTCTTGCGCATGCTATATTAATACATCCTGAACTACTTCAGTCCAAGGTTAAATACCAAATATTGTTTTCATTGAACTTTTACTTTGTGATGCACATGCAAACACGTTATGTGGTGACGTCATCCATGACGATTTTACATTCTTTACTTGAAAATGTTTATTTTATCTGTATCTTAATCGATATGTAACCGTTTAATCAACATCAAAGGGCATATTCATTAACGGCCAAAAGATCAAGTGTGGTCAAGGGTAGAGAGGGAATTTGAAAATTCGTTCACCATTGATTCATATCTCCGTTATTATGAGTCGGATCAAAAAGTGTTATAGATCCAATCTTGTTAATTTATTGATGTTCTGCAATTGTGTTGATTTAGAATTTTTGTAGCTTATATATTAACCGATTTATTCGTAGTTTCTTGTTTTGATCTTTCAGTAAACTCTTTTTCTACATATGAGATTTTTATTTAGAATTTTAAAATATATGGGGAGAAGAGATCAATAGTGTGTCATGGGACTTGGGAAATCTGCTTAGTTTACGCACCCCCACTGTGACAGACTTTTATTGATTTCAGCCTTTTGTTTACCCCTTATGCCTTCTCGTACGATATTGCAGTAGATTTAGATTCTGTTCGAAGATTCAAACCCATTTAGCATATATATTGAGCCATTCTTAAGGGAGAAACACGTTTTAGCAGATTTCCCTTAAGGGAAATCAGCTATTGAGGTCGTACTCATGACGCGAGTTTTGAAAAATTTCCTCAAATGTCCATCGATCCTACCCAGGAGATGACGAAAATGAGGTCCGTTCAAAATTATATATATATATCTATATATATATATATATATATATATATATATATATTTGTCTGTTAACGCTCTAGCGGTCGCAATTTTTGTTTAATCGTTACCAAACTTCATATTTAAGCGTTTTACGTAAAAAGAGAGATCAAGTTCGTTAATGGCTGAAATCGGACCAGTGGGAGGGGGGGTTTAGGGGGGGATTTTTGAAAATTCAAAATATCTCCGTTACTATACGTCGGATCGAAAAATATTATAGAATCAATCTTATTGCAAATTAAATTTACTATAAATATTGTTATATACATTTATTCTCTATCTTGAATATTAACTGAGATATTTGCTTTTGTATTCTGCATGTGCTCGGCAGCAGTGGCTATGTTCGGACTTTCCGCCGTGAGCTCTGGCGGCCGTTTTTGTAATTATTCGTCCCTCTCGTGAATAGGTTTAGAGGTTACTTACTACTACAGCTGTTATTAGGCAGATTTCTCTATTGTAAAACTTCACGTGGGAAATCTGCTTAGTTTACGCAGCCCCTGCGTGACGGACTTTTGTTATAAAAAATTAACGTTTGGTTGTACGCTACTGAGGCTAATTGGAACGGGCTATTTACAAGTTGCCATCGTATTCTCACTTTTTCGTATTCTAGGAGATTTAACTAATTTATTGCAACCCAAAGTACGTTGTACTATATTTAAGAAGGTTACATTAAGTTAACAGCGCAACTTCAATTTGGTGGAAAGATTCGGTTTTCTCATTACAC
Organism: Riptortus pedestris; assembly: GCA_019009955.1. Lineage (NCBI taxonomy): Eukaryota > Metazoa > Arthropoda > Insecta > Hemiptera > Alydidae > Riptortus > Riptortus pedestris. Next base: position 49,538,153 of record CM032231.1, on the reverse strand, counting down.
AAAAATGTTTAAGGTGGTAAGTTACGGTTCCATGGTGAAAACATAGGCAAATTGTTGCTAATGTTGTTTTCTTTAAAGGAAATAAGCTATCAAAGTGAGTTATAAAAATGTGCTATAAAAGGTGTCTTTGTTGAAAAGAGAAAGTCAGCATTGGGTAAAAATTGCCGTAGTAGTTTATTGACATTTGTTAAAACGTGCTAGAACATGAATTTGCAGTGTAAATCATAAACTTGTAATTGTTGGGGGAGGGCTGGTGTTTATTGGGCCTGTATTAAACAGTACACGAATTGTTTTATGTATTGAACGTGATAACTCAACCCAAAGTATTCTAATCTCCTTTAACCCTCGGGCTGTCCCTATTCTGAGGAACATTATTCTGATATTTTATTTAGTACGTTTTACCTCATTTCCCTCAAGGGAAATCAGCTATTGAGGTCGTACTCATGATGCGATTTTCGAAATTTTTCTTCAAATGTCGTATTCTTGTGACCCCCCCCCTTTCTTATGTTTTTGGACTACTTAAACCTGAAAATTTTCTTCAAATGTCCATCGATCCTACCCAGGAGATGAAGAAGAATAGGTCCGCTCAAAATTATATATATATATATATATATATATATATATATATATATATATATATATATATATATATA